>NW_015149021.1:729649-849073 GCF_001465965.1 Polistes dominula | reverse complement strand
AAAAAGAAAGGTAAGAAAAAGAAAAAAAATGTCATGCGAAAGAACGTGCACTCTCTCTTTTTCTTATTCTCCCTCCTCCCTCATCACACCCTCTCGTTCTCTCTTTCTCTGTTTCTTTCCGCTGTCATGAATCATCGTAAAAGTGTCCGCCCGCTCGATACATTTATACCGACTGGACCACGAGATGAAAGTAACTGCACTTGGATTTCAAACGTGACTACTCGTGTATGTGTGTGTGTGTGTGTGTGTGTGTGTCCATATGCATGCATGTACGTGCATATATGTACACTTTTGGAACGTCAAAAGTCCTTGTCATGGTTGTCAGACTGAAACGTTCCTACTCTCCATTGTCTCTTTTTCTTGTATTCTTTTTTACAGTTTCTTTCTTTACGACGTAATTCATGTATATTAATTACGGCATAGAATTTTCACGAAATTGGAATTTTAAATGCAAGTCCTCTACTACTACTACCCATCGGTATTTAAAAATCAAATTGCTTTTAATGGATTCTACTACTCGAGCAAACGTTGACATTTCACTTGAACTGTAAAAATAAATTTTCTTTTTTCTTTGAAATATATTTTTGTTAGTCCATTTGGCGAATGAATTTAAATTTGTTTTTTTTTTTTTTTTCAAAGTGTCGTTGATTGGATCGCAAGTTTTGTTGGCATTAATGCGGAAGTCACTGTCATCACAAATCATTATTAGCATATTATCGACGACACTTATCAGGGTGGCGCACGAAGGTCTATCCTCTTTCTTTTTCTTTCTTTCTTTCTCGAATAGGAACCCGTTAATAAATCACAGATCGTCTTTCTAGGCGATCCGAGGTGATATTTCATTCGTTAACAGGCATATAATTACGGTCGTGCAAAGACTCGACTCGATCAAATATTTTTTTTGCTTTTAACTCGAGTAAATATACGCACACGGTACTGCACGGACTATATATACTACGATCTGACTTTACTGCCGGAAAAGATTTGTTTTAAACTGCAAAAGAGAAAGATAGGTAGAGGCGTAGTAGTATCTAGCAGGAGTGTCTACTACTTCACCGGTATCATGCATCACCATCGCAAGTCTACCTTAGCGATGAATATTAACTCGATTCGTTTATTGTAAGACGCATCGGTGAATTTCCTGATCTCTTCTCTCTGCCACGATGATTTATCATGCCGTTCAATGTTAAGAGGATTCTGTAGTACATGCGATTACGATCGGAATCTAATATCGGTAACATAAAATACGAATCTGAATAATCGTTGAACGATTCTCTCTTCGTATAGGTAGCAAGTTATTTTGAAAGTTTGTTAACAATAAGTGCATGCAAATTTTTGAGAATAATCATCGTCCTTCGATCGATTCATTTTTTAGCAAGCAGAAGAAATCATAAACGAGGAGATAATGTCGACACGAGTCTTGGCACAAGTCGTCGTCGTCGTCGTAGTCGTAGTCGTAGTCGTAGTCGTTGTCGTCGTTGTCACCACTCTTGCGTTCCATTTCGCAGCGCCTGATGTACCTTTTTCCTTCGTTGCCAGTACGAGATAGACGGGTTGCAGTTCCCTCAGGCGCCGCCGCATTTCGAAGATCAAAGCGATCTTAAGTACGGCTGCGGGTGCGCGCGAACGCGTTATCATCCGCGTCGCATAAATATTTAAAGCGCGTTTACTTTTGTATGCAAATCGTAACGGCGCGCGTCCTTCGGACGTATTAGTAAATCTCGTTTGTCAAACCGACCCACTTTTCTCCTTTTCCGAACGTTCGTCATTTTTCAAGGGAAAACTTCTTTCGATTTGGAAATCATGAAACAAAAATAGTCATTGAAAAGAGACTAACTTACAAAAGAATGAGATAAAAAACAATATTCATTTGTTTCTTATTATCTTGATCTTCTTTTTGTGTGGTGCTTTGTAGTCTCCCCACTCTTTGTTTATCTGACAATAAACGTTGTAGACTCATCTTCATATTTGCACACATGATATTTTCTTTCAAGCGAAACTTTCCTCAAAAGCGACTTACTTGAAAAGATTATCTCATCTTCATAATCATCGGAAAACTATTTTTAGAAATTCATATATACATATATATATATATCTTTTTGTGTTACAATCAATTGAAATACAATTGTCAGATAGATCTTGCAAGAGATAAAAATGTATTTTATTTAGTCATTATTTTGTTTAGCCAGTGCAGACCGTCGATAATCCCTTAAGGAATTTCGTGCAGCAGGGTGCAGTAGAAGAGAGAAAGAAAGAAAGAAAGAAAGAAAGAAAGAAAGAGAGAGAGAGAGAGAGAGAGAAGCTAGAAGTATTAGGTTATGTGTTATAGAAGAAGTGGGGTAGGCGAGCGTGCGTGCGACGCGCTAGTAGCGTCACTGCGCCCATAATGACTCGAATAGCGGCCGTCAGGTGGCACTCCGATCGATCAGTAGTGCGCGTCGCTTTCCGCCATCTTTAGTTGTCGGTTCCGTGGCTGCTCCGATAGTAGTGAAAGAATATTAGATAGATAACGCGAAGATTTCTTTGGAATTTGAAGTAAGTGTAATTAGAGAGGTGAGGAGAAACTTGTGGTAAGGTAGGAGAGGAGGAGAGCCCGAGGCATTGAGTGAGTCAGCCGTTAAATCGCCGGCTCGTATCGCAAAGTTTTACGGAATTGTACTCCGGTGAACCTTGCAGTACGGTAAGTGCATCATCCTTCTTCGTTGCTCACTCAGCGTGCTAGTAGGAACGCTTGCATTCTTTTATTTTTCCTTTCTCTTTGTATCCATCGAAAAAATGGACTAACAATTCAAATTTTTTTTCACGAGACTGCTTGTGTTTACGCTGGGTGTGTCAAAGTGTTCACCTCCCCTCTATCCTCTTTGCTCATTCTCTCTATTTCTCCCTCTCTCTCTCTCTCTCTCTCACACACACACACACACACACTTTCTGTATCAATTCTTCGTTCTATGTATATAGCTTTCTCCCTCCATTCCACTCTTGGTCTTCCGCCCGTATCGGTTCCCCCTTCCGTGAACCCTCGACCCTTGTCCTCGCTCGCCCTTCGTTGTCGTCCCACTCCTGCATAGTGGATTGTCAGAAAATGGTGATGCATTGCATTCTCGGAGCCTTTGTTGTGTCACTCACCCACGCACACTAGTTTTCATTTTTGATCGTATGTACATATTTAACGAAAAATTGTTGTTGATTATTCTTCTATTTTATTTGTCCTCTTTGTATACTCTTGCATTTTATTTCATTCTTTCTCTACTTGGCTACTCTCTCTATCTCTTTCTCTATCTCGTTCTCTTTCGTTATCCCCTCTGTTCGCCTCACTTCACCTTACCCACTTAAGCTCAGCTCGCATGTGCACGGGCGTCCGTAATAGGCGATTCCGTAACGGTGCAACGGCACGTAGTGTGCTGCTGTGTTCGATCGTGAACACAAAAAAAGAAAAAAGGGGAAAAGCTCGTTTACAGAAGAGAGAAAGAGAGAGTGACTTAAAAAGATAGAAAGCAGTGGTGAGGTGAGGTGAGGTGAGGTAAGCGGAAATTGTCGTCACACGTTCGAAGATAAAAGCTGAGAAGCTGTGAGAAGACACCTCCGAGGGAATCTTTTGATTGTTCTATCCATCTTTTTTTTTTCTTTTTTTTCTTTTCTTTTATATACATCCTCTTCTGTCTCTTTCTATTTTGTCTTCTTTAACGTCACGACACACGGTGCACTGACCCCTTACTTACGCGCGTCTTTGGTATGCAACTCATTGACAATCATTTTTAACAAAATTATTCATTTTTTTTTCCCCACTTTCAAGTCCTTACACATATTTGTTTACACTTGTAATGCATTCGTAAGATTATTTTTTGTCTTGTTCATTTTAATTTCTGTCAACACGTTATTAAACCTTCTTATTGCAATAGTATGAATACTATTATTCATTTGTAAGTTATAAATTCTGTTTCTATTATTCAGGTGTGGATAAACTCTCCTGCCGGAACCATGAGTTATCAAATATCGTCCAATCAATCAAGACCAAGTAAGAGTGTACAGTGTTTATTAAATTATTAAGAAAAGTATTCCTGGGATTAAGTATTTAATGTTGTTTTGATTTGTAGTGTCCCATGGAAATTACCAGGGACCAGGTGATCTACCTATGGGGTCAGCAAAAGAACAGACACTGCTATGGCAACAGAATTCTTACATAGCAGATTCTGGTATCCATTCAGGATCAGTTACACAGGCCCCATCTCTGTCTGGTAAAGAAGATGACGAAATGGAAGGTGATCCATTGATGTTTGACTTGGATCAAGGATTTGCTCAAGGATTTACTCAAGATCAAGTTGATGGTGAGCTTTTATTAATATGAAAATATTAAGATTAGAAATGATATTAATTGCATTTTTATTTCTTCAGAAATGAATCAACAATTGAGTCACACTCGATCTCAGAGAGTTCGGGCAGCCATGTTTCCAGAAACATTGGAAGAAGGCATAGAGATACCTTCTACCCAATTTGATCCGGCACAACCAACTGCTGTTCAACGGTTGGCAGAGCCGAGTCAAATGTTGAAACATGCAGTGGTTAATTTAATAAATTATCAAGACGACGCAGACTTAGCCACTAGAGCAATACCGGAATTAATAAAACTCTTAAATGATGAAGATCAAGTAGTAGTTTCTCAAGCAGCCATGATGGTTCATCAGCTTTCGAAAAAGGAAGCATCCCGTCATGCAATTATGAACAGCTCCCAAATGGTAGCTGCTTTGGTGCGTGCTATTTCCAACAGCGATGATTTGGAATCAACGAAAGCAGCTGTTGGCACGTTGCACAATTTATCCCATCATAGACAAGGTCTTTTAGCCATATTCAAAAGTGGTGGTATTCCTGCACTTGTAAAGCTATTGAGTTCTCCTATGGAATCTGTATTGTTCTATGCTATAACAACGTTACACAATTTGCTCCTTCATCAAGACGGCTCAAAAATGGCTGTACGACTGGCTGGTGGTTTACAGAAAATGGTTGCGCTACTTCAAAGAAACAATGTAAAATTTCTAGCTATAGTGACAGATTGTCTTCAAATACTGGCTTACGGTAATCAAGAAAGTAAATTGATCATACTCGCTTCTCAAGGACCGATAGAATTAGTACGCATCATGCGTTCCTATGATTATGAAAAATTATTATGGACAACGTCTAGAATTTTAAAAGGTAAACATTATTTTCAATATCTTCTTCATTATTTTAACAAACAATCTAACTATTTTCTTTGTTCTTTGTTTTTGTCGTGCAGTATTATCCGTATGTCCTAGTAATAAGCCAGCGATCGTAGAAGCTGGTGGTATGCAAGCTTTAGCAATGCATCTTGGTAATCCGAGTCAAAGATTTGTACAGAATTGCTTATGGACATTACGAAATTTATCAGACGCCGGTACCAAAGTCGATGGACTCGAAGGATTACTTCAAAGTCTTGTACAAGTTCTTGGCTCAACGGATGTTAACGTTGTCACGTGTGCAGCAGGAATATTATCCAATCTTACATGTAATAATCAACGGAACAAGGTAAATTATTCGAGACGTAATACTAAATATTAGTTCCAATCATCAATGACACTTGTAAAATGTTGTTCTTTATTAGGTTACAGTATGTCAAGTAGGAGGCGTCGATGCTCTCGTCCGCACAATTATCAATGCCGGAGATCGCGAAGAAATAACTGAACCAGCTGTCTGCGCTTTACGTCATTTAACATCGCGCCACGGCGAAGCAGAAATGGCACAGAACTCAGTCCGTTTGAATTACGGGATTCAAATAATAGTCAAATTGCTAAATCCTCCTTCGCGTTGGCCATTGGCGAAAGCAGTTATTGGTCTGATCCGTAATCTCGCCCTTTGTCCTGCGAATCACGGACCACTTCGGGATCACGGAGCGATTCATCATCTGGTTAGGCTTTTGATGCGTGCTTACCAGACAACACAACGGGTGAGTGTATGGAGAGAATAGGTCGCAGAACTTGATCTGCGTCAATGGCGAGTATACGTGCGTTTTATATCTATATACAGCAGAGAACGTCAGTGGCCATTACTGGTAATCAACAGGCACCAGCGACGTATGCGGATGGAGTTCGTATGGAGGAAATAGTCGAAGGCACTGTTGGGGCTCTTCACATTCTTGCAAGAGAATCACACAATAGGGTCATTATCCGATCGCAGAATGTTATTCCAATATTCGTGCAGGTAATTTATAAATATATATATGAATCCTTTCACGATATCTATTATCTTTAATCGAAATGATTTGTATTCACAGCTATTATTCAATGAAATCGAAAATATTCAACGCGTCGCAGCTGGTGTACTTTGCGAGCTTGCGGCTGATAAAGAAGGTGCTGAGATGATTGAACACGAAGGTGCGACAGCAGCCCTAACAGAATTACTACACTCGAGAAACGAAGGTGTTGCAACGTACGCGGCAGCCGTACTCTTCCGCATGAGCGAGGACAAACCTCAAGAATACAAGAAACGACTCTCCATGGAATTAACGAACTCCTTGTTACGCGAGGATACGAATTTGTGGAACAATACTGATTTCGGCATGGGTCCAGATCTACAGGTAACGTGAACATTACGAGAAATATTTTAAATGCATGAATTGCTTTATGTCGTGGCTGAATTTATTTTCTTATAAACAATGTGCATACTTATATTTTATTTTGATATTGTTTAGCAGCGTGCACTGCTAAAAACAAACGTTACATTTAAGATTAGAAAGATCAAAAAGATTATCGTGCATTGTATGAAGTAAATGAAGCCACGTTATTTATAGAAATTATCCTCGATGTTTTCATATCAACGCTAAATTTGATAAAACAATATCAATAGTATCAAATATGCTTGCTCATATATATATATATTAGCTTGTATTCGTGTTAGCATAGACAGGTAGTTTTTACGATTGTTTCACTATTGCCCATTATCCAATTCGCATAACTAAAATTATTATATACGAAACGCCGCCGCATGGGGGGATATCACTTTTCAATTATTTTGTCTTTCTTTTTTTACATTATTATTAACTATTATATTATTGCTTTTCGTCACATCTAACTAAATATTTTATTTACAAGTTTGAACAATAACGAACAAGCTCCATGCTTTTAGCTTACGATTTTTTTTCGCATTACACGTTTCCAAATATGGCATCATTTTGCAAGTTTTTTTTATATTTAATATCATCTCAACTTTGTCGATAATATTATTACTATTAATAGCAATGGAAAGTCAACGAGTAATTGTATAAAAAGAATAAAAAACGAATCATCACCACTTTGATGAAGATATTATAATAATAATAATAATGTGCATGGGAATGCGTTTTGGTCCCCCGTTCGTGTTTTCGTCTCTGGGCTCAATGAAAATATCCGAAGAAATGGATTACAAAAAAAAAATACATTTTCAATACTTCGGAGACTATTCATTTTCCAATATAAAAAAAAAAAACAAACGTTTGCAATAAAACACGCGCGATTATTGATCTAAAAATAGGCGAGTATTTACCCCGTGTTTGTTTTATTTTATGGGGGAGTGAAACTATGAAATGATACACTCCCCCCGATTAGAACGATATGTTTTGTGTTGACCTAAGCTACCTAATCTTCAGGACATGCTTGGCCCTGATCAAGGCTATGATGGTATGTATGGACAAGGACCTCCTAGTGTACACAGCAGCCATGGCGGCCGTGGTTATCAACCACAAGGTAAGTTACGTGTAATCGAATCATTCTGCCCATCGAATGCTTTTCAAAAGAATTTAATAAACTTCAAAAAAAAAGAAAAGAAATTCTACTCGAGCATATTATTGAAAAATAATGAAAGTTATTTGTGTATATGTCTATTTAAAAAAAAAACTTAGTTATATACTACGTTATTCTTGATAAAATATATTCAACGTGAGTTTTATTCAAAGTCTTTGTCAGATATATCGGAAAATAGTTGTTTTTTTTTTTATTATTTTTTTCCAATAGTATAGGTAATACTTTCACTTTTCTATTACGGTAATGTTCTATTTTTGCATCCTCAATAGCGTTCTATGGACAACAACTAATATTTAACGATTCCCTTGATTTCTATACTTTTTTTCTATACTCGTAAATACGAATTATACTTTCAATTTAAACGTAATGCATTTAATTGTTATTTTAACAGCAGCTTAACCCACGGAGTTTAATTAAAATACAGGCTATCAACCGTATCTCGCAGTAACATAGGTGACATTCAGCTCTCTCTTACGTATACTGTTCTTTGCTGTATTTTATTGATCGTTCGTGCTCATCGTGTTCGCTTATTTTTATTTTTTTTTTTTATTTTTATATATATATATTTTATTCCTTTTTTATTTTCTTTTCCTTTTATCTTATGCTTGTGTCCATTAACACCTTACGCTTCTTCTTATTTTACAGGTTGATTGAAATTTTGATTTGAAAAGAAAGAAAATATTATTTTCATGCTTCAATGTGCACGTGGTGATTGTTTATATAGTGAATGTTCTAATTGTTTCACCATAGTTTAATCTATTTCATCAGTTTAAATGAAATAAAAACAAAAAGAAAAAGTCACAGATGATAATATTTAATGTTTATCACAATAATAATAATAATAGTAACGGGTTCTTCCCGGTGTTGTTCTGTGCATGCATTTTTCATCTTATTTCTCTTACGTCATCTCTTACGTAATCCTCTATGTGCTTTTTGGAAGAAAGAACGGCGTGTATATGGTACTCTATCAGGTACAGTGAGTTTTCTTTTTCAAATGACATATGTAGTGTAGTGTAGTGTAGTGTAGTGTAGACTTTGTATTTTATCTTTTCTTATCTTTTTAACTTTAACTGTGTGTAACCACTTTTATAAGATTATTAGAGAGCTATAATTTTCTTTTTCTTCTTAACTTCCTCTACTTTCTACTTCTACTTCTATTTCTTTTCCTTTTCCTCCTTCTCCTCCTCCTCCTCCTCGTTTTGATCTCTATATATATAAAACTGTAAAACTACGACGAGGAGGAATATTCCAGTTGATTAATCGATCGTACAAAAGCATGCAATCAAGCGGTTTCAGCGTCGGATTGTAATTTGTCCTGGCTTTCATCTTTTCCCCCTCTGTTTATTGAAGTCTGAAAAATCAATAGTCGTCCGCATTTAAGTGCGCATTTCTTCTCTCTTCAGAAATCTTCTCAAATTCTTCAGAATACGATGATCAAATTTATTATTATTATTATTATCATCATTTCGATATAATACGTCAAAGTTGTATAGATTAATTGTGTTTTTCTTTTTTTTTCCTAATTAAAAGATTAAGTAGTTTAGAAGATCATAAACGTAGAAAAATAAATACTTTGTGAATTATGATAAATAAAATTCGTTAGAAAAAAAAAAAAAAAATATAAAAAGGAAAGAATAATAAAATAATTTTGTAAAAGAAAAAGAAGAATACACAAAGAAAATACACCAATTGTTTTTGATTACAACACAGGTTATGACCAGATACCAGTAGATTCGATGCAAGGATTAGAAATAGGCGGAGGATCGACATACGGTGCAATGGACACTATGGATGTGGCGCATGAAGGTGACCTGAGTTTCGATCATTTGGAAGAACTTCCGGCGCCACCCCAGGATAACAATCAGGTTGCAGCTTGGTATGACACTGATCTTTGAATCCGTATCATCGTCCAAACTCTTCCGAGAGCTACGATTTCGTGAACATTTTTCAAAGGGACAACTACTACACATCAACAAAAATAAAAACAAAAAATAAAAATAAAAAATAAATAAAACAAACATGGAGAATTTTAATACAAGACGTACGTTTATCGCATCGTCCTGATATTTTATTCTCACCCTGTTTATCATTTTCAACGAAAATTAATTCTAAAACGTTCGCGCGTTATACGATGGTGTATACGAAAAAAAAAAAATAAAATAAATTGTTAATGTTAATTAACAAATAATAAAAGAAGATAATGTAACGCTCAAATATATATATATACATATATTTATAGATGTATGTAAATATATATATATGTGTGTGTGTGTGGGTTGGAAATTCGTCATTGTTGCCGGCAGTCGATCGCACTCACGACCTGAACAATTCAAACAAAACAAATTAATAAAATAAACAAAATGTGAACTATTAAATTAAGACGACATATCCAGCCGCGAGAGAAAAACTCTTCGTGGATTTTTATCAAATATACAAAATAAATATAAAGTAAAAAAGAAAAGGAACGAAAGAGCCAATCGAAGCATCGATTTTCTAACTTCCATTTTTGTTCTTTACATTGTTTTATTTTTTATTTTTATCTCTTTCTTTTTTTGTTTTTTTGTTTAAATAATCAGTCGATAAAGTTAACACTTCGTATCGTAGAAAAATGAGGCGACACTAAGAAAAAAAAAAAAAAAAAAAGGGTCGGGAAGAAACAGGGTGAGAAATGGTTGAAGCTGGGATGACAGTAAAAAAAAAATATTATAATAATATTAATAATAATATTAATAACAATATTAATAATAATAATAATAATAATAAAAATAGAAACAAACAAACAACGCGAACTTGTGAAAACAAAGAAGAAGATGATGATGATGATAATGATGATAATGATGATAATGATAATGATGATAACTACGTTTACGCATTTATATATCTCTGTCGGACGACAATATTTTATTTAAAAAAAAACAATCATTGTTCTATCGTATCACGTGCATGAGTGTGTTTTCAGAAAATAAAAAAATACGATTCGACCAGGGATGAAAAAAAAAACAAGTTAAGAAATAAATAAAGCAAAGTAATAGCAGAAAAAAATGAATGAAAGAAAATGAACTTAAAAAAAAAAGATTATAAGTATAAAAAAATGATGACGATCATGATGATGATGATGATGATGATGATGACGATGACGATGACGATGAAGATGATAAAGATAAAGAAACTGTATTGCCTAATACTTATTAATCCCCACCCCCTCCCTGAAATATTCACTGTATCATGTACTTCTTTCGAAAGTTGTGATTTGTAACCAAACTGCAAAATAACGACCTATTTATACCGCTATCCCCGAAATGGTAGTGTCAATCTCGTATTTTACAGGGTAGTTATACTTAATTTTTATTATTATCATTAAAAATGTAGATTCGCAATCGGAACTTGAACTTATTACTTATTGATCATTGATCATCAAATCTATGATCTATGTGTAAAAATTCTTCCGATTGCTGTCGATGTATTAGATTTAAGGAATGATAATGATGATGAAGAATAAAATAAAATAACAAAAAATAAAAAAAAAAATGTGAGAGAGACATAGAAAGCGTGCGAAAGAGAAAGAAAGAGAGAGAGAGAGAGAGGGAGATGCAAATAAAAGATAATGAGAAAGAGCGAGACTCGTAATTCGTACACATCATGTATATGTATCGTTTAATTGTCCATACGAAAATAAACTGAACGATTAAGTACTCGAATTATATATTCCCGTGATTATATTGTCAATTTATTTATTTCAGGTACGTTGTAAAAAAAAAAAAAAGAGAGGAATGATTTTAAGAATTAATAAACCATTGTCGTCAAAAGTGTTATAATTTTGTTTTATTTGCAATTGATACGCGTCAAGCTTGAATGATGCAATTGCAAGACATTGACTACTAACACGATGCCGTTCGTTGCAAAACCCTTGACTCGGTTCAACAACCATGGGTTACGAATATAGCGCTTGCTACTCCTGACTCCTAAGAATTGACTCTTAGAAATGTTATAATTTATAAATAGAATACGTGTGCAACGTGAAACGCTAATAAACCGTCTGCCATTGTCAGCTTGAGGTTAACTGATTTATAGAAAGTTTGTTTTACTTTCTTTTTTTGATCTATCAATAATAGAAATAATCTGTCAACAAAAATAAATCAAATAATCTCTGACCCATTGCTGTTTTCATTCAACGTTTTATAATAGTCTGTGTTGGACTATAGAATTGAACTAACTCACCGTTAGTTCAAACTCTCCACGACTGTTTCGAAATAATAAAAAAAAAAAAAACCTGAAAGGAATGTATCTCTACACGTGGGGTAATGTTTTTAAATGGCGTTGGATAGCAAGCTTTCTTGGAAATTGAACTTACGGCTAGGTCGTAGTAGTTGATCATACCGGTGCGATCTTAAATGCACATGCTTGTAAGTACTTACTTGTAAATGTTGAGTTAATACCGTACACGTTGAAATCCCGGAGAAATTCGTTCACATCTCAACGAAGAAGAAGAAGAAGACAACGATTTCTATACGTTTCTCAAACATGGCATATAGAAAGCTGTTTCATCAAAAGATACAGGATAAACTGTAAACGAACGTAAGTACTCTTTACAGAACACTTGTTTAACGGGTTACGATGAATCCTATACAGAAAATTGTAATCTAATGATATACACGAATGCGAACAGTTTTATTTTAATGGTATTCACTTATCATTCATCTTAACCGAACAAAATTTTTAAGTAGAAATTAGAAAATTCGATGAAACAACCTGTATATTTATACAGTAAGTAAGTATCTGATATAATTTATAAGTATAGAATGCACTTGCTCACACCAATGTTCCATTCTCTCTTTCTCTCTCACTTTTTTCTCGATTAGTTTTTGTTGTTAACGATCAGAATGGAACGTGCTTAGCTCACGATTTCGAACGAAACTACTGTATATATATATATATAGTTTCTTTCCTTTACAGAAGACAACATTTCTCTTTCCTATTGAGAAATATCTTTTTCATCTTGTAAATCGAATTGGTATCATTAGAAAATAGAAAGAAAAAAGAAAAAAAACAATCAGAGAAACTTTGAATACCATTTTGTAAATGACGTGTTGTGACTTTCACACTAATGTGCGTATTAATGCAAGCTCATGTATAATTAAAATCAGAGTTTTGACTAAAAACTTTGGATAAATTGTAAAATAAATAATTGTCATTATCGATGAATTAATTGACACAAATTGCAAGCTCACGTATAATTAGAATCAACGAATATTCATTTGTCATTCGATCAATTGGCACAAATTTGATGTCATAGATTGGTTTCTAGTTAGAGTGTAGGATATATTTATCAGGTCATTAATCGAATAGAAAGAAGCCAACTGTATATTATAAATATAAGTTATAGCTTGCTAGTGTCAGAATGGTGCGTGTGTTTGTTCGTAAGAGTGCGTATATAATACCACACACGTCAGAAAGTTTCGTGTTTAACATTAACGGTTGTTTCTTTACACGCGCGACACAAGAGAAAGAAAGAGGCTTGCCTTGGTATACCCGAAGAAACTTCTTCCAGTGTCGGTACTGACTTTAAAAGGGAAAGAGATACAAACGTTTCCGGTCTTTAGGGAAGAGTGAACATCTGTTCTTGTCATAACTATTCTATATTAGTATTCTTTCTTATCCACATATTTTCTCTCTAACGAACATATCATAATCCACGTGTTTATTTCAATTTGACGAATATTAAAAGTGTGTGTGAGAAATAGAGATAAAGTTTTGTTCATTTACGAACGACGACCCTGACGAAGAAAAGGAAAGGACGTCCTCGAAAAAGAAAATCAACCAAAGGTAGATTCATTCAAAACTATTTTCAAAGTTTCATAGTATTAGTGTGACCAGTTGTGGCTCGTGTAACTTCAAAAATCGTGATAGAACTGTTACAAGTTTAGTAATATTCAAATTGTTGTCAAAAATTAACATAAACATTATATTATTTATTATCAGTTATAGTTAGAAATTATTTTGATCACGTTGAGCGCCACGCGAATTCTTAAGGGAATTCCCGTCAGGCCACAGACCTTATTTAGTATTGAAAAAGTAGATGAGTGTCAGTCACCTATGACTGACGTGGCCTAAACTAAAAGTCTAATGTCAGTCATCGATGACTGACGTGGCGCTCAACGAACGTGTTAAACGAAAAACTCAATAAATTGAATTAATTTTAACAATAATGTAGAATTTGGTGCAGATATACCTACGAGCCATCCCTGTTTTATGCATGTGTGTGTGTTATATTCGATTTGGTTTCTCTTGTTTGAATTTTACAGCGTTCTTTCAACCCTGTTTTTTTCACATTCTTTAGCGGTCGTGCGTGTTTTTAAATTACGACGAGGTGGATACGCGAAAGGTGTTTAACATTCTCTCCTCTGTCCTCATGCAAATTTAATCTTTCTTCTTTGTTCATTCATATATGTTTTTGTAAATGTGTGTAGGTGTGTGTGTATATGTGTAATATATTTTTCTTATTCGAATCGAATCCATGAGTTCAAGGATAGAAAATATCGTACTACATTATGACGACTTGTATATAGATGATTATATTTTATTGAAAATTGACAATTTTGCATTTTAAAGATTGTTATTGAGACTTGTATTAATTAATTAATCCTCTGAGTGTAATTGAGAAGATTCAAAAGAATGATATTCCATCCACATGTTACCCTTGAAACACTGCAACTATTCGTTCGAATCGTTGCACACATGTCTTTCATTAAATTCATATTTGTATTGAATAAAAAATAGTGTGAACAAATATTCTGTATAATAATATCGAATGATAAATTAATGAATTATTTAAAGTTTTTTTTTTGTTTTGTTTATCTAGAAAGTAATCGAATAATTTGAAGTGATCGTAAACTATTGAAACAAAACAAACAATGACGTGAAAGTGCATAGAAGACAAGGAAGGAACAATTCTGTTTCTCTATTCGTTATTCGTGGGAGTTAAAAGGCTTGTAAATTCGTTGAGTGCACTTTAACTTCCGATCTTATTGCGAGATTGCGTGCGAAACTTCTCTTTGAGAGCTTCATTGATTCCGTGACGGGAGAATGCGATGCTATTGCACCTGCAACTCTCTTAGCTTTTGCTTAGACTGGTCTACTCTCACCTCGTATGTTTAAACGATCTACATAGATATATACGAACCCTGTATCTATTCTATTAACGGTGTTGAATTGTTCATTAGAAAAATACACCATAGAATTAATGTTCATGCATATCATCATCAAACTATCATCCTAACTTTCACAATAATTTCAATATCATTTGAATGCTTTTAAAATGTACAAAAATATAAATGAACACGTTGAATGCAATAGTTGAATATAACAATTAATGCTGTATAAAATATTTTTGAAATAGTTTTACAGGTTTTTTAACACGTTGAATGCCCACATCAGTCATTAATGACTGACACTAAATTTCCCGTTCAGGTCATGTTACAAAGATGAATTTTTGAACAAATTGAGATCAAATCTTTGCTCGTTGATGTATAATTTATGGATACCCTGTATATTAATCATCAGATATTTTAGACTTAGAAACAATGTACTACGTTTTTTAGTTCATTTATTTTCAAAAATCAGATCTACATTAAACAAATGTATAAAAAACCTTCTGTACAAGATTAAAATTAATAAAATATATTTAAATTCAATCAAACAATTAGTTAAAATTATTGTTAAAACCCCCAAACAGAAACAAAATTACAAAATCGTAACATCAAGGTAAGTTGTATTACTTTGTTACTAATTGTTCGAGCAAATAAAATATGCAAATCTTTAAAAAACTGAAAATCAGGATTTAAAAAATATTTAAAAAAGGATCAAACGTGCCACCTCCTCGCACATCATGTGATCCTGTTACAAATCTCGATTTTCGACAAAAATTTGAAAATTTTCTCGAAAATCGGGATTTGTAACAGGATCACATGATGTACGAGGAAGTGGCACGATTTCGGGTAATTCCTGGAAATGAGGTTTCTCAGAATTTCGAAAATTCTTGGAAATGAGGTCAAGTTCCGAGAATTTTCGACCTTAATAACCTTATTTCCAAGAATTTCCAAAATTCTGAGAAACCTCATTTCCAGGAATTACCCGTAATCGTGCCACCTCCTCGCACATCATGTGATCCTGTTACAAATCTGGATTTTTGAGAAAATTACGAAAATTTTGTCGAAAAATTTATATTGTAACAGGAACACATGACGTCATAGGAGGTGGCATTTATTGCATTATTATATTATTGTTATACATTTTAAAAATATAGATCTGATTTGTTTTATAATAAATAAGACTTAATTGTATAAAAAATAAATAATAAAATTGAAAATGTTCTACACAAGCCACTGTTGAGTATTGATAATCCTCATGGTGTCAGGAAACTCCCTGAGATATGATATGGGAATGAGATGTTTCTTCAACCTATTAACATAGTAATAAGATGTAAAATAGTAATGTTTAATATACATGAAATCCATAAAAATATTTGATGGATATTATGCCGTGAAAGATTGAAAATGTGACAAATCGAATCCCTCTTAAGAATCGTCCTTGCTCCAGACAGCTTCATAAACGTGCCCTCAGTAGTTTCGGGGAGGGAGTAGAACACGTCGTGCTGTGTAGAACCGGTAATGACGTGAAAGTGCATCCACGAGTGAGCGAGCGAACGGCAAGCAGCAGTCCTCTGGCTCCGTTCTCTCTTCGTTCTAGACAATCTCCCGGCTCGTGGGCACAGACTCCAATTTCATCGACTTCAACAGAAATTGGCCGTTCCTTAAAACACGATAGAACATATCTTAACAATTGTCTTGAAAATACGAAACTAATACCACTAAACTTTTCATCAAACTTGTTCCTCATCAATCACAGTTTGTTAGTTTGTGTGTTCATCTTGTTATACTGTTAATTTCATTATTTATCAATGGTGTTAAAACATTCAAGTACGTCGATTAGTATCGTCTTACATCTTAGCAGCTGGTTTACAGGTGTCCATTTTTATCGTTCACCTATAACCGGTCCGATCTTAATGAGTTTTCACATAGGCCACTGATTTTTAATGGACTCTTGTTAATTGGGTCAAGTACTCGAAAGTTGACAAGATTCTGGGACACTTTTGCCAAGTCAAATTTCAACGAGTGTCTGTAATTATTTCGAAAAGGATTTGAAAATAAACACAGTGTGCACTTTTCTTTGGGATCTTCAATATTTCTCAGTGAGTGAATACTTTCTTTCTAAGTATAATTTCAAACATTTGTTTTATTTTATTTCTTTATCCCTGTAATTGTAAGTTTTACATGCACACTCGAAAAAAAAAAGAAAAGAAAGAAAGAATTTTTGTAGGATTAAATCCCTTGCGTTTAGTTTTCACGCTTTGAATAAAAAAATGCAGTGTGTTAAATCATGGTTGACAGTGTCAAGAACCTGCACACGCATCTAAAGTTCCGTGATATCGTATTACATCGTATTACTCTTACCACGAAGAAGATACACCACACATTGGTCACGAATGTGCATCACAGTAGTACCTGTTGATGTTGTTTTCTTTTTCTTCAAATTTATCGATTCATTTCATTAAGTCCGATAATAATAGAAATTTCGCATATAATTTACAGTACGAATGAGCAACTTCTCTTCCCCCACTCTGGCATCATCAGACGTCGTTTTCTTTTCTCTAAATTAAATAAGAAAAGAAAAACAGGATCGTGAGAAGAAGAAGAAGAAGAAGAAGAAGAAGAAGAAGAAGAAGAAGAAGCAAAGCGCAACGGCATCGATTCGATCTGCTTCCTAAAAGGATTTCTACATTCGACGAAACAGAAGAGCACAAGGTGTTTGGTGCAGTGTGCGAATCGGAGTATAAAAAACGTATGCAATTTATGCATTAGTGTTAGGTGATTAAAGGAAACAAAAAAAAATGAGGTTGATGATTTCATTCGCGAATGAGGACCTCTCAGAGGGACGTTGACGGAAAAAGAAATTTTGAAAAAAAGAAAAAAGAAAAAAATCTAAAAACAAGAAGTGAAACAATTTTTGAAGATGACCGTCACGATGGAACACAAGAGGAAGAGTTCGTGGGATTCAAAGGTGAGAGACACGAATCTGGCACACTTTCTACGTTCTTTCAGTTGCTTATTTTCTCATTAACTATCTATGTTTATGTGCATTAGAATGTGTTTTTTTTTCTTTTTCTTTTTCGTTTTTTTCTCTTTTTTGTTCTGTAAGAGATACGCCAGCAACGTTAATTAGATGCTCGGACCTCGTGCGAAAATATTCTTAACAGTCGTCTGCGAAATCGTCGTCTCGGAAATGCACCTTCTGTTTCTCGTGAAAGACGTAAAACCTGAGCACGGAAGCGTTATTATTGGATTTTACGCCTGCAATTTTCTTACGATCGTTTCTTCCTTTTATTTACCTCCCCTCCCCTCCCCTAACATTATTTTTTTTATATATATATAGTATATTGCTTTTCGTGGAATTTGTGATAATAATCGTAGCATTTAAATAATTTTCATTCAATGACGACATTGATTTTAGTATCCTCCTTCTTGTTTGTTCAAATAATTACAATATCATTAATCATTTGTATTAGAAAATGAAAATAATTTTTTTTTTTTTTTGATCAGCACAAAATTGAATTTTGAAAACATGTTGGTTTGTTCTGTAAGAATACTTTGTAGAATTTATCTATAATTCGCGTCAGCTATAAGATTAAACTTTGGTAGACTTTTAAAAACTATATTTATTTTTAGAAACGTAAGCCAAGCAGGGAACTACTGCCTGTTGTGACCTTCTAACTAATCTTTTTGCACAATCCTAAGTCTCCGTATTTAGCAGGGAAATGTCAAGAACAAAGATCAACGCTTTCGTAAATCTTACTTATTTTCGAGTGTAGCTACGTTTACTGCAAAATCACGCATAACTACATTTCTTTCTTTTTTTTATTTTTATTTTCAATCAAATTTACAGATAACTCAAATAAATTTATGTAAGAAAAATAAAGTTACAAAAAGGGTTAATGGAATCTGTTGTCTTGGTGTTATAAGAAACGAAACAACCTGTTCTGGGCGCATATTCTTTGAATTATTTCTGCGGTCTGGCAGTCTGGACTCAAGGGAATTAGATATACGTCTGGTAATAAACCAAACTCCTGTGCATACTTAACTTCTATTGAAAATTACTATTACGAGTAGGAAGATCACGATTGGATGCAAATTGTTTCAAAGAAGATTCTAATTTACAAACGTATCCTCTTTGAATTACACAAATTTGAATGTTGTTCAAGAATCCTAATACTTTTGAGTTGGATGATACACTCAAGAAGATTCTAACCAAAAAATCAAAAGAAAAAAAAAAAAGGAAAAAAATTCGAGTCTCGTTTCTGTTTTCTTGGAAACCTTAAAATGGTCTCCGAAACCTTCTATCCGATCGACCTTGTTCTCCATTGACCCTGAATGAGTATAAGAGCGTGTGTTGAATACCTACGCACTCGCCTTAGGAGCTTTGAGAAACGAAGAACTAGGCTGACCGGAATAGAGAACGATGCGTTAACGTTGAACTCAGTTTATTGGCTCTTTCAGTTGGAGTTGGGTTGGGCTGTCATCTGTTCTCTTCACCGATTTACCGTTAAACCTCTTACCGACACTCGATCAAGCCGATTGACATTCCAAACACCGGAGACGAGGAATTGTCACTCGTCGATTGTCAATTTTATTCTCTCAACAAATTATTTGCTACCTGATCCCTGTTTAGGTCTACCGGAAAATTCTGTACGTTGAAACAAACAAACATTAGTTCAATTTGTCGTCACTAAGAGTAAGGCCCCATTTCTTAAATTGCCACCACCATGTTGGCAAAAGTTCAAAAGTAATTAAATGAATAATTTATTATTTTATTTTATTTTCTTTTCAAAATCAACACAATTTTCTATAATTATTCAATTGATTCCATTCTATGCGGAAATCATTACGATAGTAATGAAAGTTTATGACTTTTTTTTAGATTCGATCAAACTTGAGAAAAAGTATTTTATCCAATCAACATTTTTCAATACAAAAGTAGTTTATTTTCTCTTCATTTAAGGATCTAGCAGATTTAAGAATTTTGAACGAATGATGAATGTTTAAAAGACCTGTTAGTTATTTCCAAGAAGTGGAAAGTAAATACTTGCATTTTATACCTGTTTACTTTGTCTAACGATTTTTAATTGGACATAGTGTTTTCTTTACGGTTCTTTTTTTTTTTATTCTTTCTTTTGGTGACGAGGGGAGGGTACGGGGGTGAAGAAAGCATTATGGTGTTTACTAGAATCGAATCAGTGGACCGAGAAGGCTACGAGTTTACGAGTGTCGGACGATCGTTACATGCATACGCGAGGGGTGTGACGGGGCGAGGAGGGGTGGGGGAGGGGGAGGGGGCTTCGGAAACGGGTAGAGTGTAATTTAAGGCGAGCAAAACTTGTTCCTAGATTCTCGTTCTTTTCGAAAGGCAGGTTAACCTGGTGTTGTTTGAAGTAACGGTAGTAACAGTCAAGTAAGTCAAGGGGGAGCTCTGACACATTCCATTTTTTTGTCATTTAGAGAAAGTTTGACTACTGTGAACTGAAACTTTGATACCTTTTGCAAGATGTATAAATGATTAGTATGTATTCCAAGGAAAGACCCTTATAAATCCTATTGGGTTTCCGGGAAACCGTGATGGTTCGAGTCGAGGACGAGTCTTGCATTTATTTGTGAGTCGTAAAAAAGTTCATAGGATGACGTCGAGTGAGTCGAGATGACTATGATAAATGTACAACTTCCGTAGGGTGAGTTGTTTTACACTCATGCACACAAGTACTTTTATTATATCTTCTAAATAAACATAATAAACATTTGAGAAATATTGTAAGTAATAAAATGTATTTAGAAGTTAATCGATTCAATGAACTTTCACGAAAGTCATTAAAAACATTGAAAAATAATAAATCGAGCAAGATTGAAATTTTTATGTCGGCCTTGAAGTCATTGACCGTGTCCATTAGGAAGCATAGTTAGGTATACGTTTAGTCTATTAACACTTTAATCTATTTCTACCATCGACTAGATACTAGATTCTACACTTACTGACATTGAAATCTACTTTCGAAAAGGAGACCCTCACGATGATATTTTTCTTCTACGTTCTTTCTTCGCATTAACTCTTGAAAGTCAACATGATTATTTCCAATTGTAATTGGCAATTTGATTTACGATTGGCTACACACTTTGCCAAGCTTTCACCGATCACGAAATTGAATATATTTTAAATAAATTGTTTATCATCGTTAAACATCCATGCACTTCTTTCTTTCTAACTTTTTATCAATTCAAGAATTTAGGACATAAGGGTGATTTGTTTTTTGGTGGTAATCTATGCTAAATCTTTTTCTTTAGTCAGAAAACGTCTTTCGTCATGAGGAATCCTTTCTTTTGCTGAAGATCAGGTCACATGACCTTTCAGTTCTATTACGGAGAATCACGAGATACCTTGTTGTTTCTTGTAATGGATAGATAACTGGTAAAATATCACGTAGAAAATGAATCTTCTTAAATAAACAAGATTTTTTTTGTTTAGTATGAATCTTTGTGTTTTTTTGTTTTTTTTTTTTTTGTTTACCTGATCAATCAGATTAATTGAAGTCAATAAAATGTTTGAATACTATCTTAGAATCGAGCAACTACAATGCAAAAGTCTTTGTGCACGAACTTTCATTGGACTTTCGTAATATGTGCACCATTGTTCGGTAAAAGAGGTTCTTTTGGATCGTTAAACTTATTACATAAGATTTATACAAAACTCGATCATGGAGCATGATCGGTAGCGTTCTAAGCTTTAATTAAAATTATATCTATCGTCTAAACGGAAAGGATAGACTTCGTTCATAAAGTTCGTGCTCTCGATATCTCTCGGAGAAAACAAAATCGAGTCAGAAGATACGAACAGAAACCGTTTCACCGGTATGTTTAGTTAGGTTACAGTCTAGTAGATTTTCAGGTTTGCATTTTTAAGATGATAATATCATGCCGATTTCTCATTAATCTTGAAAAATATTCAAACGTGCACGAAATCGTTTGATACATTTCTAATAAAACTCGTTTAATTAAATAGGAAAATGTTCATGACCTTTTCATTACACGATATGTTAATTTTATTTTCTAATTTTTTGCATCGATACATTGATTACGTTTCTATAATTAATTAATCAGTTTATAAAATTAAATATAGTTTGATCAGTTACAAAAGTACGGAAATGATCTCAATTCTCAATAGTTAAATTAATAATCATTTCCGTCAAACAACAACAACAACAAAAAGGCTAATACCATTTCCGTTTATTTTGCAAATCGTGTAATGCAAGCCTTTAGTATAATAAACTGGCGTGAGAAAATCGGTTTCTCCTCTCACAAACATTATTCGTTTCTCTTTACTCGTTTATTCGCTTTTACTTTACCGATCTTAACGATATTCATGATTATTCTAAGAAGAATCAATATGTGATCTTTTAAATACAACAACAAAAATTAAATCCATGAATTGTACACAAGAAACGTGTTAAAAGAATAAATAATGCATATTAAAAATAATTAATTTAAGTATCAATAATCAAATGAATTTTGTAATCACACATAAAACAATTTTCTACGAACACTACAAAAAATTCATGGTGGGTTTTATCAACCTATAATAGAGAAATGTCATTTTATAATGTTGAATAAAAGGTCAAGTAAAAGAGTATCGTCCTTGGAATCAAATAGAAATCATCCTTATGAAACTTCCACAAAGGAAGAGAATGCATTTTCCCATAGAAACTCAATCGAATAAAATGGATCGAAGTTGAATAAAACTCGTGACATTTCGTTTTAACAAAAGGATATAATAAAAAGAACTTTAGAACTAGCCCACTCATCATCATCATCATCATCATCCTCATCATCTTCATCATCATCAGTCGATGGAAAGAAAGGTGCGATTCTTCGGTTGTTACAGCATGTACACCATACACCATATACCATAGAGCGTGAGCCAAGCGTAACATTTGAACAGGGAGGCCTACGCCCTCTCTTTCTATACACATGTATATCTGTGTGTGTGTGTGTGTGTTTGTTCGTTTATCTATTCGTCGCGTGGGCTAGATAGAGAAGAAAGGCATTAGAAAGAGAAGTTGCATTAATCGCGAGTTGCTAACGTAAATTGCACGCGCATTTGCACAGCGACGATTATACGGACGCTTACTCTCATAGATTTGCAAGTTAGGTTTTTATGGGGAGAGAGGGTAACTATGGGTAACTATTTCTGTAAATCTACTGGTTTGTTCACACACACACAAAAAAACCAACAAATTATTATCATATTATTGTTAAAACAACGCATTACATTTATCTTGAATTATTTCAATATATTTTTATCTAATATTATTTTTGATAAATAATTGAATAATATACAGTGTGTGTAAAATTTGAAATAACTCTATATATATGCAAAGTATTATAGCATTGCTAAAAGTGACGTGTTACTTTGAAATAAGGTTAAAATATTATCGTAGAACACGTGTTCATTGAATTACTTTTTGTTTGCTTATTTTTTTTTTAATAATTTTTATTAACTTCTGAATTAGGTCTCACGTGTTTTGGATAATACACTCTGTATGCACACACATACATACGGATAAAAATACTAGTATATGAGTATATTTTAACCACATAGGAAAGGAGAGAGAGTTTTACATGTCACAACACACAAGCAAGAGTTTCGATCGGAGTCGATCGGTTTAAAGCGCGGATATGCGCCTGCATAAGCTACGATTCGGACAATTACACGGCTAATCGCATAATTACAGGCTCTGACACTCGTGTACGTTACAAGGCGTTTCCTGCTTTTGTGATTTGTGATTATTGTTCGATACTAAACAGAAAAATTATCTTTCATCGAATTGTTAATAAAAAAAATGAACAATATTTTTTATTTGATTTTATTCTCAAGATACGAATCTTCAATTCGGAATGTTGTTGAATTAATTTGATTAAGATTGAAATCTCCTATTTTTTTTTTTTTTTTTTTTTTAACAATCGATATTATTAAATAACTATGATTGCATAATTTGCTATTTCACTGTAGTAGAAAGCAAAAGAGGATCATTTAATAAGATTCGTGTCTACACTGGGAACCTCTGTAAAATTTCTTTCAAACGATGGAATGAGAAAGAAGTATTTCGTCATGCGCCCACGTTGCTACTTCACTTCGATGTCTTCCACCATTGCATTTCGATTTCGTAACGACAAATTTCGCTATAGGGTATAATATACCTATGTATATATATATATATATATATAACTCGAGGGAGTAATTTAAGATGAAAATCATCGGCAACGTTCTACATTTCATTGGTTACCTCGTAAATTTATCCTACCATAATTTATTATTTCTTTCAACTATGAAATACGACTCTTATGGTGTGTCTATCAGATGCATCATTTTGCATGAGGATTCAAATAATTCATGTTAATCATTATACGTCATCGAATGATACAATTCTGCACATGTATATAAAAATACACGCATACTTGAATATTATTTTATAAAGTGATCATAATAACGATGTATACTTTGAAGAAATTTCACAGCATTGTTCGCGATCATCCGCAGATCTCGGTGAGCACGGTTAGCACAAGAAGATTCAGTCGAGCTGGTACACCAAGTTCAATCTTGTCTTCGGACAGTGACATCAGATTCACAAGGAAACTTGGTGGTCAATACAGATGTGGTTGCTGCGTTCTGGCTGCTTTCTTATTCTTCCTTCTATTTTCTGGAGTTTCAATATATCTTGGCTGTAAGTATCTTTATTATCTTTATCTTTATCATTCAATATTATTTTTCAAACATGATACATCAATTTTCTAAATTTCATTGCATCAAAATAAAACTGAATAAACGTTAAATGACACGTCAGTCATTTGTGACTGACACTAAGCACTTAAACTTTATTAACAAACGAACCAATGAAAATTATTCTGCATTAATTTAATTGTTGATCATCTGTTGTTAAACTGATGATAAAAAAAAATAAGAGACGAATTCGTGTTCGTTTTCACCGCTTTCACCATAAAATCCGATGTTGAGATTCTACCTGAACGAAAATGTACAATTCCTGTCGGTTGTAGTCCTAGCCATGATGCGGTTTAGAAGGCATGAAATTACATAGTCGTCAAAGAGACTCTCGTCGCGTTCCTCAAGCGAGAAACCCTTTCGATGAAGTTTGCGTTCACGGTGTCTGAACCTCTTACGAACCGCGAACTATGATCGACGTTTCCTTTTGTCCAAAACAATTTAACATTTTTCTAACAATAACATATATTAAATGGAATAGATATACCATAATTTTGTAAAATAGAAAAAGAATAACAATTGTTACAACATTACGCAATTATTAAGTGTTTGACTGACTTGTAAGTTGCATGGAATTTAATTGAAACACTTGTTGAAGTATAACTGTAAAGTTAAACCGTGTGATTCTGAATGAAGTTATTTAACCTCTATAATAAGTAACTGATTAAAAAGTCAATTCACTTTCCGACTCGTCTTAGAACAATCGGAAAAAAATAATAGTCTTTAAGCGTACGGTAAATTCATGGGAATCCCGTCAATTAAAAATAAATGTTGAATAAAAAAAAATAAAGAAATCAAATGTAAAACAAGAAAGGAAATTAAAGTAACACGTTGTAGATCGAAATGTTAAGAAGAATGTTCAGAAGCAACGAGTATATAATAAGGAGTTTATTAATGACGCTAACGTGTTAAAGCAAAAACGTGTCGATAAGTGTATTGTGTGCTTATAAGCGTGCAAAATATAATAAGAAGAAGAAAAAGAAAAAGAAGAAGAAGAAGAAGAAGGTGATGCGGCCAAAGCCCATTGAGGTCTTTCAGCACGCAAACATAACGGTCTGACCGAGTTACCGAGTCTTCGAGGAAGTCATGAGTAGTCGTACATTTGATCGAGACTGCTTTTTCTTTTATTTCATCTTCTTACAACTTTATATTGACTAGATAACTTCCTGTCCAAGTTTACTTTGCAGGATTCCTTTCCTGTAAAGTACCCTCAAGTACCGTTTCATCCAATGTAGCTACATAGCTACATTCAATTCAATGAAGATTCATTACTTTTAATAACGTAACCTAACAAATGCAATTCTCTCTTTGATATGAAGATGTTTTAACACGTAATATATATATAAAAAAAAAAATAAAACAATAGGAAGGTACATCTCGTGCGTGGTTTAATCAAAAATCACGAATTACTTTTAATAACATTTGTTTCGTAAGTAAGACAACCTAACCAAACTAACCATAAATACAATTCCCTCTTTGATATGAAGATGTTTTAAAAATAAAAGAGTAGGAAGGAGGATATTTGATTTAACGATGAATGAAAATATACATTTCATGCGTGGTTCAACTAAGAGTCACGAAGGAGAGGAAGGATCATCATCTTAGGTCCAGCAAGGTCTTCGAAGTAGTAAAAGGTAACGGTCTGACCGAGTTATCGAAGTGACGCGCGCCTATGACCACTTCTCCTCGACCTTAAAGTGGAGGGGTAGTGTCCTTGAAACATTTTGATACTCGTACTAACAGAAAGAGATTCTTGGTAGGAGAATGCGCGTGTAGTCAGGATGATGGTGAGAGTAAGAAGAGGGTCAGAAAGAGTGGAGGAAGAACCTCAGGTTGACTTTCAATACCGGAACTCGTATAACTTCACTCGTCATCCTTCCACAATTTTATTTATGAACAAATGGTTAAAGCACAAATTAATAATTAGAAAACGTGTTTCCGTTCAGTTTCCATTCGCACGTATTTTTCTATCAACGATTTAGGTTTAAAAATTGTATGGTCGACTTTACTATCTCGAGTATCAAACTTGAAACCGCAAATTTGAAACTTGCCGCTGGGAAATTGATTGCAAAATAAGGACTGACTTCTTCTTCTTCTTCTTGTTCAAAAAAAAAAAAAAAAAAAAGAAAGAAAGAGGCCTCTCTAACAAAGATGAAGGGAAAAATCGTTGACCGAAGTTTGCGGTGAAAGGTGAGTCCTCTTGGACACCGTAGCTGCGGGCACCTGCGTGTCCTCGATTCTTTCATCTTATAATCTCATCTCGATAATAGTGGTCCATAAAAGAAAATTAACTTAAAACACCTAACGATAATCCTAACAATTACTCGTATACTTGTTTATTCATTTTTACAAATAATTAATCAAAATAAAAGAAAACGGGAAGGAGAGACAATATAATTATAGGTTCATAAGAAAAACAGGTAAACTTAGAACGTGACTCTGTCTCGTTTGCGCGCTCATTTCCTTAATCATAGAACTATCTAATTATGGTAATTAGTAAGTAAAGCATTTTAATAGTCTCGGAAATCTATCCTTTTGGAAACCTATAATAACGTCATTTAGGAATGGTTAATTAAGGATGTTGTGTTGTATGATGTTTCAGACACGTTCCTAACATCGGACACACCAGCGGATCAAATATTCTTAGCAACTTTCCGTGTTACCGAGGGAGATTATTTTGCATTGGAACTGGCAGATCCATCTACCGAGGCCTTTCGCATTAGATCTCGAGAATATCGTGATCGTATCAATCTTATTTTCCGTCGTAGTTGGCTCAAACTTTCATTTCTCGCCTCAGATGTTTTAGCACTCGACGGGTAAGTTCGTTTTCAACAATTTACCCTTCTTTATCGGATCTAAAAAATGGATCATTTCAAAAACAAAATAAAATATATTAAATAAGAACTTACATCCACGTTTATCTGATATCCCAGATTTTAGGTTGAAAGTTAAAAGCGAATAAAAATAAATCGAACAAATGGAGTTTCTTGCAAAACGGAATAATTGAAAGTCAACCGATGTTCTTCCCAGAGATTTATCTCGCTTCGGTATTAGAGAAAACCTTTTCACGATTCCTCTCGACTGCTTTCTTACGGCTCATACATAAGCAAACGCGACGAGATGTGCACTAGGAATGAACGAGCTTTGAATGCCACCTTCTTCTCATCAATAATTTATTCTCCCGTTTCACATCAAACGAATACACTAGGCTATCCATTTTGCAATTTTTCCAAATATTTTCTAAACTGGAATAGGAAGGATAGTATTTTGTGGATGGGTGGGATTTTAAATTAGGACATGATTTCTCCCGGATTTTGGAAGTGGGAGAGAATCAAGGCTCGCGTAGGGCAGGGTCGCATCCCTGAAGTAGACCCAGTTTCTGTTGCAATCAAAAACAGAGTCTACCCGCTACCCCTAAATGTTCTCATATCATGTCCAACTTTGTTTTATTTTTAGGGTGGAGGGTCGCGACTTGGTGGTTCATTTTGACGTCAGATTTGATCCACGATATCAAACGATCACCACCAGTGATGTGGTTGACATTTTATCACGTGAGATCGATCCCAATACTACGAAATATTTATCCAATTTAACGATAGATGCTAAAAGTCTCGAAGTTCAAGAAAGTTTAACAGCATTAAATGCACAAGTCAGCTTACAGACAACTATTTCAACGATTCCACCAACTACAACAGCACCACCACCAAGAAGATGCAGTAGTTTAGAATTATCTTACTGCAAACATCTTCCATACAACATCACTTCCTATCCGAATATGTTGGGACACCGTTCTTTGATCGATGTTGAGGAAGACGTTATTGCATTTAGGTATTTTTTTTTTTAGGATAGGATAGTTTTGAACTTTCTACATCAAAGGGTTCATCTAACATTGTTAACTTTACATTGATAACTTGAATTTTCTATCAGGGAATTAGTAGATGCCGAATGTTATCGTTCAGCATACGATTTCGTCTGTCAGGTTTTACAACCTGCCTGTCTAACCGGTGAACCCGAAGATTTATTGCAATTACCCTGCAGAAGCTTTTGTCGTGAATTTTGGAATGGCTGTGGAAATAGACTTCCCGATAGGATCAAACGAGCCTTGGATTGTTCCAATTTTCCCGAATACGCTGATGTTGGTAGTTGCCGACCAAAACCAGGTAATTTTCTTCAATCCTTGTTTTTATCGGACAACAATTGATCTATTGTTATTCTAGGATGTGTACAAACCCTTCAATCGAAGGCCTTGTCCCCAAGAATTTGTGACGGGGTGATTGATTGTCCGGATTTGGCTGATGAAAAAAATTGCGCTTATTGTCGGGACGGTTATATGCACTGCGGAGTTGGAAGAACTTGCATTCCTCATAACAAACGTTGTGATGGTAAAATGGATTGTCCAAATGGAAGCGATGAAAAAGATTGTCGTGAGTACAAAATATTCATTCATTTAAATTGTTACTTTTTATTTGTTTAACAATTTGGTTCATTTTTTTAAGTGTCATTGTCCCAAAGTGTACGAGCAGTCAAATCCCAGCCATGGGATACACCACATGCTGCGAAATATAACAGCGAAGGTTACGTTGTTTTTAATGAAAAAGGTACAATTGGTAAATTGTGTACGGAAAATTTGAACGCCACTATGCCAGCGACAGAAATGGAAACTGTGCTTCAAACTGTAGCCAATTCTCTTTGTACTTTGTTAACATATACGTAAGTACAATTATTGTATTTTATAAATGAAAGAAATGTCATTGAAATTTTGATTTTTTTGTTTCATAGTGGTGTCCAATCTGTCGAGGTAAGAACTGATGATGAAGAAGACGTTCAATACGTTCACATGGAAGATCCATCAGCTACAGAAATAACATTTGTTAGGGCACCCTGTCCAAGTAAAGACGTCATGTACATCCGTTGTTCTGAACTTGGTACAAAATCACAAATTACCAACAGAATAATTGGTTCTTTCTTTCATTAATCTCATGTATCTATCGGTTTCAGAATGTGGAGTACAGGCATTACGAAATAAAGGTAAACAGGGTCTAAGTAAAATGGCAGAACCTGGTGACTGGCCTTGGCATGCAGCACTTTTTAAGGAAGAGGTTCACGTTTGTGATGCAACCCTAATTGCTGAAACTTGGTTACTTACAACTGCTTCCTGTTTCCAAGGGTAAACTTATACATGTAATTGATCAATTGTATCATAATGAAACAATGTTTATCATATTTTTGTTAATATAGACAACCAAAAGCAGAATGGTCTGCCAGATTAGGTACAGTACGTCTTTCAAGTACATCACCTTGGCAACAGGAACGTAGGATTGTAGGAATGATTAAATCTCCAGTAGAAGGAAGTACAACTGTTCTGTTAAAATTAGACAGACCTGTAACAACTTATTCGGATTTTGTTAGACCAGTTTGTCTACCATCTGCTCAAGATCCACCATCGACCAATGCATCTCAATGCAATACTCTGGGTTGGGCTAGAAATCGTACGTCATCGTTAGATTTTTTTTAGTTTATATAAACATGTGTTAGTTAAAATTTAAAAAAAAAAAAAAATAAACAATTGTGTAGATCACAATTGCGTAAGAACGTAAAATATCATTTTATCCGACAGATCGAAGGTATTTGTTTGTTAACTGTTTCCTTTTTTTTCCATCTATTAATACTTTCACATATGAAGATAAAGTAAAAGAGAATGTTGTATAATAGATGCTAGTTAATTTCAATGTAACACAACAATAAGCATTTATACAACACGTTAGATAAACGTGTGTGTATATTGAAATAAGTATGAAACGTAACCAACTGGTATACTTATATAACTAACAAGAATTAAAATGTACTTTCATGTATGACACAAAACCTACTACTTGATTAAGATTCAATCATACATTGATTTGATTTCTTACAGAATATTTATATTCTTAGAATAATTTTAAATCAAACGTTTTCTTCTTTTATTTCAGGTGATATGCTTCAAAGAGTACAACTGAGACATAGTGCAATGGAAAAATGTGAAAATATTAGCATTGCATCAGTCAACAGCGTTTGCACCGAACCTGCATATTCTGTGGATGATTGCAATGTAAGTTTTCATTTATTTAAATGTTTTAAAATACTAACCTAATGAAATAGGATAAAGAAAATCATTTTTGAAATATGAAATTTATCAGGAGGAAGAAGTTGCTGGTAGTCCAATGCTTTGTCTACAATCTACTACTCAAACTTGGGCCTTAACAGGAGTTGGTAGTTGGCGAATAGCATGTTCTAAAGCAGGAATTGAAAGACCTAGATTGTATGATCAAATATCTTCTAATATCGCTTGGATTAAATCAACGATTAGTTAAATACCCTCACAATCGTTCTAAATTCCAAAATAATTCATAATTCAATATGAAAGTATTATTCTATTGTTTTTGTTTGACGAAACATAAATTTTGAACCAAACGAAAAAATGAAAACTAACGTAAACGTACTGACATAAAAATTGTGATAAATGTGCCGATAATTGTAACTGTGAATTAAATTGATAACAAACTTTATTCCATATGATTTGAATAATTATTAATTGTTTTTGTTTTATTATTTGTTTTCTAATTTGTTACACGACCAACAGTTCAAATTATCGGCACAAATATTTTAAATCATGAACGATATAGGATTATATTATTATTATTATATTTTTATTTTGTAATTATCTATTTTGCATAATTCGAACACTTGTTGTTGTTTTTTTTTTCTGTCATTTGTCATTTTTCCTCTCTCACTTTCTCTTTTTTCTTTCTCTGTTCGTTATCGAGGTCAAGCAGCAAACATCGCTATTGCCATTAGATTGTAATTTCCTAAACGTACATAGTGATACACGTAGTGATATTACTTAGCATTTATCATTTTAGTAAAAAAAAAAAAAAAAGAAGAAAAAAGAAATAAAACGAAATTGCTAAAAAAAAAAAAAATTCTACTTTACTTTGTACGATTGTAAATAGCAACTGAAAAGTCTTATTATTATATGTAATATCATTTGAAATAAAATTTATTTTTGAATTATCTTTCCGCCCCTCCCGCCCCCCCCCATCTCTCTTTTTCGCTACACAATTTAATTATAATTTATTGTTACGAATTTATATCTTCATGAAATGAAATTTGTCCAATTTCAAAAACCCCTTATCTTATCTTATCTTATTTTATTTTATAATAAATACGAGATATAATCATTAACTCTCATTAGTTGCAATTTTATATATAATTATAAATAAATTCAATGACCGATTAAAATTTGAAAGATTAAATAACACAAAACTAATGAGATTTAAATATAAATATAATAATTAAATATACAGTAGCAGTATTCGTGTTAAATTGTTATAAATAATTATAATTAATTGATATTATATATTAAATCGTATCCGAATGTTCTTATCCTTGGAATGTATGTTTTTTTTTGTTTTTTTTTTTCATTTCTTTTCAATGTAAATAAAATGGACTCACATTGATATAACTAGATATTAATTGCACACACACACACACACATGATGTTAATATAATGCAGTAATGTAGGTGTGTGTCCAAGTGGTGGGAGTTTCGAAGGAGTTCATATTTAAATTGTCAGCTGCTATTTGCTCAGTCGTCTGTTGAAAAACGACCCGATACAACCTGTGTTTTCAAAACTATCAAGTGAAATAATCACTAATTACTACCATTTTATTTCACGCATAAACATGGTAAGACTTTTTTTTTTTTACTAATACAATACAATATTTTAAATATATAAGAAAAATAACTCGCGCGAAAAATTCGTGCCGATTAACAATGTTGCAAATTCCAACTAAAAAAAAAAAAAAAAAATGAATTTAAATTGAATGGGGGTGAATGTTTTTACTTTGAAATTTTACTTACGATTTAAAAAAAAGAAAAAAGAAAATGTGTGACGAATAGTTGAGGTTTAGAAATTTCTAAACCACATACAAGTTGCACCATGATTTTTTTATGCTTGTAACTTGATTATAAGTATCACATTCACTTGTCATAATAGATCATATTTTTATTTTACTTATAGTTGAGAACTGTACAAGATATTGTACTGAAACTTTCCATACAACAAGGTTATAATTATCATAATACCAAATTATATAATATTTTAACACGTTTACATGTTTTGTCAAAGGATACTAAAGTAAAGGAAGAATTTTCGGATTTATCAAAAATCGATGGGATAGTCGATGATCCATTGGATCTTTTTAAAACATGGCACAAGGAATCAAGAAAATATAAATATAACTTGCCTGATGTTTTCTGCCTTGCCACAACCTCCAAGTAAGTATTTGTAATATGATTCATGAATTATAAATGAAATGAAATAATAAAACTGATGATTATAATTTAACAGGGATAATCAAGTTGCTGCAAGGAATGTTGTTCTTAGAGAATATGATAACGATGGTTTTGTACTTGTCACTGATCAACGTAGTAGAAAAGCATCAGAATTGGTAAGTATTATTCATTTGAATATAAAATTAATTTTCTATTATATTTATTAATTATTGAATTAATTTATTTCATAAAGGATAGCGTACCAAGGGCTGCACTGTGTTTCATATGGCTTTATATAAATGATAAAGGACAAAATATTGCACGACAGGTGACACTTTGAATTTGTTTAACAAATTTTTAATAATATTTAAGGTGTTCCAAAAATTGCTTGACCATTTAGGATGACAAAGATAGTTTCTATCTTGAATTGATTAATAAACTATTACTTAGTACAACTTTTGGAACATCAGTATCAAAATTGATGAATAAATTTGTGCAGGTAAGAGTTGAAGGTCCAATAAAAAAGTTAAAGCGATCAGAATTTAAACACATTTACGATAGAGAACCATTATTTTGCAAAATTCGATCCCATTTGTGTCATCAAGACCAAGAAGTTGATTGGGATGAGTTAAAACGAAGACACGATCAAATTTTGGGAGAATATCAAAGAGGAGAAAATGAATTACCAATGCCTGATCACTTGTACGTTCATTTTTTGTTTGAATTTTGTATAAATTAAGGTTCATTTTATCAATAGAAATTTATTTCAGTATTGGATATAAATTATTACCGACTATGGTGGAATTTTATTATGCAAGGGATGAACTTATAGGAGACAGGGTGCAATACAACAGAAACAACTTGACCGAATCATGGCAACATCGTCGATTGGCTGCCTAATATTCAAATACATATTTAATAATTAAACTACACTTTCATTATTATTTATTTCTTTTATCACAATTACTGTCAAAAAAAAGAGAAGAGACAAAACCATGACGAAGAATAAAATTTGTTTCAGAATTATTTGTTCATTCTCAACATTTTTTGTTTTTGTTTAAATAAAACTACACATATTTATCATCGTGTAATAATAATAATAATTATTAATGACAAGAAAATAATATATTATAGGATTTAAATAGATTAAAATTGACCTGGGTTATCGATGAACGATAATACAAAACATAAATGTACTTTCATTTACATAAACTATTTTGTATGAACTTGAAATCTCAGAAAAATTCTTGAAGATAAAAAAAAATTATGCAACCATTGCACACACAAGATAAACAAGATAAAATCATTTTATAATCTTCAATTATTATTGAAACTTGCAATACCAATCCGGAGTTAATCAACCAAACGATTCAAAAGTAGCGCGTTAAAAAGGGTTGGCTTGCGCATTCTCCAACGATTCGAATAGACCAATCAAACGATCTTCTTCAGCACAGTAGAAATGTAGATTGGGTTAGTAGTATTCCATGAAATATAAGCTTCCGGTTAAACCAGTGGTTCCCAAACTTTTTGGTCTTACCACCCCCTTTCCTAAAACAAATTCCTTTACAAAGACAATGTTCCAAGTCTTAATTTTTCACCATGATCGTATTAAACACCCCCCTGAACCACTTCATCACCCTCCAGGCCTACCAGGCGCGAAGATAAGAAACCAAAAAGCCTAAATAAGGGGATTTCTTTCTGATATTTTGTTACTATTGACACAGTATCGAAATGCCGGCATTGTGTAGCACAAACAGCAGCACGGGTCGGCCTCAACTGACATTTTTTCCTTTTTAGTAGTTCATTTCTCCCACTCTCAAACTTTACTTTAGTCGTTATCACCCCTCTGGACCTAACAATTGCTCACCAGGGGGCGATATTAAACACTTTGGGAACCACTGCGTTAAAGCCGGTAACTCAGCAATGTTCTTGAAGAAACCCACCAGTCAGACCTGATACATGATAGTGCGTGTTATAATCAGCAACACGTGCATCATTGTTTAACGTCTTTCTTCTTTTTTTTTTTTTCAAAACAAAATGTCCGAAGAACCGGCTAAAATGAAGGACAATTTCAATGCTTATATTATCTTGGAAGATGGAAGTATTTTTCCGGGAAAACGATTCGGTGCCGAAATATCTGTAGACGGTGAAATCGGTGAGAATTTCATTGAACACGTGTTTACTTTTTAAACCTTTTGTCCAACTCGTCTCCCCCCCACCCTCTACCCCCCCCCTTCGATACATTCTCACGTTTTTTTAAATAATATCGAAATAATTCTTTGTAATTATTATTGTATTCTATCAGAAATCAATCATATCATTCATTTTTATTTTATTTTAATTGTATTGTATTTTATTTGTTCATTATAGTTGTAAAAATGTTAAAAAAAAAAAAAAGAAAATTTTAAAAATGAAATTTGCTACATTTATTATTGATAATATTGGACGAGGTCAAATAAAATAGTTTGCTGATAATAATTAAGCGGCGTGTTGTTATCATATGTAGACTTTCAAATGACCACGTGGACCTTGCATCTTTGTCTTCATTAAATACGATCAACTAACTGTCTCGATATTCATTGCCCTTAGGGTCAATAAATATTACCATTAATAAATCGAACTAACACTTTAACTGTTCATCAAAAACATTTTTCAATTCCCATATTAATATTGTTTTGTTTATTTACTACTATAGGAAAGATACGATACAGATTAAATAGATATTTATTTAATTGACACCCTGTATTAACCAAATAAAATAAAATAAACTATTTACTCTTTAGTAATTTATTTCTTTTTTTTTTTTATAATTTATAGTGTGTACAATAAAAAAAAAATCGATAACAATAAATGATTAATAAAATTCTTACAATTGAAAATATTATTTTCCTACTTTAAAAAAAAAAAAAAAAAAAAAAAAAATCTGTTATGCAAGTCGTGAAAGGAAAACTACAAATTTCTATTCAACTTCATGTTTATTTAACGAGTATGGTTTTTAGTATTTCAGACCGGTATGGTGGGTTATCCCGAATCTTTAACTGATCCTTCTTACCATGCTCAAATTTTGACACTTACTTATCCACTAGTGGGTAACTATGGCGTCTTTGGAGATGAAAAGGATGAATACGATATACCATAGTAAGTGTGAATGCATGTCCTATGTGTGTGTGTGTGTGTGTATTCAAATAAAAAAATGGATAGGGTGAAGAATGGTCTTCTGTGTATTGTACCACTCGTTTCAGTAACCCCTCTCTCCCCGATCCCTTTTGTCCCCATTGAGTTTCTATTACGATTGTATTAGAATAAAAAAAAAAAAAGAAAAAAAAATACAAAAGAACCGAAAAATGCTTCAACTTGTTTTCCCCTCCACTATCCTGTATCGCTCAATGATATTTAATATTGTTTAGTTGCATAATTGGTAATCTGATTTTATCGTTATCAATAGAATTGTGTAAACAAACTAATAAAAAAATTGTCTTTTTGATAACTCCTACTATCGCGATTAAAGTACGATATGATGAAAATTGTATTGAATTGAATTTACAGTTGGTTCGAATCAAATCGAATTTGGGCGGCTGGTTTGATTGTTGGGGAAATTTGCGAAACGCCAAGTCATTGGCGTCAAAAGAAAAAACTCTCGCAATGGTTGGAAGAAGAAGGTGTGCCTGGTATTTATGAGATCGATACTAGAGCTTTTACAAAGATTATTCGTGAGAAGGGTTCCATATTGGGTAGAATTGTAATAGGGAAACCCCCTTCTTCCAGTATTTTACCCGTCGAACCACCATTGCTAGATCCAAATAAAAGAAATCTCGTTGCTGAGGTTTCACGTGTAAGTTTTCAATCAATAAAATACGTTTATTCTAATTGTAACTATCTAAGTTTATGATAAATCATTATCTTTTTTTAGGCATCACCAAGAACGTACAATCCTAATGGATCACCCCGTATATGTGTAGTTGATTGTGGATTAAAATACAATCAATTGAGACGATTGTTAAACCGTGGGGCTCGAGTAGACGTTGTCCCATGGAATTATGATTTAAAAAAGGCCGAATACGACGGTTTGTTTTTAAGCAATGGACCTGGTGATCCAAGCATGTGCAAGACCACCATTGAAAATCTTTCTAAAGTTTTGGAAAGTCCGAATAAAAAGCCTATTTTTGGTATATGCTTGGGACACCAGTTACTTTCGATAGCTGCTGGTTGTACTACTTACAAAATGAGGTACACAAATTATTACAAAACTCTAACTATACAGTTATGAATGTATTATTACAGAAAGATTATGTTTTTTTAATTACCATTTGCATGCAGTTACGGTAATCGAGGTCATAATCAACCAGCAACTCATCACGGAACCGGACGTTGTTATATGACTTCACAAAATCATGGATTTGCAGTAGACGCAAATAAATTACCTGACAATTGGGAAATCCTATTCACCAATACCAATGATAAAAGTAACGAAGGTATCGTTCATTCAACGTTACCATACTTTTCCGTACAATTTCATCCAGAACACACTGCCGGTCCGCAAGACTTGGAATGTCTTTTCGATGTCTTTTTGGATACTGTAATAGACCATATAAAAGGTCATCCACAAATAACTGTCAAAGACAGGCTTAATGAAAAGTTGCAATTTAAAGCACCGCAATCGATAGATAAATTTCATCCAAAAAAGGTTCTTATTTTGGGATCGGGAGGACTTAGCATTGGTCAGGCTGGAGAATTCGATTATTCTGGTTCTCAAGCGATCAAAGCATTGCAAGAAGAATGTATTCAAACACTTTTAATTAATCCCAATATTGCAACAGTACAAACCACCAAAGGAATGGCTGACAAAGTTTACTTTTTACCAATCACTCCAGAATACGTTGAACAAGTGAGTCAAAATATGATTCATTCAACTTTCCATTGTGTTTCTATTAACACGTTGTCAACTTGTTAATAATATTACTGGTATATTTAAAAAAAAATATATTTGTCATAGGTAATACGTTCTGAAAGACCTGATGGAGTATTACTAACATTTGGTGGTCAAACTGCATTGAATTGTGGAGTTGAATTAGAAAGAACCGGTGTATTTGCAAAATACAATGTTAAAATTTTAGGCACACCTATCGAATCGATCATACAAACGGAAGATCGAAAAATATTTGCCGAACGTATCGGTGAAATTAACGAGAAAGTTGCTCCAAGTGCAGCTGTATATTCCATCAAGGAGGTAAATTAATATTACGACTTAAATAATATAATTATGTTAGAATTCTAAGAAAAGAAAAAGCTGATGATTCATTTTATTTACCCAAGGCTTTAGAAGCAGCTGAGATACTTGGGTATCCGGTTATGGCAAGAGCAGCGTTTTCTCTCGGTGGTCTTGGCTCAGGTTTCGCTAATACGCAAGAAGAATTGAGAATTTTAGCTCAACAGGCGCTAGCTCATTCTAATCAACTAATCATAGACAAATCTTTGAAGGGTTGGAAAGAAGTTGAATACGAAGTAGTAAGAGATGCTTATGACAATTGTATCGCAGTTTGCAATATGGAAAACATCGATCCACTTGGAATTCACACTGGGGAATCAATTGTTGTTGCACCTAGTCAAACCCTATCGAATCGGGAATACAATATGCTTAGAACTACAGCTATCAAAGTTATCAGACATTTTGGAATAGTAGGAGAATGTAATATTCAATATGCTTTGAATCCAAATTGTGAAGAATATTACATCATTGAAGTAAATGCAAGATTATCAAGAAGTTCTGCTTTGGCTAGTAAAGCAACTGGTTATCCACTTGCTTATGTTGCTGCTAAATTAGCACTGAGTTATCCTTTACCTGACATTCATAATTCTGTAACTGGAAGAACGACAGCTTGTTTTGAACCTAGCTTGGATTATTGCGTTGTCAAAATACCAAGATGGGATCTAAGCAAATTTCATCGAGTCAGCACAAAGGTTTGATTACAATTCTTTACTTGTATCTTGTTTTATCAATTAATCATTTACTTCTATTTTTTTTTTTTACTTAGATTGGTAGCTCTATGAAAAGCGTAGGCGAGGTAATGGCAATTGGTCGTAAATTTGAGGAAGCTTTCCAAAAAGCATTGAGAATGGTTGACGAAAGTGTTAATGGTTTTGATCCTTACATCAAATGTGTCAACGATGAGGAATTAGAAAAACCTACGGACAAGAGAATGTTTGTTTTAGCTGCTTCCATAAAAGCTGGATATTCCATGGATCGTTTGTATGAACTAACAAAAATAGATCGTTGGTTTTTGCAAAAAATGAAAAACATAATCGACCTATATTCAATTTTGGAAAGTACCGATCATACAAAAATACCGCATGAAGTTTTATTACGTGCAAAGCAAATTGGATTTTCTGATAAACAAATAGCCACAGTTGTTAAGAGTTCAGAACTAGCAGTGCGTATACAAAGACAAGAAAATAATATCAGACCAATGGTTAAACAAATAGATACAGTTGCAGCTGAATGGCCAGCGACTACGAATTATCTTTATTTGACTTACAATGGTACCACCCATGACGTAGATTTTCCTGGGGGTTATACCATGGTTATAGGTAAGGAAATATGATTAGTTATTTTCAATTGAATTATCTTTTATTAATTAATTCCAATTTGTTCAGGTTCTGGAGTATACAGAATCGGCAGTTCTGTAGAATTCGATTGGTGTGCTGTAAGTTGTCTAAGAGAACTACGAAATTTAAATCGTAAAACCATCATGGTTAATTATAATCCTGAAACAGTGAGTACGGATTATGACATGAGTGATCGTCTGTACTTTGAAGAAATTTCATTTGAAGTTGTAATGGACATTTATGACAATGAATCACCAGAAGGAATCATTTTATCGATGGGTGGACAATTGCCAAACAATATTGCTATGAATCTTCACAGACAACAAGCTAGAATACTTGGAACTTCACCAGAATCTGTGGACGGTGCAGAAAATCGATTTAAATTTTCTCGTATGTTGGATGGAATAGGAATTTCCCAACCCAGATGGAAAGAATTAACTAATCTCAAATCTGCAATAGAATTTTGCGAAGAAGTTGGTTATCCATGTTTAGTACGACCATCTTACGTTTTAAGCGGTGCTGCTATGAATGTTGCACACTCCAATCAAGATTTAGAATCTTATTTGAAAAGTGCCAGCGAAGTTAGCAAAGAACATCCCGTTGTAATATCAAAATTCATTTTAGAAGCAAAAGAAATTGACGTGGATGCTGTAGCTTACGAAGGTTTGATTTTATGCATGGCTGTTTCTGAACATGTCGAAAATGCTGGTGTACATTCAGGAGATGCAACTTTAGTAACACCCCCACAGGATATCAATGCAAAAACATTGGCAAAAATTAAATCAATTTCTAAAGCTATTGCTGCATCGTTGGGAGTAACTGGTCCCTTTAACATGCAATTGATTGCTAAGGTAATCCAATGATAATTTACAAATCATTTCTAATTAAAATTTTAAATGATACTTGATAAAATGAATCATCATAAGCTTCCTCTAATTGGGATAGAAAGTGGTGTAGGATGAATATTATTTTATGGGTAGGAATTTTAGGTTAGGACATGATTTCTCCCAATAATTGGAAGTGGGAGAAAATCATGGCTCGCGTAGGGCAGGGTCGCATCCCTGAAGTAGACCCTGTTTGCTATAATTGCAAATAGTGTCTACCCGCTACCCCTATAAAAACTCCCCTATTACAAAATAAAAAATAAAACTACAATTATCTATTTAGGACAATGAATTAAAAGTAATAGAATGCAACGTAAGAGTTTCAAGATCTTTCCCATTCGTTTCCAAAACTTTGGATCATGATTTTGTTGCAATGGCAACACGATTGATAGTTGGTGAATCAGTTGAACCTGTAGATGTTTTAGCTGGGTGTGGAAAAGTTGGTGTTAAAGTACCACAATTTTCATTCTCTCGTTTAGCAGGTTAGTATCAACTGCAAAATATACTTTTAATCAAAATGAAACATGGGTTTTGTTTTAAATTTTATGTGGTCAATAGGTGCTGACGTCATGTTGGGTGTTGAAATGGTATCGACGGGAGAAGTTGCTTGTTTCGGAGAAAATCGTTACGAGGCTTATCTGAAAGGAATGATGAGTACCGGTTTTCATATACCACAAAAAGGGATCTTATTATCAATAGGAAGTTTCAAAGTAAGTTTAGATCTCTTGTAGAAATATATAACTTATCTTAAAAGTATGACTAATGGATTGAACTTTGTTTCATTTCAGCATAAAATGGAATTATTACCAGCCATTAGTAGTTTACACAAGATGGGCTACAATTTGTATGCTAGCATGGGCACTGCTGACTTTTATACTGAACATGGAGTCGAGGTATGTTGATAAAGAATTTATTTTATTGACACTTAGAAAATATTTAAGATATTTTGAAATTGTTCAGAGACAATTAACTTTCGTCGAAAATATTTATTTACATCTTATACTTATACACACACACATATATATATACAAATTTTAATCCTAACATTTTTTTTTTTTACAAATTTATATCATTTTATGTAAAAATAATTATTAATACTTATAATATTATGCACATACACACACACACACACACACAAAATATATATTGGCAGCATCGAGCAATATTATTATTAATTATTCAAATGAACAACAGTAAATTAATGATATAATTTAATACAATTAAATGCTAAACCGATTAATCTGCTTCGTCATAAATATTATATTAAATATCGAAAATTACGTCGAGTATTAATCCCGTTCGTAGAATCATCATTATTTTCTAAAATAATCTAAAAAGAATAAATATCAAATAAGCATTGCATCCAATTGAAATCTATAGTCCTTGTTTAATAATTTCAAAATTAAGCCATATGCATATCTAAGAACACTGTCTTTTATTAAATATAAGTTGTCTCGGATAAAAATGATTCATTTTCATTTTCTACAAGTGATACGACACGCGGTGGAACTACTTCTATTTGTTTATCCCTTATTATCGTCAAACTTTCCTCATCATTAATCATTTCATTTGTAACAGATGGTACTTTTTTACTAAAAGTTGAACCTTCTGAATCTGTTGAACTAGGAGTTCGCTTAATTGGGCTAGGTACTTTGTTTATTGGGCTTGGTACTCGCCTAGTGGGACTAGGAACATTGTTCGGACTGGATACTCGACTAACTGGAGTGGGCATTTTGTTTATCGATGTAGGTGTTCTCCTAACAGGATTGGACGTTTTATCTATTGAACTGGGTACTCGAGGAGTTGGAATCATCGGAGCAGGACCACGTGTTGTTCTCGGTGGTGACGTAGGTGTTCTTGGTCTTTCTTGAATCATTTCTTTCGTCACAGAGGCTGAATCATACGTATGATCCTCCATGTTAAAAGTTTCGGATTCCTTTGGTGATAATTCTTCTGGAGATTCTGTAGTGAAACGATTTTTCAACTTCATAGTAAAGATCGGTTCTCCGGTTTTTTTTATCGGTTTAACTTGCGGCATATTTTCGGGTTTCGAGTGATCCTCACGCCTTCTAAGGACCTTTATTTTTTCACGATACGCTTTGGCATCTTTCTTACACCTTGGATATTCTTGAAGAAGAATGCTAAGTCGTTCTGCATGATCCAAGTAAATAGCCTTTTGTTCAATAGCATGATATTGATGGAAACGTTCGCCCATTTTGATAAAATGACTGATGAAGAAATCCAATAATGCACAAAGTCTTATCCCGTCCAAATCAGCACACTGTACCTGATAAATACAATGCCAAATTGTTCTTATAAAATCACGAATAACGTAAACAATATTAACATTTGTAATATCAATGCTTACCGAGATTTCTATAACCGAATCTGTAGCTTTACGAGGATTGATCAAGGTTTTGTTAGTAACAGCTGGTCTGTTCGCATAAATTTTCTGCTCGTCCACGGTCCGACTAACATTTCTAGCGTTCAACCAAAACCCACCTGGTCTTGTTTCCGTGTACACGGGTTCGCTGGCTTTCCTTGTACTGGATTCATCCTCATTCGTTTTAGACAAAGGTTTAGGAATATCTCCAGCTAATGCTGGGTTAATCAGCGTCAATGCATTAGCAGTAAGAATATTTAACAGCGACTCGAAATTTATTTTAGGAAAGAACTGTTGACTATACTTAACGTTCTCCATTGCATGGAAGACGTACATAATCGGATTCTCGAGAATTCGTTTGAGCTGTTTCTGAGTGTGCAATAAATGCTCACTTGGTATTCTTTGAAAGAGATTCTTGTCTCTGATAAAATAATCCGATAGAGTCGGTTCATTTTTACTAATACAATAATACATAGATTGCAATAATTTAATGAGACATTCACCAGTCCGATTGTCTGGCCATTTAGATGGTCTATCATTTTCTTCTATCATCCAAAACATTCTATTCCTGATGTGAGACGTGGTAAGACCAAACATCGAATCAAATACCGGTCTGATAAATGTCTTGTGCAAAACCAAGGCCATCAAATAAACTTGTATTTGAGCCGATGTCATACAAGTTTCTAAATATCTCTCAGCAGCAGGAAATGTCAATTGCCATTCAAGATCCTGTTGAGGATTGATACCCTTTTTCGGTGTAAATCCTTCCGGTACAATGTAACATCCTAAATCTTTGATCATTCCAATTTCATCGTCGGTAGGCCAAGTACTACGAGGACGATCCAACCATTCCTTAGCACCTTCAGGCCACTGGGACCAAACACTTGGTATGATCTCATAAGGTTCTATCATTGTGAGTCTCGACATGTGTGATACTATAACTTTGTCGTAATAAATAATAGAACCCTCTGGTCTTCTATCATCCACTGTTTCACGATCGAAACCAAAAACATCTGTTAATTGATGAACAAAAACACGAAAGAAGTGTTTCATAAAGAAAAGACTGCTAACGTAAAAGACATTGTAATTGTAACGTCTGAGAAATTGTCTTATTCTTTTCTGTTTGTTATTCATCGGATATCTTCTTTCCTCTATAGGATCATAGATTTTCCCTTCACTGGTATACGTAACCTTTTTGAAACATTGATTAGGTATTTGATTTCTATCAGAATCACCGTCCATATTTTTCGAACTGTCAGCAGTGCCATAAAAATCGTCAGAACTTCGGCTTAAATTACAGGTATGAGTGCAACTGCAATCACTGTCACTGTCGAGTACATAGTTTCCAGATCTGTAACCAGAACTGGTACTACTGGCACGACTATTTTGCGAATACATTTTTGATTTGTGATGATGTTTGATGTTTTTCCTAACATTATCACCTCGATTAAGATAACCATTATTTCTCGGAGGTGGTTCAGGTGCACGATATGATCTCTCATCGATCAAAGAATCAACCTTGTAATGATCTGATTCATTCTTTCCTCGATCATGTGAACTACTAGATCCGTACATGGTACTATCCTCGTAAATATTAGGTGAGGAACTGCTATGTCCAAATTTGGATGATTGCAAATTATTTTTCGATTGTCTATTCAAACCAACTCCTCCATTTCTTGAATATTTTTGACCGTAGAGACTGTCACCGTCGCTGTAAAATCCATCGTCATTTTTTATCGATTGTTCCTCTGCTATAACTTTCTTCAAAAGAGGTGTCTCTTCTTGCAATTGTAATTTCACGTAACCTGTAATTATTAAAATACAATTAAGCCATTGGGTTATTAATACTATAAATGGTCTACCAACCACTGTGTTTGCTTTGTTTCAAAACCATGCTGTATGTAGAGGAATCATTCATAGGACTATAAGTTGGATCATCCTCCTCAATAACTTCAACATTGTCGTGTACCACATAAATTCTAACGGGTTGCAATGGTTCAATGGTTGGACGAAGGGTTTGTCTCGACGAAAGAAAACCAACATTTTTTGCTATTTTTTCCTGTAGAACATCTGGCAATAAAACATGTTTGTGTGGTGCCAAACGTTCGTTCAATTCTACTTCACGAGACGACACCAAAGTTTTTCTAATACGCTGAATATCTCTGAAAAACAAAATTAATTTTATTAATTGAATCTCGCATTTATTTTTGCGAGAATTATCGCAACTTCATATCGGCCATATTGTTTAGTACGTCATAGAGATCATCGATTAGATTAATCCAAGTCAGATACAGTCGTACAATTGGTATCAATATGATTTCGTGGAACTCTTTTTTTTTCTTTTTATAAAAATGCAAAGTAGATATAAATAAGGGGAAAAAAAAACAATAAAATATATGTGTGTAAGTCTTTAGAAAATAATAATTGATTATTACTCAATGCAAAATTTGGTTTTGTTTCGTTGCAATAATTTACAATGAAATTTTTAATATATATATATATATATATGGATGACGTTGTCACAAAAGAATGATGATCGATAAAGAGTAGTAGCCTAAATTATCGTATCAGTGTTAGTGATATAGAAATTACACGATTATAGATAAATCTATTAATGCTTGACCGTTTTAGAAACATGACGAAATATACGACCGATCAAAGTCTCCATTTAGTCAGCAATTCAATTTCATCATACAAATTATTAATACAAATAAGATTTTTCTTTCTTTGATTCAAGATGTGTCGTGTTTCATAATATTTCAACATTATTTTTATATATTTCTAACACTATTGTTTAAATTATAAATGTTTAAAAATCGTTCAAAATTAAAAACATATGTTCACAAAAAAAAGAAACTCTTTGATACAACGTAGTACCAGAAACGTCAAATCATTAAAAATCTAATATTTTATTGTCATAACATGTCAAGTACCATTATCCACTTTATAAACAAACAAAAAAGAAGATAATTGCTTACTTTTCATAATTCTCAAAGAATTGTATGCACATCATAAGATTATTAAGTACAAAGTATTGCGGTTGATTCCTGATTGATCTTCTAAGCCAATCCATTTCCACATCATCCTCAAAGAAATCATCATCTTCCAATTCCGAATGACGACTTTTGACTTTATCATCGCTAACTTTTTTCTTCGGTTTTCCCGATCTTCTAGACTTGATGTTACCCATTGTCACTTCTTGAAGGAACTCTTACTAAACCCCGATGATGAGTAGTCAATCGATAATCGTTAACGAGTTACTGATAATCTTTTACAAGGGTGGAGGGAGGTGATGAAAAATGTTGATCAAAATGGGGGATTAATTGGAGTTACCCCTAATCGCGGAACACGTTTGTTTTTGTTTTTGATAATAAACAATTGAAGAGTCAAAAACACGTATCAAATTATATTTTAATTAGCGTTGACCATTAAAGGTACGCTTTAAATGACAACAATGATCATTAGTGTTGATCATTGTACACTAAAAAAAAAAAAAAAAACTAAACGATTTTGTATACTCAATACTGACCGAAGATCTGTGAGACAGTAGTCTCCTATTGGTTTCCACCTGCCGATAAATAGCTATCTCGTTATCGAACAAACCCAAGTGAACGTTTTTAATCCCAGCCTTTTACTATCAGTTATCGACAAGAATGTAAAATATTAAAAATGTCGATGCCTACCTTGCCCCGTTTCCTTTGTCATTGAATTGCATGCTATTTTTCCGATATAGAAAATATTTATTCATTACAAAAGGATCTATTTTTCTTTCTTTATAATTATCTAAAGAAATATTAAACAATTAGATTATACGCTTTAATTGTATTACATAATTACGGTATCGGTTATCAACAAATCATCTGGATTATTAAAGTAAAGTAAAAAGAAAAAAAGGGGTGTGACTACTTTATCGCAATCACGTGAATTGTAAATTATTCTACAAAGAGATAAATAACAAAAAAATGTTCAACTCATTTTTATATAAATGAATTGAAAGGTTCAGGATAACAGGATAACAATAATTAAATATCTTTCCATTTGATGATTAATTACTGAACTAATTATCCTGACGTCACGTGCAAAAATACCAAAGATTAAAATAACAATCGTTATCTAATCTTTCCCTTAACCCTTATCACAATCGTATCTGATTACATCTATATATTCATTTTTGGAAAAAATAATATATACAATTATTTTGCATTTGCAACAATGCAATAAACAAATCCTATATATATATATCAAATATCGATAAAAGTATTGCGTTATTTTCAAAGAAAAATGAAAATGTTTTACGTTTAACAATTCACATTGAAATATTATATTATAATTATTAATCATTAGTTAAGTATTTTTTCTTTTACTTATCATTATATATTATCTATAACGATTATCGTATCGATAAGAACCAATAATGTTAGCCACGTTTTCTTAGCATAATTTCTAATAAAAACTAAACGATCATCTAAAATAATCATCATCAAATTTTATTTATTATAAAAGAGAGATGTTTATAAATTTAATCATTATGATTAAATTTCGTTTTTTTTATGAATATTTTTACAGGTAGAACCGGTGCAATGGACTTTTGAAAATATCGGAGTTAACGAAGACTCCAGTCCAAGTGAATTGAGACATCTTGCCGATTTTCTTTCCAAAAAACAATTCGATCTCGTTATTAATTTGCCAATGAGAAATGGCGGTGCTAGACGTGTGTCAAACTTCATGACACATGGTTATCGTACCAGAAGATTGGCGGTAGATTATTCAGTTCCGCTTGTCACAGATGTTAAATGCGCTAAACTTCTTGTTGAGGTAAATATACATCATATTTATATATATAATACTAATTACTACCATTTTGGTATCAATCAAACAATACCAATTCAGAATATAAAAAGTAATTTAGTGTATGTATATATGGTTTTTGATTTGTGTTAATTTAATAATAACCATAGAAACATACTTCATTCGAGTCAATTACTTTCAATTGGTTGGAAAATAAGTAAGAAGTTTGACTTTGGACGATGACCGATATTCTAACAAAATTAATCTCTGTGAAGTAAAGTATCGAAATAAAACATATATCTATATATATATGTATACCTACACATAAATAAGATTTCACTATAATCTTCAATGTTTTAGTAAATATATATATTAAATATCGAAAGATTAAAGTCCAATCGCATAGCTCGATGATAACGCGATGGTCAATAATTACTTTCTATTAAAAATGTTCTAAAATTGATAATAAATCACTTTTTATTACTGTACTTTCCTTAATTTAATCTGATGAGATCAAATAACTGATTGTATTGAGTACAAATTCGGTGCACTTATTTTCATACCGAACACGTAGATATTAATGACGTGTATTACGTATCGTAATTTAAAAAAAGAAAAAAAAGGAAAGAAAGTGCACAGTGCAATATCTAATCAATATGCTAAATATAATTTTTCTCACGATGAAAATATCAAAGTATTTTGAAAAAGATATTACAAAAATAATACAATTTTTATTTCAAAAGAAAATATCGATCTTTGAAAGAGATATTAAATAAAATACTGGATTGTAAGATAATAAGTAAAATTATTAAAGTACAACTAATTATTTTATAATTTAATTAAGTATTTAATTAAATATATATATAAATTATAATTTATTAAATTATTATTAATTATTAATTGTCATTAGGAACTCAAAAGTTCATTGACTCAAATATTAAATCCCTTCGATTTAAAAATATCAAAAAAAAAAAAAAAATACGAACACATGCAAGATAAGTTCTTGTATTTCTTCTAACGCATAAAACCGTATTATGTTTCATCGTCAAGGAAGATCATATTTAATTGAATGGCGCTTTAATACAATACTCTCATTCATCCCCTCTCTGTTTATGCAACAGGCAATGAGAATATTAGGTGGACATGCACCACGTATGAAAACACACACGGATTGCATGTCTTCACGAAGAATGATTAAACTACCGGGTTTCATTGATGTTCACGTACACACTCGTGATCCTGGTGCAAATCATAAAGAAGATTTCGCATCATGCACAGCTGCAGCATTGGCTGGTGGTATCACAATGATATTTGCAATGCCTAATACAAATCCAGCTGTTGTTGATCATCAGACCTTTGCCTTGGCAAAAGAGGTAACAAATGATAAAAGATTTATCATGTTGACGTTTTACGTAACTAACTTTCATTGTCATCTAACTCACATCATTTTCTATTTATGCACTTGTGTATTATCGTTTAATTAAATATAAATATTATTTTAAAAAAATATCTGTCGTCTACGTTATCAAATCTAATTACAAGGTCGAGTTGAAACTACATGGAAAACTATGAAATAATTAATTAAAGTATGAATTAATTTACAATTTTTCAAAATATGGGTTATTATAATTTTCAATATTAATTTCTATGTTTTTTAATTTGAATTTAGCGTGCAATAGCTGGTGCAAGATGCGATTATGCTTTATTCGTTGGTGCATCATCAGATAATTATAGTACAATACCAGAATTAGCACCCCTTGCTGCAGGTCTCAAAATGTATTTGAATGATACCTACACGACACTACGTCTGCTGGATCTGAACGTTTGGACAAAGGTAAAAAATTAAATCTTAGATTTGATAAAGTGCATACGATGATATTACTCATCGTCCTATTAATCCAAATCGTACCTAATCTCTAATACGAAGAAAAAATAGTTAGAGGTACTTCCCTGATTGCTGATAACGCACGCTAGAAACATCTACAAACCTTATCGTATTGCATATAGATACATACATTCATTTTAAATTACATCGTGTAAGGTAGAATGTTAACCCATTTCAATTCTAATCGTAATGTTAGAAAAATTTAATGAAAGAGAGACAAAAGAAAAGAAAAATATTTGCTAAGATTGCAGTGTCAAGTTGGAAAACATTCTACACTGTATCTCTTATCTAATTTCCTGTTACTGATATCCTAAGATATATAAAGATATAAATATATTCGACAAATATTAACAACAATAATGTTCATTTCTAGCATTTCCAAAATTGGCCTAAGAAATATCCAATATGTGCTCATGCCGAGGGACAAACTACAGCTGCAATTTTACTTTTGGCTAATTTGTATAACAGACCTGTTCATATTTGTCATGTTGCAAGAAAAGAAGAAATTCAAATCATACGTACTGCTAAAGAAAAGGTTCACATTTTTACAAATCTTACTATTTTCTTAACTTGATTAAACATAAAATGTATAATAATTGTTAATAATATTAATGCAGGGTTTGGCAGTAACTTGTGAAATATGTCCACACCATCTTTTCCTTTGCGAAGATGACCTAAAACGAATTGGTGAAAGAAAGGGTCAAGTAAGACCTTGTTTAGTATCTAAAGAGGACCAACAAGCTTTATGGGAAAATTTAGATGTCATCGATTGTTTTGCTACAGATCATGGTAAAAAATAATTAAAATTTTTCATTTTTCAAAACTAACAATTGAACTTTTTCATTTATTTTTGAAGCACCTCACACTGTGGAAGAAAAATTAAGTGAAAATGCACCACCAGGTTTTCCAGGATTGGAAACAATTTTACCATTGTTGCTTAATGCCGTACACGAAGGACGACTTACGATAGAAGTGAGTTCACTTTCAAAATTATGTAGCAGGAAAAAGAAAGTAAAATCTTCAATATATTTCCAAACTATAATCATTTATAGGAGTGAGAAAACGTGTTGGTTTTATCGTATTTCCAACGACAAACATTACTTCGATATCTTTTTATTTTCTAAGATAAATACAGAAGACATTAATCCGATGAAATATCATTGACAAGAAATACGAGAACTATATAATGTTGTTATATATTTTCTTTTTATTCATTATCTCTCTGCTATCATAATTTTTATCATTTTATTCGTCATCATTATCATCCACATTTAGTTTCTTTAATTCTAAACAAACGGTCCTATATTTGACGAATTATTTTTGGAATTGATATAGGAAGGGTTTATTTTATGGGTAGGAATTTTAGGTTGGGACATGATTCCTCCCAATAAATGGAAATGGGAGAGAATCATGGCTCGCGTTGGGCAGGGTCGCATACCTGAAGTAAACTTTGTTTCTGGTTCTAACAAAAACAAAGTTTACCCGCTACCCATTACAATAATTTTATTAAATTTATAATTAAACATTTTAGGAACTGGTTGAGAAATTTTACAAAAATCCCAAAAAGATCTTCAACATACCAGATCAATTGAATACTTACGTTGAAGTTGATCTTGACGATGAATGGGTGATACCAGAAGCAATGCCTTTTAGCAAAGCTCGATGGACACCATTCGCTGGTATGAAAGTTCGTGGATCTGTTCATAGAGTTGTCCTGAGAGGTGAAGTAGCTTACGTTGAAGGACAAGTTCTGGTTAATCCAGGATTCGGTCAGGATATCAGAGAAATGCAAAGGAAAATAAAAAATCAGACTGTTGTAAGTGCACCAACGATTGATGTGTGTGTTAGTAGACCTGGTTCAGGTTTGGATAATCTTTTATCACCTAATACACTCGATCGTAGTGGTGAACTGGAAGAAGAACAATTAGGTAAGGAAATAATTCCTTAATCATTGTTATTATTATTATTATTATAAATAGGCCACATAATTATTGAAATTTGTTTCAGAACAATTTAATCACTTGTTGCAACCAAGCAGTCACAAATCAAACGTTCATTTTGCATTGGACGTTGATCATCCAAAATTACTTGGAGTTCAACGAACAATTTCACCCTTGTCTTTCAGTAGTTCCATACGTCATAAAAGTGATAGTAATACAAATCTACATCTACAATCTACAGCATTAAGTCATGTTACTTGCAATTTGACTGGTCATCATGTTATTTCTGCTGATATGTTTAATAAAGATGAACTTAAAGAAGTGTTTAATCTTGCTGAAACATTCCGAAATGCAGTTCGTAAAGAACGAACTTTGGATTATATTTTAAGAGTAAGATTTTCATTATGAAAATTATATTTAAATAAATAAATCGTGTTAATAGTTATTAATGATTGTAATCATTTTTGATAGGGTAAAGTTATGGCATCTATTTTTTACGAAGCTAGCACAAGAACATCGTGTAGTTTTGCAGCTGCTATGGAACGACTTGGTGGAAGGGTTATTTACATGGATGGTTCTACGTCATCTGTTACAAAGGGAGAAACTTTGGAAGGTTTGTAGATACTACAATTATTTTTTCTTTTCTTTTTTATAAAAATAAGAGCTGATCAATTTTTTATTGTCACAGATTCTGTGGCTGTAATGGCTGGTTATGCAGATGTCGTTGTTGTTAGACACCCTGAACCTGGTGGTGTTCTTGTAAGTACTCATATTTGAAACATAGATATATTTACTTAGAAAACAAACTATCTATTCTGTATAATTAATGTTTTTTACAGAGAGCATCTCAGCATTGTAGAAAACCCTTAATAAATGCTGGCGATGGTATTGGTGAACATCCAACTCAAGCTTTATTGGATATATTCACGATTCGTGATGAAATTGGTACTGTCAATGGTTTAACCATCACAATGGTCGGAGATTTAAAGCATGGTAGAACCGTTCATTCCCTTGCAAGGTTAGTACAATCAAATCAAATTCTAATTTTATAAAACTTATGATACAAATAAAACAAAAATGACTAACATTTGATTGTACTTTCTATTTAAGGTTACTGACCTTGTACAACGTAGAACTACGATATATTTCTCCACCTGGTCTTGAAATGCCTGATCATGTGATGAATTATGTGTCAAAACGTGGAGTATCTCAGGAGAAGTTTACAAGTTTGGAAGCAGCATTACCAGATACGGATGTGTTGTATATGACACGTATTCAAAGTGAACGTTTTGCGACACGGGAGGAATATCAACAGGTAAAAAAAAAAAAACAAATTAAATTACACATACTTTGATTAGGGTACAAATATTGCAATGAACCTAATCATAAAACATTTAATTGCTATAAACGTTCACGTATCTTCTATGATTTACGTGCTTGCAATACATAAGTTTGATCACGTGGTAGGCTAGTCAAATTTCATTTTAGTTGAACTTGTTAAACACATGTGTTCCTTTTGAGATGATGTAATTAAATATTTAATAAGATTATGTAAAATGTAACACGTGCAATTTGAAGTTGATTATGTACTTGTAAAATAAGTGAACGTGCATTATTTTTCTTGACAGGTTTGTGGTCATTTCATAGTGACACCGCAATTAATGTCACGAGCAAAGAAGAAGATGGTGGTGATGCATCCATTACCACGTGTTTTCGAAATTTCTACAGAATTTGACATGGATCCTAGAGCAGCTTATTTTAGACAAGCTGAGAATGGCGTTTATGTTCGCATGGCTCTACTTGCTATGATTCTTGGTCGTATCTGATTCATCCAAGGTAACACTGTCCTTCTTATTAAACCGGACACTCATTTTGTGAGTCAAGGTGAATCAAATTAAGACAAAAATAATAAGAATAATAATAAAAATAAAAAAAGAAAAAGAAAGAAATAGTTCGACGAGGACATAGGAAATCACCTATCCGAAATTTTAATTAGACTGTGATAACGACAAAATAGTAATCGTCAAATCCATGCACAGTATTTTTGTTTCAAACACATTTACACACAAATATTATAATAAATATAAAGAATACAATATTTTTGATACCTAATTGAAATATTTAGTACAGATAATATAAAACAAAATCATTATTCAATGATCATCATGATATATTGTTTTTGTTATATTAATCATTCCAATGAATAAAAATCAAATTTCTATGTAACGCGATATTTGTATAAAAAAAAAACAACAAACACACTTGTGTATGTATACATATATAATATATACAATAACAAAAGGTTACTGACATTTGTATGAATTATTTTTTTTAATAATCCTAATTGAAAGTATCCCATTAAAAAAAAAAAAAATATCATGTGGGTAGATCACACGTGCTAGAAGTGAAACCTTCGAAAAACTAAGTTTAAGTATTTTTAATTAGGCCTCTTAAAAGAGTCTCGTAAACGAGTTCCTTTTTTTATAAACTTTTCTATTTTATTGAAGAATTAGTAAAACTGTATAGCTACATTCCGTCTCATTCTCTCGCTGGCTCAATCCTATATGTTTGTCTCTTTTTCTCTCATTATTTAGTATTGCAGCCGTTTTATAGCTCCGTTACCTGATCGACTGCGTTTATTTACTTTTCAGATCACTCCCATTCTAAAGAAGTTTTCACTTCAAAAATGATTCTTTCTTTAAAATCCTTATTCACTTATCATTCTTATTTTATTATATACTTCAAGTGATAATTAATTTTTGATACTGCCAGTCAGTCAGTCACATCATGCTTGAAGAATGTTTTTTCTATTCATTTCCTGATATCTCATTGCGACAGACATACTTCAACATCACAATTTTCTTCGTCGTTACGTTGAAAAATTATAATTTTATAAATCAAGGACAAAGAACATGAATCCAATACCAACGTTATCTTGAATTGTTTCACGATTTTCTTCCTACCATTTGTACATTCACTTCTATTAAAATTGAAACGTCATTCTACTTGAACGAGTATCTAAACATTTTTCTATTTCAATTAATATCGATAACGATATATACAGTTCTTCAATCTTATTCTCTTATTATTATTTTAATATATATAAATTACGTGTGACGTTGTTTGTTCGCAATGGACTCCAAAACTACTGAACCGATTTGAATAAAATTTTACACACTGTGTGCAGTTTTATTCAACTTGAAAGATAGAATAGTTTATATCTCAATTTATAATCGGTATAAGGTAATTCGTTGACTTAAAGACGTGTGTATCGGACTGATTGTGAGCGGGGCACCCCTAGTTTTGTTATAAATGAAAATAAAAATTGTTTAAAATAAAATATATAAAATTTTACTAATAAATTCATCTTTGTTTTTATAATTAATAGTAATAATACTTATGTACAAATTGTTCTTATAAATATAAATATATGTTAGTATATATATATACAGAATATTTCAAAATTGAATGGAGAAATTATGAAGAAAGCATTTTTGTACGAGATAAAAATGGACCTGGCATATTTCGTACATTAATAAACATTAGTTATTTTTCTTATCCGGAAAGTTTGATTTATATTAAAAATATATTCGAAATTATAAATATAATAATTATTAATAATAATAATCACAATACAATAGAAGTAAACCTTTCTTAAAATTCTAAAAACAATCATAAATACAGTCCACACATTCTTGTAATCTGTCATACGTGATTTGAAACTTTAAATATTATATTTGATCAATAAACATGCACATCAGATCAAAATTCATCTCTCTCTTTCTCTCTCTCTCACACACACATACATGTCTTTTTTTTATTCCTAATTCAAATAAAACAAGGTCAAGACCAAACTTTGTTTTTAATTTTCTTTCACTTACTTCATTTGCAATTATTACTGCAAAATGCAAAGCCAAGACCTCGTTTTTTATGCAGTCATTATGATCATTCGTCAAAGATTTCAAGTAATTGCAATTTTTTTAAATAAATATTAAGTCTCTTGGAAAATTCTGTTCGTTTAGACAAACATTAATTCAATTTTTCGTCACTAGGGGTGACTAAGGCCCCCATTTCTTAAAATGAAATATACGAAAGTTCAAAAGTAATTCAATTAATTAATTGTACAAATTATGAATAATTTCTTTTCAAAAAATGGACAGAATTTTCTGCTAAACCTAATATATATTTTCACTATTAATTTTTTTTATTAACTTCTTCATTAAGGCAATCCCATTTGTTAGGTAATTCGATATTCGTACTCTTTCGTGCTTTTTCAATGAACAAAAAAAGAAAAGAAAACAACAAAAAGCACTGATTTAAAAAAGAGATTACGTCGGAGAAAGTTGCATAAATCACAGCGGGATAATTCACTATGTCGTTCGACTTTGTAAAAAATAGATATAAAATATCCTATGAATATATATCTATTAAGTTCGTTGAAGAAACCCGTTTTTTTTTATTATTATTATTATAAAACAGGATTATTTAAACATTTTTCGTTTCATTTTAAGCGAGCATATCTTCTTTTATTATTTTTTTTTTTTTAATGAATAATTAGCTCATTTGATCGTTCGTATTGTTTAAATAATATAAATAAATAATTAATCAGCCATTAAAAATCAAACTGGCTCAGAGTTGTTGTTGCATAAACCCTCGAGTCAGTTTTCGTTTCTTTTTTATATATATATATATATATATATATATATATATATAATGTGTATCGATTGATTCGAATGAGACTCTTGCAATTTAATTAATCAACAGATGAAAAGGGAATACTTCAATTAAATTAAACTACAGCATCCCTAGTTGGAAACCCCGAATCACTTATGTCATTTGGACACATATCTGAAGCAAATGATTTAACATCGTCTGGTTGAGTCCTTCTCACACGTGACATGTGTGGTATTTTCAGTTTTAGTCTTCTCTTCTTAGGGGTTTCCTTTTTCCTGTTTAAAACAAACGTAATTTATTAAACTACTAAATATCATTTATAATTAAAAAAAAAAAATATGATTGAAGATACGATAAGTAAGTTGAAGAATTAACTCACTGATGTTTGCAATCGATAAAAATTCCCATTGAAAATAAAATAACTATAGTGACGATTAATCCAATTATTATGACGACCAAAGTGACGATTGCATCTTCTTCTTCCAACGTGAGAGTTGCTTCCGTGGTTGACCAAGGAATATCTAAAAAATGTGTTCAATCTCATTTGTATTAGTATTTCAAAATTAAATTCATTGTCTTTTGTAAATATAATAATTAGCATTAATGTTATGTATTATGAATGCATTTAATTAACAAACTTTAGGTGTCACACGATTGACGTCACTCGTCAACGTCATAGACCCTTTTTAAGATAAACAAACGCATCAAAATTTGAACTTTCAAATGACTCGTTGTGCCAAACTGCACGTACGCCCATCATCTAGATGACGTATGGGTGTCAGCATAAAAAACAATTGGAAATAACATCGACAATTTCATTGGAAATATTTCAAGACAATTTCTAGTTGACTAGGTCAAACACACATTGCATTTAAAATTATTATATAAATAATGTAAATATATGTAAGGGTTGTAATTGTCAAAATAATCTATGAGTTTAACTCTTTGATACAATATGAAAATATTTCTACAAAAGATATTATAAATACTAAAGAATTGTTCATTTTAAATCAAATCAAATAAAATGACACTCCTCTCAAGCATTTGAATAATAATAATTATTATTATTATTATTATTTGAATAGAAATTGAGAGCYGTGTGTTACTAGATATTCATTTGTTGTAAATTACAATCGATCTAATTTCAAACATTTTATCTTTTTGATCTATCCATTAGCATAAAAAACAACGGGCGAACGTAATTCTAGTAGCGTTAACGATCGAACATTTTTCTTTTTCTCTTTCACATTGTACAACCATACACCTGCGATTACGTTACTCGCGAGAGTTTGCTATACTCGTTGGTGTCTCTTTCTCTCTGTACGTCTTCACATGTATATATATATATGTGTGTGTATTCACAAGTATAAAGTAGTTAAATACATACATGTACAATCACATGTACAATCACATGTATGGAAGGAAAAGGAAAATGAACGTAGTATAGAAACGATACCAGTCGGTACCTGCTGGTGTGAAAGTTATTCCTGACGGCTAAGGCCGTTCTGCATTTTTCGAATAACGAGACAGACAGCAAGTTGTCTGTTCGCATATAACCATGTAACACATACCATTATCAATAAAATACTTCTACAATAGTACTATCGAACGACCAACTCGAACTTTCAAGGATCTCTCCTAAGCTTTAAACGCATTCAATTAGATGAATGGATTTATAAGATGATAACAAAATATACTTCCCATCTTGCAAATCTATGCAACTTGCTTTTGATTAATCTCCAGTTCCTTTTTTATCATTAATTAAACATTTTCTATTTAACGGTAAACTGAACGTTCTAATCGTTGACGATGAATACAATAAAGTTGTTTCAAAGTAATACAAAGTTAAAGATTACGTTCACTGTGAGGATATTTCATTGTAATAATCACTGATAACGATTCAAGAACACCTTATTTAAAATTAGTATTTAATGACGTGTATATTGTTATCAAACTTTGATTATACTGACTGTAAATTGTGATAATCACGTTTGACTGCAAACGACACTACTGTTTTAATGAATTTACTTTTCAAAATTCTAAGTAAACCTTTGTTATCTTTTTTATTATTATTTTTTTTTTTTTTTTTTTTTTTTTTTTTCTGATGCTCGTTGCAAGCTATTAGGAAAGCGATGTATAAGATGGAGATAGATTTTTTTACGTGAACAAATAGTAGTAAATGTTCATAGAAAATATGTAAATGTATTTTCACTCGAAGTGTACAATCGACACACTTGATAAATTTTCCAGATAAATTTGCTACTCGGTTTTTTTCCTTCTCGTTAAAAAAAAAAAAGAAAAAAATTATGCAGCGTTGTATTTCAATGTAAATTTTTACGTAACAATCTAAACTTCCATTTGGTAATAAACATTCTTTTTTTTTTTTTTTTTTTATTAATACGATTAATGTTATCGAGTGATGATTATTCTTATCAAAAATTTCAGGTCTCAATGTGAATCAAAATCAAATCAATGTGCAATGTTGAATAATTGTATATTAAGTATAGTTTTGATAATCTATTTAATTTATGACTCGATCCTCATAGTCAGTGTCATCAAGTTTATGAGTTTACCAAAAGAAATCTAATCCCTAGAGAAATATATTCTTCCTGATAGTTTAAAATAATCGCAATTTGAAACGATAGGCGTTTTCCGTTCACGCTTTTGCAACAAAGATTATTGGAAGCTTCTATTCACACTGATAAATAATTAATCAAATTTATTATGATCCTAAAAAAAAAAAAATAAAAGGAAGACAAATTTTGGTTTATAATTATTGAAACTTCAATCTTATTTTATAAATTTAATAAAATTTGATTTTTAAAAATATTGTCAGCTCAAATGAAACATCAAATTTGTATTTGTCGTCAATTTTTTTTCGTACTTTGAATACTTTTACGAAAAAAACAAAACAAAATCTTGAAAGATTCATGCAGGAAGTGTATGGAACAATTGGTACCTGTTGATTCTTTTCATACCAATCTCTCTTGACAAATATCACATGGAAACGGGACTTAACTATATATATATCTTTCTTTTGAATAAATGCGATGAAGGACGACGAAACGAGTTTACTATGAAAAAAAAAAAAAAAAGAAAAAATTGCACGTTCCAGTTTCTTCATAAAGTGGCAATGAGAAGAAGAAGTCTCAGCATTTTGATTATACGTGAAAACATTTGTTCATTCAATTGAAACAATTTCGTAAAACTGAGTCAGTTATTTCAACTGATTTTCTATAAGACGACAAAGGTCAATATTTTATCGACGACGTTCGTCGTGCTTTCACCGACATAAGAAAATACTTTTACTACGTCAATGATTTGCTTTGGCAAATCGAAGCACGTTTGAAAACCTTCAACATAATGAAAAACCTCATCTTGTAAAGATGGAAACAAGTATTTCAAGATTTAACTTAATATGCTTTCAAATATCTTTCATTTACTATCGTTATTAAATTTAAATACAAAATAAAATATATATATTATAAATAAATAAAAATTAAATAAAACAAATTGTTATTTTATTTTTCAAATTTAATTTATATTTGAAGAATAAGATAACAATTGTTCACACAAAACACAATATTTACATACAATCCCAATAACTTTCCTTCTTAAATCAAACAAATATCTCATAAATGAAATATTACCACAAATAAATATAAAAAAAAAAAAACAAGAAAATTATTTAAATATTTTACCTTTGGTGGAAGTGGACGATTCATCAGCAACGACGCTTCTCATTTGCGTTCCCATATTTATTTAATAAATTTACTTTAAATGATTAGAAATACAAAAAAATGCGTTCTAAGATGATAAAAAAAAAAAAAAAAAACAAAACAAACTTCTACTTCACTCAAATTTCGGTGATTGAAAAGAAATTAGATAGGCGTGTAGAATTAAAAAGAACAAAATAAAGATAACAAACAAGATTACAATGTATTCAGTATAAATCTTGAATGTGTGTGTTAGTCATATAGGAAGATACGTCAAAGATTATAATAGTTGACCAAATGTGACACGTATTCTAACTGAAATGTTTGAAACCTTTGAAAAGTATCGTCGTCGCGACCGGTTCGAGGTCCTGAGGTAAACTGACGAACGAGCACATGCCTCGGACTAGCACACGATATGCTTCACGTTGAAACTCGCTTTGGTGAAAAGAAGGATAGAAATTGTGAGAATGGTAGAGAGGGAAATACTGAAAGAGAAAGGAAGAAAGAAAGAAAGAAAGAAAGAAAGAAAGAAAGAAAGAGAGAGAGAGAGATAATAGGATTTAGAAGTGGGAGGAAAAGATACGAAAAGCATCAAATAAATGTGTGTGTGTGAATGTGTGTGAATGTGAGTGAGAGAGAGAGAAAGAAAAGAGGAAAGGAAAAACCTCACGTTGAGGTGGTCTGTGAGGATCAACGTGTAAAACTTCCATTCAACATCCAGGACACAGGTATAAACTAGCCAGGTAGGCATAACCTGCCATCATACTTTTCGTACAGTCCTTGTCGAAAATAGTTGAATTTAAAGTTTCGGATTTGTTTCTTATAACTGCAGATTATTATTCATTTTAATTGATTTTTATATCCTTTACAAATATCCTAACACCAATTGTAAATTATTTGCGACAAATGATGTATGGTATTATTTGGCAAATGCAAATGCAATTGCAATTATGATAAAAAGGAGGAAAAGAAATTATTATTAATCTTGATTTCTAAATTATTTGCGATAAATGGTGCTGCATGGTATTATTTGGCAAATGCAATTATGGTAAAAAAGAAATAAAAGAAAAAGTAATTGTGCAAGTAGCTTTTTATCATTTCGCATTATAAATGTATCTTATCGGAATAATAAATGCTTTGTTATACATTGAAAAAGGTGTTTTCAATGTAAATATAAACGTCGTGAGATAATTAATTACACGTGTAATACAATGCTAAAAATCGAATTTGAGTAAAGTTGTTAAGTCGTTCGTTGTTCGTTTCTGATTCCTTTCTCGTTCACGTTTTCTCCTTCGTGTAAGAAATTTCACCATTTTTCATGAATCTTGTCTAACGAATAAAGAAAATGTCTAAATTGGTAGCTACTAAACAGAGAAGTGCAGCAACAAACGTGTTTTCACGTTTGCCATCACTCTCGTTCTTTCAAGACGACGATGCAAGCAAGCACTTAAACAATTTATTTCACTTTCAATAGCTCTGAAATAAACTGTTCGTACCCACTTTAAGATCAATTTCCTGCGACAACGAAACCGGTATTCTTCCATAGATGAGAGACACACAAATGACACGAAAATTCATTCAAATTGTGAAATTTTGTATTCGATTGATTTCAAACGACACGTCAGTCAAATCTTTCCCTGTCACGTGTTATTTGTGAACAAATTTTAATCGATAAATTTAAATACAACATTAATACGATAAAAATATCAAATTTCAATTCAAACCTATTATTTAATATTTCAATCTATCTGCCAGTTTTATAATAAACGTAAGAAAAGTAAGCATCAAATCCGTGCAATACTCCGACAATTCCGCTCATAATCTGCAAATAAAAGAAGATATGATTGTCATACAGCATTTATGAATGATATTTAAATTAAATAAAAAAAAAAAAACAAAGAATTTGGGGAAACTCACGTAAGTTGCTGTCATAGCTGGATAAACATCGAATCCCGGTATTAAATAATATTCCGGTAAAAGAAATAATTTGGTTGAAAATGCGAGATAAGTGGCCGAACTCAGATACAAAAAACTTGCCAATGCGTTGAACATTATTTCCTGTAACACAATATTACCATTTTTCTTTGTTTTAAATGTAAAATTGTAGTGGTTTGAAAGATGGACAGACGAGTAGTAAATACGTTCAATAAGGTTCCAATCGAAATTCCAAACTCAAACTGTCTGCGTGGTATTTTATTTTTAGCCGACGAATAAATATCAAAGTATTTTACATTCCTTTTATTTTTCTTTCTTTCTTTTTTTTTTTTTTTTTTTTGTTATTTCAAAACAATTTCAATCAAAAGAAAGAAATAAGAAACATTAACATAAACGATAACACCTAAGATTTGATTTTATTGATTTAATTAAAATGAAATATTTATCATACGTACGAAAAGTGAAGAACGTATAAGTCTGTAAGATTTTTCAGACAATACGTAGCAGACTAATAATACAGTGGATGTTAAAAAACATGCTGAAGATGTTGTCAAAGATCCCTCAAAGGCAGACCCAATATGCGTGCTATACCTTAGACCATAATTAACTAACAAACTTTGGATCAATCCGCTAATTATCTGCAAATAATTAAGTTCAACGTATATTATTTTTCAACAAAAGAATTTTGTAAATATATTTGTGCTTGAATTTACGAGCAAAAGTTGTTTTACTTCTTTTCCTTAACAATTCTGAAAACTTACATAATTTTAATGACATGTAATAATAATTACATACATACATACATACATACATACATAAAATGTAAAAAAGAAATAATGTTTCTCTCTATTTCACTTAATCTTTAATAATTAACCGTACGCGAACGTCGGATAAGAATCTAAAATTATCCTCTTGTCATTAAAAATCGAAATCGAATAAAGTTAACTCACCGTTTCGCAGACTTTCATAATTCCCGGTAAAGTTTTGAGAAACTCGACGTGTATGCAGGTGCAACATCTACAACAACAACATTCGATACCTCCGGCTCCGTGAGTTCCGGAAGATGACATCCTGATTATCGGTCCTGTAGTGCTTTTACCCATGATCCTTTATTTTAAACTTGATACCACAAATAATAAAACTTCTTCCTCGTGTTCAAATCGATTTATTTTTTAATATCCTTAACGAATAATAACTGAAACGATTTAATTGTTTATTTCGGCTATATTTAATTGATCGATTTATTTACGTGTTGCTTGGCAGACATTGAAGTCGTGTTTAAAATTACTTGCAATTGATTCGATAACCCTCGTCAATTTGATTGTCCTGTAATTGGTTAAATAGCGATTAATTCACGTCATCAAAGGGGAGATTATAAGTGTAGTTCATTGATCCTTTCGTTTCAAGTTACTGATGACAATATTACAAGTTTCATTTGTATCAAAAGTTAATCCCCCAATTTTCTTTTCAAATTTGATAACTTGAAAATGACGAGTTTTTAAGGATAATAAGTTGTTTGACTGCGAAATGAAATTAGAACCGTGACAACGAGATACTTTGGATGAACTGAGGATGTTTCATGAGTTCGTTCACAATGTTAGAATGTCGTTGCACCCCCAACGTTGTATTTAACACGAGAAACCGTCGTCTATTTTTGGCACGTGCCACGAGCCCAGGATGTGAAACCAACTGTCTATGCATACGTCAAAAAAAGAAAACATTCATTAAATTTATAAACAAAACTATCGATAAATTTAAACAACAAATTGTCCTATTTTTCAGGATACATTTTGTTGCAAATTCTTTTTATAATTTTTGTTTCTTTTTTGGTTTTTAATTCTAGGATAAATGAACGATGTATAAATTGTAATGAATGGTATCTATGATTACTATGATAATATGTAACATATATGATTATAAACGACAAAGTAAGAACGTGCAAATATGGCTCGAGATTTACGATGCATGTGTGCATGCACAATGCATTTGAGAAACACCGTATGCATTCCCGTGGTATCATCCTGTGTTCTCTCTTTGTATAACTTTATTAAAACTACTATCACATAGAAACTACGTGCAAATGTACATCCTGCTAATGGTGTTTAAACAGAAACGAAGTTTAATCTTCGTGAGAGAAATAAATACTGACTACTATGGAGAGCTCTGTTTTTGTCTTTTTGTTTGTTTTTTTTTTTTTTTACTTCATTTCATTAAATTTAATACTTTGGGTAATTTAATATCACATCTAAAAGGTTTATTAATATTTCGAAATATGTTTATCAATAAAATATACCGATATTTTGTTTGTATTTATATTAATAAATCTTAGAGTGTAATCTTTAGAATTAATTTAAAAAAGGAATTCCCCGAATCTAACTTATCGACTGTGTTGTAAAATATTTTTCTATCTTTGGATAAAGTAAACAATCTAACTTATCGACTGTAGTGTAAAATATTTTTCCATCTTTGGATAAAGTAGAAATCTATTATATCTAAAGTCATTAATATCTCATATGATAAATCTGTAATTCATTAAGTAGAATTCGTAAATTCATATTCAGTGTCATTTTAACAATTTTTACAATTTGTTAATATAATTTTTAAATAATTAATTTACATTCTACCTTATACTGATACAATTCCTCTTTTACATTTGTAATTAATTTAATCAACGTATGTGTTTACTGTAAAGATTTATATTATGACAAATATTTTAAACAATCTTATAAAATAATTATTTAAAAGAAAATTGTTATATTTCTTCTTCAAGTAAAAATGTCCATCTTTTTAATAAAATATTTATGCATACACTATAAATAAGTACACTTTGAAACATAACACCAGATAGCGTTATTCGATCATTATTCTACTGTATTCCTGTAAAATACAATTATCAGGTATGACGTCATTCATTCTGGATATTAACTAACAAGAACTTATAGTCGCATTAATATATTTGTCATATCAAATTATTTCTTTTTAAAGTAACACCAGGTGATTTTTGTAAACAGTGTCAAACATGAGTTATGGATTTGTCACTTGTGGTCCAAACGAAGCTTTAGTCGTTTCAGGTAATCATTGTACAAATTTCAATTTATTTATCATAAAACTTCTTATTAATTTTCATCACGAGTTACATCAATAATTTCCATTAAGTTTATTGAAAAGATGAATTGAATTAAATTTAATAATTGAACTATGCTATATATATATATATATTTGTAATATGACATAAAAATGTTGATTTTTATTAATAAATTCAATTATTATTAAATTATTTAAATAGAAAGAATAAATTTAATAATTAAATTAATTAATTTTAAGGATGCTGCTACAGCAAACCACTTCTGGTACCTGGTGGCAGAGTATTTGTATGGCCTCTTGTTCAACAAGTTCAAAAGTACGTATTTTAATTGAAAAATTCAAATATTATCTATTAACACTTTCATTATTGTAAATAATACTGTATAAAAATAATTAACCAGTTAACTGTTGTGAATTCTTTGAAAAGTCTCAGCCTAAATTGTGTCCATGACATGATGACTGTTATCTGTCAATTACAACTAACTGTATAGCAATATTTGATAATGAATATAATATATTAATTATTTTTTTACAGAATATCCTTAAATACAATGACTTTACAAGTTGAAAGTCCTACTGTTTATACGTCACAAGGTGTGCCAATATCTGTCACAGGAATTGCACAGGTATTTATAATTAAATCATTACATTTGTCACATATTATAATTAGATAAGTGAATTTGTTTATATTAATAATAATATTGGAATAATTTGATATAATATATGACAGGTAAAAATTCAAGGACAAAATGAAGAGATGTTGTCAACTGCATGTGAACAATTTCTTGGTAAAAATGAAGAAGAAATTCATAATATTGCGTTAGTTACTTTAGAAGGACATCAACGTGCAATAATGGGCAGTATGACTGTAGAAGTATGTAAAATAAATTCAATTTTAAATAATATTAATTATTTATAAATATATATATATACATGTATAAACATAAAACAAATTGAAATCAATATTATTTGTAGGAAATTTACAAGGATCGTAAAAAATTTAGCAAAGAAGTATTCGAAGTTGCAAGCAGTGATTTAGTCAATATGGGCATTACCGTTGTATCTTATACACTGAAGGATATTCGAGATGAAGAAGTAAGTTAAGCTTGTTTCAATTATAATCTATTATTAAATAGGCATAAGACAAATCTGAAGAAGAATTTAAACAAAAAAAAAAAAAAATGGAATAAAATTAAAGATTTTAATCATAAGAAAACATTTTTGAAATTTGTTTGCAATGCTAACTAAAATAACAAAATAAACAAAGTCCCCCTTAAAAAGATAATAATAATAATAATGATAATAATAATAATGATTCTATTAGTAATTGCTATTAATAAGAGTTTACTGTAGTAATTCATAATAATATTGCAAATATTGAATAAATTTTTGTTTTGCTACTTGCAGGGGGCAAAGGTATGTTCAATTTTGTTTTATCGCTATTTGTAATACTTACAAGCACTTGGCTATATCTTCTTCTCTGATGAATAGCACAAAATAATGATGATACATCGGTCAAATGCAAATATCTATGGTGTATTTAGTAATGCTTGCTTTAATTATGCACAATTATTCTGTGCACATATGCTCAAACTTATTTTGTGATTAAACTCTTTGTAATTAATGTATGCATTTACTTTATTGGGGCTTAATCCGGACTAAGCTAATATTATTATATCTGCCTTTAATTGTAATTGTAGAATAAATCTTTGAATATTATTATTATTAAATATTATCTAATTATTTTTTTAGGGATACTTGAAAGCACTTGGTATGGCAAGAACAGCTGAAGTTAAAAGGGATGCAAGGATTGGTGAAGCAGAAGCACGTAGAGATGCTCAAATCAGAGAAGCTATTGCTGAGGAACAACGTATGGCTGCACGTTTCTTGAATGATACCGAAATTGCCAAAGCCCAACGAGATTTTGAATTGAAAAAAGCTGCATACGATGTTGAAGTACAAACAAAAGTAAGATATTAATATGTCTTTAAATTTGTATTCATATCTCTCACAATTATTATTATTATTTATAATTAAATTATTGATTGTAATTTAGAAAGCTGAAGCTGAAATGGCATTTGAATTGCAAGCAGCTAAAACAAAACAAAGAATTATGGAAGAACAAATGCAAGTAAAAGTAGTTGAACGTGGACAAGAAATAGCAGTACAAGAACAAGAAATGATGAGACGTGAAAAAGAATTAGATGCTACTGTAAAACGTCCAGCTGATGCCGAAAAATACAGGTAAGTTGATGCTGATTGCAAAACAAATTTTAAAAGCTTACACATGTGAAATAATATATTTTTGCAGATTGGAAAAAATGGCAGAGGCAAATAAATTACGTCTTATGATGGAAGCCGAAGCTGAAGCGGAAGCTATTAAAATTCGTGGAGAAGCAGAAGCTTTTGCTATCGAAGCTAAAGCTAAAGCTGAAGCAGAACAAATGGCGAAGAAAGCTGCAGCATGGAATGAATACAAGAGTGCAGCTATGATAGACATGATGTTGGACACACTGCCAAAGGTAATATATTGTTTTGTCATTCTATTAACTACATTATTTATTTGTTAAAAAGTAAATTATTATACTAACTGTATATTTATCATCAGGTTGCCGCTGAAGTAGCTGCACCTCTTTCACAAGCCAAGAAGATAACCATGGTATCCAGTGGTAATGGAGCTGTTGGTGCTGAAAAATTAACAGAGGAAGTATTTAACATTGTTACTCGTGTTCCGGATCTTGTCAAGAGTTTAACAGGCGTGGATATCGCTAAGGTATTATCTCAAATACAATATTTCATTAAATATACTAATTAAAAGATATCAAAAAAATGTATAAATCTTATTTTTCAGTCAGTACACGCAGCATAAAAAGGTAAAATGAGCAAAAAATGTATTTGAGAGTAACGTGCCAAAAATTACTTTCTTAAAAATAGATCTAAGAAGTATACATAATTACACCGTTGATGTGTTTAACTCTTGTAAAAGAGAACTTATGCACATTTGAATCTTTAAATTTCTATTATTTAAAGATATCGATAATTATTACCAATGATTATTACCAAGAAACTATGCACTTCCAATTTTGTGACATTTTTTATATTTTAATATGTAAAATAACACAAAATAGAAAATTAACAACATACCAAATCCTAATTATAATTTTCATTCCATGTAATTATATTAGATGTAGACAAATATTAAATGTATGTATATGTGTTCTATAATTATTTGCGCACAATATTTTATTTGATTTTATTTTCGTATATTGAAAAATCATGCTTTCAAGTAGTTTTGTAGAAATGTATTATTATTATTATTATTATTTGTATTATTCTATGTTATTTTACATATTATATTATATTTATTATTTTTTTTTCTTTTCGTATATTGAAAGAAAAAAAGAAAAATAATAATATCTTTATTTAGAATCTCGATTAATTTCAATGCTTATTTTATGCATTAACAATTTTATACCACTGTGTGCCGAATAGTATTCGTACTGTAATCTTACACTGCTGCATATATTTATATCCACTATACATATTCTATATCTCTTTACTCTAAGATATACATAATTTAACAATGCGTTAACATGTTCCTGTAAAATGGAATAATGTTAATTAACTAATCTAATCTCCGTAATATATAAATTCAATGATGATATTCTATAAATTAATATATTTTTCCGGATTATTAATATACATAAATAATTAAATCATAATATGACCACTTTATAAAAGTAAAATTAATTATAGTTTATATTGTACGATCAACAATTTTAATCTTTAGATTTGTATAATCGTTGTAAATGATTCAATAAATTTTATCTAAACTAAATAATATATTTCAAAGAATTTACTTATTGTCTAAACCTTTTTTTCTGATTTATTATAATTTCATTAAACAAAAGACTGTTAGCTTTATATGAATATTGCAATTTTAGAAAAATTATTTAACTGTATCAAATACATAACATGTTAAAAGAATTAATGATTATTTAAGAAATTTCATTAAATTTTAAGTATGTTCAAATGAAACTATTGTATTACAATATTATTACATCTTGAACAATTAAATAAGATAACGTAAATTGTAAATATCTTTGATATTATATTAATAAAGGTTATTATTTTTTATAGAATATACCATATGGAAGCACATAAATCATTTTTGTTAGATTTTTTGGCAGGTGGTATATCTGCAGCAGTTTCTAAAACCGCAGTAGCACCTATAGAACGTGTCAAATTATTACTTCAGGTGCAACATACTTCCAAACAAATAGCACCTGAGCAACGATATAAAGGTATTTCAATTTTTATTTCATGTCAATGATATATATATGTATATATATAATTACATTGAGAAATACTTTTCAAAAATCTAATTATAATATATTATTCTAATGAATTTAATAATTATTTTAGGTATACTCGATGTATTTATACGTGTACCAAAAGAAACTGGTTTTCTTAGTTTATGGAGAGGTAATTTAGCAAACGTTATACGCTATTTTCCTACACAAGCTTTAAATTTTGCTTTTAAAGACAAATTTAAAACAATATTTTTGGGAGGCGTACCAAAGGAAGCATTTTGGAGAAATTTCATTGGAAATTTAGCATCCGGTGGTGCTGCCGGTGCAACATCATTATTATTTGTATATCCTCTTGATTTTGCTCGCACCAGGTATTATAAATACAATTATAATAATACTACTACTACTAGAAAGTTCATCAAAACAAATATATATATTATTACTATTAACAATGATATAATAGATTAGCTGCGGATGTTGGAAAAGGTGCTCAAAGAGAATTCAGTGGAATGGGTGATTGTTTAATGAAAATTTTTAAAACAGACGGTCTGTTTGGTTTATATCGAGGATTCAATGTGAGTGTCCAAGGAATTATTATATATCGTGCAGCATATTTTGGACTTTATGATACAGTACAAGGCTTTTTTTCTGATCCAAAAGCTACTCCATTATATGTTAACTTTCTTATTGCACAAGTACATTTTAATAATATTTTCTTCTAAGTCATGCAAATACAAAAAAAATTTACAAAGAATATATAACTCTTATGAATTTTATAGGCTGTAACATCGCTGTCAGGACTTTTATCCTATCCTTTAGATACAGTCAGAAGAAGAATGATGATGCAATCAGGACGTAGTAAAGAAGAAGTGATGTATAAAAATACTTTAGATTGTTGGATTAAAGTATTACGTAATGAAGGACCATCAGCTTTCTATAAAGGAGCATTTTCCAATATTTTACGAGGGACAGGTGCTGCTCTCGTTTTAACAATATATGCTCCTATTAAAACTCGTATTGCTAACATAATATTTAAAGATGATACTACAACATAGCTATTTATTTTGTATATTTTATATAAATTCAATAAAAATATTCTTTTTGTTCTTTTTACATAAAATATATTTTATAACTTAAACCAATTTAAATTAATTCATCAATTTTAATTAATGCAGATCTTTCTTAACTAATATTTGTTGATCATTTTCTAATAAAAGTTTAGTTTGTTTTTTTAATGATTGATCTTCATATATATATATATATTACTAATATTTTTGTTCAGTTAGAATCAAATCGAAAGAATAATAAATACTAATAGTATTATTTTTTTAATAATAATACTTCTAATTTTTATACATATTTAAAACAATTGCAGCACTATATATATATATATAGTTAGTTTTTAAAGATACTTGCTGCATTACAAACCAATTAGATTGCAAAGATTATCTGCCATGTTTCTGTTTTAAGGATGTGTAATACATTATTCATGATATTTGGTATTCTGTCATAATCAAATGAATATTTTTAATTAAGCATAGTATGTCGGTCATAAATATTACGTCGCTGTTCTCGAACTTGTCTTTTCCATTTATCTTGTTGATGTCCTACACGATTTAAAACGTTTCCCCTTTCTCCCATTGGATGAGAAGATCCAGGTGCTACTGATGCATCATCCTATTACAGAAAATACAATTATACTAATCTCTTTGACACTTCATATAATTACTTTTCACATATTTATAAATTAATCATTTCAAATGTAAGATAGATGATTGAAAATGTAATATCAAAATTGTACCTCTTCGTTATTGTGTTCGTGATAACCAATATTAGTTGTATTTTTATGAATCCTTTTATTCAATAATGGATCCAAACAAATTAAAAATAACATATAAATTACTAACAATGATATTACCCAAATAACAATTATTACCACAATCTGTAACATAAAGTATAATTAAGTATAAATAAGTTTAATAATAATAATAATAATGGAATATTTCAAACAATCATACTTTAATAATAGTTGTGTTTCTATTTTCATATTTGCAATCGCATCTAGGACAAAATATTTCTTCTTTAGTTTTGATCTGATCACCAAGTTTTGGTAAAACAACATCTTCGCATTTACTGAAATAAATAACATTTGTATAGTAATTATTTGCAAAGATTATGAACATTACTTATCGTTGTACAGATACAACTTGTAAATATAAATTGTATAATGTAATTTATATAATAAAAATGATATTACCATTGCGATGGTGGGACATTAATAATAAAAATTAAACGATCCAACGAAGGTTGTGTTGTATTTATCACAGAGGAAAGACTTGGGCAAATACATTTGCATCTTTTATCATCGTACTGTGCCTGTAATTATATAATTATTTAATCAAATGTTTGGTTATGTCTATGATTATAATATTATGTATTCATAACCTATATATTTGAAAGTAATCAAATTAAACAATATTTATTAAAATTTCTTGTCTTTTTTTTCTATATGGATTATGATACACAAATACATTATTTTGACTTATATGAATATAATTCTAACCTCACATTTTGATAGAAACACTAAAATAATTGTCACTGGAATTAATGTGTATTTCCACATTGTACACTGTAGACGCTCATTGAGCACAACTGTTTATAAATATTGTTTATATATTATATTATTTTATTTTTCAATCAAATCAATCTTTAAACTTATCTCTAAGAATGTTAAACCTTACTGTCAAACGCTTATCAGTGCTGTCAAATAAAGAACCATATATTTCATTACCAACATGAAAACTTTTAAATGTACGTATATATATATATATATGTTTACACCCATCATGTCTAGTAATATTTTTATATACACTTATTGATTAATTAAGATGTTTTTTTGACCAATTAAAATTTAATGATTAAATAAAGTTATCTTTTTTTTTTCTATCATTTTTACTCTTTCTTTTACAATTTTGTAAAATTCCTTTACATTCAAATACTGATTGTTATAAATTATTCTTAGACTTTAGTGATTATTCACAAGTAATTAAAATTCTTTATAGAGAATTATTTTGAAAAGATAAAATTTATAAAAAGGATATGTTTACATTTTTGTGTATTATAGAAATAATTAAGATCATTATAAGGTTTATTACATTTTGATTAAAATATATCATCAACATTCTTAGAGATAATATAATACATTAACTTATATCAACAATATCGTAATACGTTATTTGATACTCTCTGTAAATAGCTTACTTTCATGCTTTTTACCAGGAATGAATAGAAATTTTTTTTACTTCACATTTACATAGTGTAATATAATAATAAGCAATATCTATACAAATTCATTCGATCATTATTACACATAAACATATTATATGGTGCTTCGTGTGATTATTTTGCAATAAGATTGTATAGTTTTTAATATATATATATATATTATTAAAATTATATAAACGATTATCATGAATATATATATACTTCATTTTTATATTATTTTATATACACACACACGTACGTATGTATACATAAAACTTTTATATATATATATATATATAATAATAATAATACAATATATTAAGTAATTAAAGATATAAATATATTAGACAATTCTAGACATACCATTAGTCTTCTTATACACAAATAATATCTGATACAAATGATCAATTTCAAATAAAAAATAAATCGTAAATTTTACTTATACATTTCTTCTTCTTCTTCTTCGGTAAAACACTTCACTTGTGTTTAGTAATGCGTGTAAAGTGTTTAACTTTTGCAAGATATATTTCTAACAACATTTTTAATGTCGTAATTTATAATTACAGGACGCCTATATTCATCATCTTGTTACTAATATCAAATTAAAGTTCATTAATTCAACAGAAGAGTTTAAGAACTTCGCCAAACTATAATTCCAATTAAAATGGATAATAATATTACTCCAATGATAACAAGGATACATTTTTTCTTACGCAACTTATTTTGATAAACACTTGCTTGCCTTACATGAGAAGTTGCTTCATTAACCGATACTTCTGTTCTTTCCACTGAAGCTTCTATTGAATCAACAACTTCCCCTTGATCGTACACTAAAGCACCAAGATCTTTAAAAATTTGATTAATATCGCTGATATTACTCTAAAAAAAAAAAAACAAAAACAAAAGATAAACATATGTTTTAATTATTTCTTTAAATAATTCTCTAATAGAATATATTCTAATAAATATTCTTACCTCTAATTGTCTTATACTTGCTTCTTGTTCTTCTAACATTCGTAAATTTTGTTCTTCTTTTAATTGTTGCTGTTGTATTTGTTTCTGCGTTCTGCTATCTTGCAATTCAATTAATGTTTCCTGTTTCTTTTCACCGAATGGTGCAATACCCGCACTAGCTTTAGCTTTACGAACCATTTCCTTTTCTTTTGTGGCAGCGAGTCTTTGTACAGCCTTAAAAAAAAAGTATATTTATTAATGTAAACTGTATAACATTAAAAGAATTATGCATATATGTGCAATATTACTTGAAAAGAATTTAACGCTGTGGTAAATTCATCTTGAAGTCGTTCACGTTGCATTTTACGTTGTCTTTGTTCCCCAGGGCTACTTGAACCAGAATTATTAGCTAAATCACGTAAATGACCACTGGTATCTTTTGCAAGTTGTTGTGTATAATGTTGTATTTGATGCCTAGAAAGAAAATATTTCATAGAATTATTAATAAATGGTTAAATTTTAATAAAACATTCATTTACACCGTACAATTTGTTTCTAAGTTCCTGTGAATCCGTAGAACTGCCCAATTGATTAACCATCTTTTGCATTGAAGATACTAAAATCAAAGATAAATATATATATATATTACATTGTTGTATTAAAGAAATATTTGAATTATTGTTTGATTATTTACCATTTTGTGATATCTTCAATATAGAGGTTCCTATAGTTTGAGATAACCTACTAAAATCTTGTTCCCTGGCAGGGCCACCGTTGTGGTATGAAGAAAATCCAATATCCATTTTGATGTGCTTTATAATAAAATGAAGATTCAATTATTTACACAAATAGATCTTATTGTAATAAAATGAAATTTTACATGAGTCATTCTCATTTGTCAAATCAATTAAATGGTGTTAATTGATTTGACTTGCGAACAATTCAATTAATTATATTTAATAACATTATTATAATTTGTCTCAATGAATGTTATCAAAATGATTTCAAGGTAATATTGTTTAAATAAAATGTGTAACTTACGTGAAATAAATGCTTCTATGATTTATTTGTTTTATCTTCTACCATTTAATTTGAAAACAATGATAAGAATGTTAATTGTTTGTATAAACAATAAATACTGATAAGTATAATTAATAAATATGTTTGAAAAATGTTGAAAAAATCAACAATCAATTGATAGTCAGATTATAAAAATGTCAAAAAGTAGAAGCACCGCCCGTTAATGATATTTCTCTTGTCAACAAATTAATAGGTCTACTGTATGCCATATGCAGTGACTCAGAAGTATCCATTTCATAAGGTATGAAAGGATGTTAATCGAATCAAACCTACTATTTTACTTTATGTCATTTTCTCAAGTTCACTATACGAAGCACTAAAACTTCTCACAAATCAATAAAAGACTATATCACATATTTTAAATAAATATAATCACTAAACGTATTCTATAACAAATAAATACGTGAACGTTTAAAATTGAATTGTTCTTTTTCCTTCAATATAAAAAAGAAGATAAAACAATGTCTAAAGATAAAAAAAAAAATGAAAATTTGTTAAAATATCAAATGTCATTAAGCTGTCGACATACCGTTGTGTAGTAATCACTATTGCAGAATAATCTTGATACTATTGTTAATTTTAAGGTTATTCACGTCTTTTTAAACTGTTTTATTAAAATTGCAAACACACACTAAACTTGTTTGTCACAGATGTAGATATGTTACTACAAATTAGGTATCTTTGATATTTTTCACTTTAAGACTAACGTTACCGACAATGTACCGAATAAGACTGAATTATCGACAGAGAACAATTTCTACCAAAGTACATCAGCGCCCTCTACATATCCCCATAATATTTCAAAATTACTATATGATCTAATGAAAAATCACAGATATTTAAATTGAGGAAATATTTGTTAGAAATTAGGTTATAATAGAGTACTACTTTTAATTAATGACAATAATAAAAAGCTATGACCTGTTTGGAACTACTAGAATAGCAATAAAGTCTTATTTATCATGGCATATTTAAATGGTCCCGCTGTGAGTTTATAGGTCTGTGGCGCATGCGCACTGTGTTGTTTTAAAAATGTTACGCGGGCTAATATGAATTACTTATTACGAGCATTGTAAATATTTGAAAAATATTTAAAAGTTATTGTTCACATAAATATGTATTAGATTTATTCCCTATCTGAAATAAAATAAAACAAATTAATATGTAAAGTAAATTAAAACCACTTTTAATTGTTGCGTATGGTATATGTAAATATATAAAAGATAGTATTATAGATTAAATTAGTATTTTTTTTTCATTCCATTGTAATTAATTTATTGTTTTATTAATTTATTATTTTCCACCACTTTTCCAACCTTTCCTCCGCAACTTTCCCAACCATATCTCTACCATTTCCTTTACAACTTCAAGCATCCTTAACCTAAATTTTCCTATAATATAAGTAGAATGCATTACTGCAATAAAATAATTGTTAATTAATTGATGCAAGTGACTATTGTTATCTAAAAGCAAAGCAGGGTTGCATTATATGATTTATGTATTGTTTTCCTCGAAATTCACTTTCTGACTGGCACGTTGTCACGTCACTATCAAAATACTTTTATTTAATGTTTATTATATAATTTTCTAAACGTTGCACATGTTTATAACGTATATAATATTTGAAATAAATTTAAAGTATTATTATATCAAAGCACTTATGCACTTGCTTAAAAAATAATCCATTACATTTATTTTATTTTAAAAGTTTATAAATAATTAATAATCACTAATAAATAACATTGAAAAATATTATTAAATGTATAATTTAATATAATTAATATATCTATATATACCGTGAAAGGCATTTGAATGTAACCGTCGAATCAAAATTTTGACGTTTTTCTCATTTTCAATGGAAATCCAGATGTCACGGTGGTTTCTAACATTTTCCTCCCGTCACAAAAATTAAAGATTTGTAGCAGGAGCACATGATGATACAAGAGGTATCAGGAGGTATTCGATCGACGGTAGGTGGTACTAAATCAAGAGCGCTCATTGGTTCGTTACAACCAATCAACAGTTAGACGACGCCCAGCTTCAACATCATTTGTTGGTTATTAAAAAATTAATTAAAAATACTTCTAGACATAAATTATAAACATTTAAGCACTCAAAAAATTTTACAGACTCGTAAAAATATTATAAATTCATAAAAGTTTACAAAATATCCTTAGAAAGTACTTTTTTATAGATGGTCGTTGTGACCTATTAACCTCAATGTTGATCATATGTTAAAAATTAATTTAAAATACTTCTAGACATAAATTGTAGACATTTGTGAACTTGAAACATTCTAAAAACTCTAAAGATTGTTATTATTTCATAAAAGTTTATAAAATATGTTTCAAAAATATTTATTCCGTTAAAAAATCTTGAGATATTATAACGAAATATCCGTGATTTGAGGCACATATTAACGAATGATTTCTTTAATTGTAGGTATGAATTATATAGATTTATAGATTTACCGTATTTGTCTGACTTTGAAGAGCATTCTTCGTTTATGAAAAATAATAAAAACTGTCTATTTATTGAGAAATAAATAAATTAAAGTAATTGTAACTGTTACTTTATTTTACCGAGTGGTGTAGCGGTACGACCGATGGTCGCGCCATCTAAGTTACTAGAAGGCTAGGGAACCACGYWAGCAARTKYGGTCACCAGACGAGTACAGTCTGTGCGTAGCCGTTGAGAAGTGTACAACAAAGGAAAGCAAGTCGCATCCTAACAATAAAGAACATAAAACAAATTCAGTCTAATATTATCTTTACTATAGAGAAACCCTCTACAGTGGTAGCATATGTGCCGCCATCTAGCGGTACTAGCTATTACTTTAATGTACCACTCGGTAAAATATGTGTTACCATCTATTTATAAAAGCACGTATCACTTATTACTTAAAATATATACTAAATATTTTACATATATAAATAAATTGTTAGACTACGGACTTTTCAGCCAAACTGTTATTTAATGAATACTTTTATGTTTTACAGGTGTGTTCTATATTGCTGTTACAAGTACACATCATATTATTAAACAGATTGAAAATACATCCGATTCCCATAATATCTGAGACATAGAAAAATTTCTTTATTTTAAGAGGACTATCATAAAACTTTCAATAATAAAATAAAGAATTAGTTATTACCGCTAGATAACGAAAAAGTTGTTACCAGTCGGTAAGATGAAGTAACAATTACAACCGCGAGGTGGCAGCACATATTTTAACAATAGGAAAAAGTACATTACTTTAATTTATTTATTTCTCAGTAAATAGATAGTTTTTATTACTTTTTATGAATGTAGAAATTTCCTCAGAGTCTGAAAAATACGATAAATCTTTAAATGTATATAATTTATGCTTATACTTATATAAATCAAGCGTTAATGTGTGACTAAAATCACGGATAAGGTTCAATAATATCTCAAAGTTCTTTAAGAAAATCCGTCTTTCTGAAGCATATTTTATAAACTTTTATGAAATAATAACAATCTTTAGAGTTTTTAGAATGTTTTAAGTTCATAATTGTCTACAATTTATGTCTAGAAGTATTTTAAATTAATTTTTAACAAATGATCAACATTGAGGTTAATAGGTCACAACGACCATACATAAAAAAGTACTTTCTAAGGATATTTTGTAAACTTTTATGAATTTATAATATTTTTACGAGTCTGTAAAATTTTTTGAGTGCTTAAATGTTTATAATTTATGTCTAGAAGTATTTTTAATTAATTTTTTAATAACCAACAAATGATGTTGAAGCTGGGCGTCGTCTAACTGTTGATTGGTTGTAACGAACCAATGAGCGCTCTTGATTTAGTACCACCTACCGTCGATCGAATACCTCCTGATACCTCTTGTATCATCATGTGCTCCTGCTACAAATCTTTAATTTTTGTGACGGGAGGAAAATGTTAGAAACCACCGTGACATCTGGATTTCCATTGAAAATGAGAAAAACGTCAAAATTTTGATTCGACGGTTACATTCAAATGCCTTTCACGGTATATATAGATATATTAATTATATTAAATTATACATTTAATAATATTTTTCAATGTTATTTATTAGTGATTATTAATTATTTATAAACTTTTAAAATAAAATAAATGTAATGGATTATTTTTTAAGCAAGTGCATAAGTGCTTTGATATAATAATACTTTACATTTATTTCAAATATTATATACGTTATAAACATGTGCAACGTTTAGAAAATTATATAAAAAACATTAAATAAAAGTATTTTGATAGTGACGTGACAAAGTGCCATTCTGAAAATGAATTTCGAGGAAAACAATACATAAATCATATAATGCAAGCTTTTAGATAACAATAGTCACTTGCATCAATTAATTAACAATTTAGTTAATGAACTAATGCATAATCCATAAATATTATAATCTTATATTTTATTTATCATGTGCATTTCTCCTGTTCTAGACATGTGCAACATTAAAAGAAATTTGATAAAAAACAACGTGCAAGTGTCAAAGTGAATTTCAAGGACGACGATGCATAAATCATATATTTGGTTTTTTCATGTAACAATGGACATTCCTTTGGATATAAATGTGTTTCAAAACCATTGTGGAACCGGAAATAAATTTTAGGGACTTTTAGTTTATATTTTGTCCACAGGTTCGTTGTAATCGCACACATGTTGAATGAACTGTAGAAAACAGTTTTAATAATAGGTTATGTTTTATAGATTTAATTCTAAAAAAATAAAAAATGATAGATAAAAAAGACAAAAATAACCTTAGTGGTTACAAAAGTGAGTAGAATTATGAAAACATATAAAATATATTTAATTGTGTTATCTTCTAATATAAATACTTAACAAATGAATGTGTTTTCTCTTAGCTGTGTGGATTCATTTTAATCATGAAAATGTGGATAGGCATCAATTGTTTTTAAAAAAGCATTGGATTAAAAAGCAAGAGCCTGAATATCCAAGAGGTAAAACTTTGTTTGTGTTGAACATACCACCATATGCTACAATAGATTCATTGAAGAATGCATTTACAAAACTTTGTGGTGAAGTATCATCTGTTGTGTTTACAACATCAGTTGGATTTAAAACTGGTTATATAGTATTTAAGAATGAATCTAGTTTAGATAAAGCACTACGTATACCAAGTGAACATGCGATATGTTTAAGTACAGATGAAGACACATATTTAACAGGTTTTGCAAGTATGTTTTTTGAATTATTTACTTATGTACATTTGTATTATAAAATGAGGTATTTACACATATTTTATTTTCAATAGAATGGTGTACCGAATACAATGATTCATTACGTTCTGAACAAGATTTAAAGAAAGAGATAAGTATATACATGGCTATGTATGATCAGAAAATTGCAGATCGTATTGCAAAAGAAAAATCTGCTGAGGAAGGAGAAGATGATGGATGGGTGACTGTTACGAGTCGAAAGAAAAGAGGAAAATTTGCTACCAGTAGAAAAGAATCTACTATAAACAAGATAAGAACTAATTTAGAATTAAAGAATCGTAAAAAACAATTGCTCAACTTTTATACATTTCAAATTCGTGAATCGAAGAAACAACGTACGTAGATTTTTCCTCAAAGTTTTATATTTCTATTATCTTACAAAATTATATTTACTTTAATTACTATTTTATTACAGATCTGGCAGAATTACGAAAGAAGTTTGAATTGGATAAGCAAAAATTACAAGAACTTAAAAAGAAACGAACTTTTAAACCATTTTAAATGAATAACAGTAAATATTTATATTTATCAATATATCAATTAAATTTAATAATTATAATTTATTTAGGCACTAAATCATTTATCATCCAGATATTATTCCTTTTAATAAAATACTTTTTTTTTTATAGACAATAAGAAAGAATAAACATTAAGAATACTTTTTTTCAAGCAGTTTTCGAAGTATACGTTTGAAGAGTCCATTCAATTAAAAAGTGTTGATATGCGAGTGGTTGTAGCAACGCAAGTAATTCTTCTATAACAATGAAAAATAATCATCTTTTCACTTATCTTTTTAAATTGATATTTCACTTAGAAGTATTAACAAAATCTACTAACGTTTGTTACCATAAATACAATTTGCAGACATTGCTGCACTCACAGCTTGAGCTAATCTTTCCATTGCTACATCACGTAATTCTGAATGAATATTTGGAAAAGTCTGTAAAGCAGTTGTTAATATTCGTACAGTAGCTGCTAAATGTTGTGCAGATATAGCGTGTTTGTTAGTTCCATTGCTCTTTAACCTCAGTACTGATTCCATAAGTAATTGTTGAATTTTGGAATAACTTTTCTTTTTATCTTCCTGTTCATCATTCACCGTAGGGTCTAAGCGTAAAGGATTTAAAATGCACCATCTACAAAATAGTATGAATATAATTTAGATTAAACTTTCATGTCAAAGATTAAAAAATTGTTACCTGAAAAGACCAGCTATTGGTGCTATGGGTGTCATAGGTATACCACCGCTTGGTAACGCTGGGTTGTCCATTAAAGGTGTTAATAGTAAACTTGGATTTTCCTCTATCCATTCTCCTATTAATTTGAGTAATTCCGTAGGTGGATCTTTATCCTCATAAACTTCACCTATTGCCGTCATTAAGTTTGCGGTGAAATGGGAGGCAAGTACAGGAAGCTGCTTTAGTTTGTCAATAGATTTTGGTGTAAGGACAAAATAGTCATTGAGTACATGCCTTGCCAGTCCTACGCTTTGAGCTGATGTTGAACCTAATTGCTGCATCCAGATACCGGTCGCATTAAGTATTGCAGTATTCTGTGTAGCAATAGCCAGTGATACCAAATTTCCTAAAATTTTATATCTTGGACTCTCGGCTGGAAATAATGACAGAAAAACAGCATTTCGTACTGCCGGAATACCACCTGGACTTTGAAAAAAGTCACTTAAAACTTCAATTAGTTGCAACTCCTGCATGGCGACAGTCAAATTACGTTTCTTTCTTCTTTCTATTTCTCCAAAAATAAATTCTGCCATTAGATCTCCTTGAAGATCCATTTGTTTTCCTGGTCTGGTGCATAATACCTCTAAAAATTATCCCCAAAGGTAAATAAGCAAAATTCATTTTTTAATTCAATGGAATGTTATTTATTATTGTATTGACCGGTAACCTCTTTAAAAAAAACAAAACATTTTTCTTACCAATTTTTCCTAATGCCTCTTTAGCGCAATATGGAAATTCTAATTTTCTAAGGGATTGTTTAATGTCATTTGAAGCCATTAAAAAATCTAAGACGATTTTTTGATTTTTTAATCTAACATATATATGTGAAAATTTAAATGGACATATTCATTTGTTAAATCGATTCACTTGTCCTTTAATTTTATCAGTGTTACCACACGTTTTTTGCATAAAAAAATAAAAATTCCCTAGTCGTTGGAGTATTGGTTTCTTGAACTTGTTTGTTTATTTAATATTACATTTGAATAATTTTTATCATCACATTGAAGTATTTCATCTTAATTTGTTTTATTTTATTTGGAAATCAATTAAATTATTTATTATAGTTTCTTTATTTGTTATCGATTTTTTGACCAATCAATTGTTCAGTTGAATTTGGTAGAAATAGTCTTATTGGAGAATCAGTGAGCGGCGCATGCGCATTAGACTTGTCGTGCTTATCGTACACGTATGTTACGATACTGGCTATCTTAATATCTACTAACAGACTAATGCGCATGCGCAGGTCAGCGCAAGTTAGAGAGAGACAACATCAACCTCCCATGTTCTATCTCTTTTTATTTCGCTGACAGGATTTTATGTTGGCTTGTCTGCTCTATGTGTAATATCTCTATGGATAAGAGTGGTCCAGATTTTCAAATGGACCAAATTCAAAGTTTCATTTGTGTAGTAGAAATTCAAATTAATTTTTATTCAATATAATAATCTTTATCATGTGGAAATCATCAGTAATTAATGCATCAGACCACATATTTCCTGGTTTAGCATATCATGATCGTAAAAAAGAATTCTATGACATAGGTATATATTATTTATATAATTTTATAATTATTTTTATTCATAAATACTTTTTAATTAATTTCTCTATTAATGTTTATTTTAATAGGTAATCAAATACAATCTAGTTTACCACTTCAAATGGCTTTATACTTCAATGTACGTTTTCTACCAATTTGGTTTTTTATTGGCGTTATTAGTTTAGATTATAAGGTAAACATATTCAATTATATTATTAATATTAATTTATATTTAATATTTATATAGATTATATTTTGTTTTACAGTACTTTCAATTAACGGATGTATACAAATTCATAACAGTTGCAGTATTCTTACTTATTTCTGTGCTAGAATGTACAAGATTATATCTAGGATATCTTGGCAATTTAGATGAAAAGGTAATTGAATTTTTTAATTGATCAAGGCTTTTCAAACTTCATATGAAGTCGTGGTCCACATTTTTGAGAAGCTTTGATATAAACCATGAAAATAAAAAACTTGTTAAGTAATACTGTTTTTCAATTAGATTCCAGAATTAGCAAGCTTTTGGCTTATATCAACATTAATACAATTTCCATTAGAATTATTTATACTTCTCGATAGTAGAACTATGCTTAATTTTACTGAACAAATAATTAACAGTGTAATGATATTTTTTCTTAGTATAGAGATTATTTTTGGTACGATAGCATTAAAAAATTCAGCTTATCATCATGCTAAAAGATTTTATATTGCTCAGTTATATGGCATAGAAGATAAGTTTAATTAAATTTAATATCTGTTTATTATATTATTTTTTGATCATTTGATACAATTTCAAAGTAATACTTCATAAGATTTAGTTTTATATTGCTGATGTTAATATCTGTATATTTATATATTAATATTTTAGTTATAAGTTAGAATGAAAATTAATGTGGGATTCTATATACAGAATAATTTGAATCTATATTTAAGATAAATTTGTTGTGTGTCGATTATTCATAAATATTTATTATACCTTGACAGTCTCCTCGAGTTCATGGGTTTCATAAAACGCTTGTAAATTTTCAACATTTAATCTTAAACTTTTTAAATATACCTCCATGTCCCTTATGATGATTTCATCTTTCACATCTTCACCATTTGCAATGATTTTTAAAAGTTGCTCACGAGCAGGCACAGTACGAGAAAGTAACTAATAAGATAATTATAAATATTTGAAATCTATGATAATTTTGACATTATTAAACGATTAATTGTATTAATTAATATTTACACCAAAAAGTTGTTGTAACATCCAACCATGATATGGTTCTAAAGATAATTTGTATGCTTCTTTTAAAAATGCTACCATATCATCAGTCGCCCTACCAGCATTGTGATCCTCAACAATTTTCTCAAAAAATAATAAAATCATGTATAAACATCTGTAAATATTTATTATATATTTATTGTGCATATAAAGAAGCTATCAAATTATCATTGAATAAAGTAAACTTCTTATACCTTCTTAACCACATCAAAGCATCAGTAGCAATGATAGTTTCACCTTGTTCTTTCTCAAGTAAAATCATATCTTGCAAAGTATTGTGCCTTTCTTTGTCAATGAAGTATTTATTGTTTAATTTCTAAAACATACAAATATTTGAATTAATTTATAAGACATCTATTTGTTTAAATAATCAATTTATACAGTAATATCTTTAATTAACCTTTACGTTGCCTTCTATGTCATGTTTAACTGGTGCAAATAATTTACCAAATTTTTCTGAAATAGTAAAATAAACAATTTTTTTTTTAAATTATCATCGACAACGATCAACGATCATTTAAATAGAAATTTTTAAATTAATTTTATAAATGCATAAATATTTACCTACTATTTCTACAACACCACGAGAAGCATCTAAAAATTTTTCTGTTGATATTTTATCATCTATAATATCTGGAAAATGTATTTTATTTATGCTCAATGTATTCGTAATTCTTTCGTCTGATGTTAATGCCATGATTAAATCTAAATTGATGTCAAATCAAACGTTATTTTAATAGTCAAACATACACACGTTGCCAAGATTTGTACGAAGTATTATATATATATATATATGTTATAATATATATATGATATCAGAGGGCATTTAAAAAAAAAATATTGTAAACAGCTGATAAATTCGTATGAATGGATTGGTCAATTATATCTTATAGTAAATTTTATCACGAGTCTTATCATAAGTCGAGAGAATTGGACAAATCAAATGAATCGAGCATAAGCAATAAACAATTTTGTCCAATAAAGTAAAACACACATGTGTTAGTTTTTCAAATTTCATTCTTTTCAATCAGATTCATTCATTCAATGTTTAGTGTAACTCGAATATACAAATCCTCGAGTGATTTGTTTTATATTTTCATGACTTGTCAAATTATTTAGAAATAGTTTTTAAATACGTAATTTAATTGAATAATAATTAATTAATATTATAAAATGAAAATTAATTAATTGGAATGGATCGAGATGAAAAGGGAGGAATAAATATCAGAATTAATAATATAGGAACATATTATTGTATTTTTTTTTTTTTTTTTTTTAATACGCATTCCCCAAAGCACAGGCTTTAATATTCTAAATATAATATTAAATATAATTTTTCTTATATACTTAATATATTATTTTTGTTAAGCGTTTTAAATAATAAAATTTGTTTTTTTCTTTTTTGTTATATCCTTACTGACTAGCTTAATGCTTTGTTATTAAATGGGGTTTCTCATCTAAATTATTTATCATCTCTTTTAAATTAAATTGGATGCACTTCTCATTGGTAAATCTTAGCTGAAAAAATCGCCGTTTTACAATATTGTCTCCTTAGTAAATATTCTTCTTAATATTCGCCACTAGTTTCTAAAATTATTAAAATAATTTCAGGAATAATACTGTACATATACATACGTAATACAATTATAAACGCTATTGCGTTTTTTGGTATTAACGTTTTAAAAGATATTATTACGCTGTGACTACATTTCAAACGCAAATATTACTTTAAATTACTTCAATTACTTTAATCCCTTAACTATTCGTCTTTTCATTACTATTATATTAAATATTATTGTTATTATTATTATTATTTACACGTTTAAACTTACGCGCGTGTGTATGTTGTCTTTTTCAAAATTTTCTGTTCTTTTCTTTTTTTTCTTTTTTTCATTAATTTTTGTGCACAAGTTTATGAGTGTAACATAATCTAATGTTCTATTATTTTTTAATACACTCCAGATGAAGTGTGCAGGAAACAAATCGCATATTTCTTGTTAATTGATACAAAAATCGTGTTAATCGTGTTATCAGTAAATAATTCGTCTTAACTAAAAAAAAAAAAAAAAAAAGAACACGAATATAAGATACGAGAACGAGATCTATTTTATTTTTGAATTTCTTTCGTCGACTAGAAATGGAATTTTACTTAGGTCGTAGAAAATCCCTGTGTTATCTATGTTATATTTAACGATTACAATTATTCGTTATTAATTTATTACACGATGGTATTTTTTGTTTTTGGTTTTGGTTTTGCTTATATACTGACCTATAGAAGCACACGTTTCTATTTTATCTTGTTTGTAATTTTAAAAATGTTGATTAACACGTTCCATGCCAAGCCCTTTTTTATTCAAGTCATTTCAATTTGCTTGAACAAAATCAACCATTACATGTAATTATTAATTATTATAAATGTAACAATTGAACAAACTTATGTGCTTTGGTTCTATACTGCATTTTGTATAATGCATCAATATTTTAATAGAAATATTTTTGTACAGAATTCAATTTGTTATAAACATATATTTTTTCAGCAAATTATAATAAATAAATATGTCTAATTGTAAGTGTACCACCGGTGGTACACGTGGCATGAAACGTGTTCATTATTTTGAGCATTTCTTTCTCCTCCCATTAGGTAACAGCTTTCTTTTTTCAATTTATTTTAATATACGAATGATATACAGGGTGTCTTGTAATCCCTTGATCGTTTATATCATTAATTACATGATACCCTGTATTTCCAGGTATGTTTATTTCAATGAGAATAGAATAATATTCATTTGGAAAGCGATGAAAATGATTACGAGAGATGGCAGTTACGATATTTTACTTTTAACACGAATCGAAGACTCTTGTGCTATAAAAAAGAACTAAAAGTTACCTGAGAGAGTAAGAAAAAGAGAGCTAGAGTACAGGTGTTTAATGTATACGTATTAGATTATTATTAGGATAATAATAGGGTGTCTAATTGCCGCGAGAAAAATGTGCTTTTTACTAGGAAGTAGCTTTTTTTGTCGCGGTACCGATCAATCGGTGATAATGTAGCGGCAATTTCAAATGAATCCTGAGTAGTTTCAAAGAAATGTTCACTTTTTTTCATCTTCTTTGGCTCGTAAGGCAAGGAAAGGTGATTAGATCGGTCGTGAAAATTGCAATGACCTTCAGAAGGCAGTTGGAAGTTCATGTTTAAGTATATTCCCCGTGGAATCCTCAGCGATTAGAGTTAAAGCTGCCAGGCAGTGAGGAGGGGGTGGTGGTACCAATGCTTCTATGGGTGGTCGGTTTCCAGGAAATTGACGAGAACCAACGACCATACCACCGGATGTTTCTCTCAGTTCGATCACTCGTATACCGTAACGTGAACGTGCGACGTTTCTGTAAAATAAATCGATATAGGAAATGTTGATCTCTATTAAATGTAATATCAAATTTTTGTATTTATTTCAGCTCTGATCATACCTTTTACCATCGTACTCGATGTCGTTGTGACGTCTGTTGGAATGATTGTCAACTTCGGTGTTAAACCATCGATGATATGCGAGCAATGCAGCACAAGAAGGCCCCCAAAAAGTTCTGTCCGGTTGAGAGGGTGGTTCGGCTGCGTTTAAGGTTTTGGAAAAGGATCTGTTTAGTTCAGGACTGGCTGGAGCGGATAGCCTACCAGGTAATTGTCTTGTGTTTGCAGATGGAGATGGCCTAGACGTTTCGGATAAAAGTCTACCTCTTCGGGGACTGGCCAATACCGGTTCTTGTACAGTGACGGTGACGCTGAGAGGTCTACTAAGAGCAACTGTCGTGTGTTGGGGATCTCTCCTGATGGGATTCCGATTAAAATCGATTCCAGCTGCACCAACGAAGACCCTGTCGACGTAATCGAAACCACGTCCCATAATACCTTCCCTAGTGTGTCCAAGATCGAACGTGTGACCGAGCTCGTGTAAGACAGATCCAAGGGTAGTCGCCAGACAACCACCATGGGTGCCACGATAATTGCTGTCATCCATTAATTGCTCGGTGTCAACTACCGTTGCGTCTAAAAATCGGGGTAATACTTGGGCCATGCAGGTAGGCCACGTATGCAAGCAAGCCGAACCGAAAAGTGCTAAACCACCACCACCCAAAGCAGCATGACCTTGCGTTCTCGCTAAAGTATCTTCGTGAGTACGGGGACTCGGTGCACCGCGATACCTCGTGCAGGATAAGAAAGCTAGGTATTTCCGGTCCTTCGATGCTAATGGACCGGTCATCAGTTCGCGTGCTATCAGCTCCCATAATTCTCGTTGCGACATAGCTCGTGCTCTGTCCACATGAAGCATACTGTGCATCACCAAGCATTCCGGACCATCCAAATCACGTTCCAATTGAAAGGTCTTTCTTCCGTGTCCAGCTTCTCGCAATTTCTCAGCTGTTAGTGTCTGTAGTAATCTAGCACCCAAACCTATTCTGGTTGCCGCGCTTTCCGGTGATCTATCCTCTCTACGTGGGCCTTGAAAGTAACCATCGTGTCCCGCGCATACCACGTATACCGGTGTCACTCGTAGCCTAGTCGTTCTTGGCTCATGCAATAGCGTCAATCGTTTTTTGTGTCCTCCTGCTTCAAGTTCCAATTTGTTTGATCCACGCGGAAGATCAACTAACACGCGAAATTCCCCACCAATGACTGGCCATTCCGATATCACATTTTTTTGAGCTCGTACGGTAATATAGTTGCACGCTAAGGGTGCTCGGCCACGTATAAGGGCTAAACTGTAGGTCAGAGTCTCTCCGTCTATCAGATTACATATCGTGATGCCTTCCGGGTTGTTGCCATTAGCTGCGAATCCTCGCTGACGGTGATGGTTATCCGTCAGCGTTGCATCCGCAAGCACCTGTGGAATTTTCTTGCTTTTTTTAAACATCCTTTAAACATAAATTTTATTAGTTTATTAGATGTTTGTCAGCTCGTAAACGATACAAATATACTAACACGTTTTTGTAATAATTTTTAAATTGATTTTAATTGTCATATTTGTTTGGTAGAATGAATAAATTGCATTTAATTTGGTGGGTGTGTTTGCCTTGGTGCGCAGGACTTTGCAGGAAAGAATGCGACCCTGAGTATAGATTCGCTTTCGTTTTTGGTGGAAGGGCAAGGGCATGAGTCAGCGCGGATACGAACGCATTGTCGCATTTTTCAAATAGTACCGAGTTATATTCTTTTTTGATTATGTAGTTTATCTACTTTTTTTTTATTTTTTTAAAAGTCGTTTAAGAGATTTGAAACTTGGCAGGATTTATGGGAGCTAGCGTTGCAAAGTTAATTATTTTTTCATTTGAAATCGACAAGAATTTGCGCAGTTACTTGCACGTTCACGTTTATTACACGCGAATAAACTATCGCGATAATCTTTCGAATAAAAATGACGTATAAAGATGAAGTTCATCATTGCAAATTGTCACGAAACGTTGAATAGCATTTGTACTATGCATACATGTGTGCACGTATTTCTATGTTACTTCGTTCTCCTAATCGAGTTAGAATACTATAGTTAGGGAAAACAGATCGATACTTGGATTATCATGACTAACGTTGTTTCACGTAACTTAGATTCTTTGCAAAGGCAAACTTTTTACATCACAATTTTCAAAATTATGCAACCCTAGTTTTCATTTCAAATTGTTAGATAAAAATAAGAACTTTGAAAAAGTAACAAATGAAAGCCATGCTGCTACAAAAGACTATTTTTTTTTTTATTGGACTTAGGAAAATGATTTTTCAAGATAACATAATTAATTTTGAAAATAATTGATAATAATGAAAAACGGATTATTTTCAGGAAAGATTAGAGGCCGTACGGTGGTGCTACCTCGTGGTAAAATAATGAGCCTCTTCGAAGTTGAACACACGTCACATACAGGGAGACAGCATCAGAGTTTTCCTCTCTACTCAACTCTTCCGGTCGTTAACAACGCAACGTGTGAAGTGTCAAACGGAAGAGAACACGTTGCTTTTGGAAAGTTTGTTTGGAGCCCGTAGATAACTATCCGTGCTTTTAACACACACGCTATTATCTCCTTGACCCAGATATTTACGTGTTCACGAAGAAGAATAAGGCGCCCATTTCTTTTGAAGAAAATTCGCGGCAAGTATCACGAATGTATAACCGACTAATGTCAAAGTCTTACAAAGGAAAGGAAAAGAAAGTTAGAAAGACAGAAGAGGATGGAGATAAGAAAGAAGTAGGTATTAGTTAGAAGGAAGAAGAAGAAGAAGAAGTTAACAAAAATGATTCGTGAGTTTTCTAATCTCACTCGTACAAGCGCGTTATCAAACAACAAAAAGTCCGCAATAATAAACTGATCAAAGCTCAGTTGACCATGTACATAACATAACATTGGCCGGTGTTCTTGGAACATAAAACAAGTTTGAACATTGAACAACGAAACACGATTGTCTTTGGAAAAGTATTTAAATTAAAAAAAAAAAAAAAGAATAAAAACAGAACAAGGTAATTTAAATCCTTGGCTCTTGGGTTATTCACTTTGATGAATGAATCGTCTATTGACTTACCATTTTGCACGAGTAACGTAGACGATAGGTGGACCTACGGCGATAATAAGGAACGTCGGATTCAGCCGGCTCCGGACATGCGGAGAGAGAGACTGTGGCGCCCAGGCGTAGAAGGACGGTGGGTGCCGGTACTATGGCGTTGCTGCAGCGGCGCATGCAGTCGCGCACCCGCACTCATGCTAACCACCCTCTTCTTCAACCCAACTCAACTACCACCACCACTATTGCAAACAACCGACTTTACTTGCCCTATACATTCAAGAACCCACCCTTGTCTCTACCTACACCTCTTTACATCACACCTACCGCGTGTATCCTGATGATCACTGTAAACACCTGACTATTCCCTACTACCATCTTCCGCTTCGAGAATTATTATCAACAGAATTCATTTTCATCCTTGCTAGATAATGAATTTCTTTCTTTCTTTCTTTCTTTCTTCTTTTTGTTAACTCGAGGGTGCTCAAGAGGGAAGCCTTGTATGTATTAAAACCTAACTGAGAAAATAGTAATTTATATATACAGGTAGATAGACAGGTATATGAAGTTACTACCAACTTATTCTTTTAACTTGCCATATTGAAAATAATGGACGTCGATTCGTTACACGACGGCCACTCAAAGACTTTATTCTTTTGCTATCTCCCATCGATGATCCTAAGATCGATAGAAGAAAATTTTTTTTATCGATATTCCTTTCAGGATAATTTATAATCGACGTTAAAGGTTTAATGTTATTAGGATCGGTAAAGTCGTAAATACAGTTTCCATCGGGGAAGCAATTACGAGACTGTAATACGATTGATTTCGTGAAAAATGACCGATAGATGTGTAGGAGGAACAGACGGTAGAGCTGGGAGAGACAGAGAAAAAGAGAAGGAGGGAATTGGGAATGGAAGTTTATCGAATTTCATGTTACATCAAGATACTAAATGGCAATCACGAGTAGCATTCCGAACGTGATTAATCTCGTTTGTCTTTCCTACTGTGATTTATAGGTTTCCGTATGAAGAAGAACTTGCATATGGCACTTTTTTTTTACAATTAAATGAACAATCCTCACATCTACGAGTGATGTTCATGATAATCGTGATTGTTAATTTGTTGAAATGATAAAAATAATTTGAAATTTTCAGCCCTTTTCGAGAGTTGGGATGAGAGACTTCATTTGAAAAGTGTTTCGCCAATGCGGTGGCCTTCGTTCATCGGCTGGGGTCAAAAGGATCGATTGATAATCCTAAACGCGTACCACCAGCCATGCCAAGCCAAGTCCAGATCAGGTTTTTTGCATAGGTCAAACTTTTCTTCGATGGATTTTCGAGAGGAATTGAATTTACATGTTCAAACAATTCCTTGGTTAGAACTTTAAAGGAGAGTAACTTCCGTGCTGCTGGAGTTCACAAGTGTTTGTAAAAGAATAAGAAGGAGAAGAAGAAGAAGAAGAAGAAGAAGAAAAAGAAGAAGTGCATCAATGATAATGTGTTCTAATCAGGTCACTCGTCCCAGATACGCTACGCGCATAAATTGACTCCCAAGTAAAGGAAAGATGCTATTGGTTTATTCTTCGATATATCCGATCGTATCCGATGGAGATATCTTTCGCTAATCTTTCGGAATGATTCTGAGAACGCATTTAATGAGACGCGAGGAATATTTCTGACTCATTAGACGAGAGGAGTTGTGGCACATTACAATAAATTTACATCGTGAAAGTTTAACCACTGTTCCGAATGGTAAACAGATTTAATTGGGCCATGTTATGCGGAATTCCATTAACCCTTTAATGATCTTAGCTTAGAAGATTTTCATTTTTTATGAACTCATTTGCTTTTTTTTTTCTTTAGCTTAATTACCAGACCGACAAATTATTGAAATTCTCGCTTCAATTACTTTCTTGTTATTATTTTAATGACTGGACAGGTTACTGTATAATTTAGCTATATATTTCTAAATAATTCGTTTTAAAACAAAAATCAATAGGTTGGTTTTATTGATAAAAGAGTAGGTTGGTTATTTCGTTGACTTAGAATTAGTTATGCTTTCTATTACTATACTCTCGGGTGTGTGCCAAGTTACGATTTGGTACCCAACGGTCGGAGACTTCTGTAGTTCTCAGTCAAGCATGTCAAGGTCGTACGAAGAGGCACACAGTAGAGCTCGTCCAGAATACGCGGCAGGTGTAGCGTGGCACGAACTGCACGCATTTGCATCTGATCTTCTACACAATTGCAATGAACAAGAAAAAGTAAGAACGATAGATAGATAGACAGAGATAGAGAGAGAGAGAGAGAGAGAGAAAATACGAACGATGCAACAAGGTGAGAGAATAAATTATTCAAGTTGATTTATTAGAAATCATTCGACAAATCAAAGATTAAAATTCGATCTTTGAAATTAAATTGAAAGTAGCCAAGAGAATTAGAAGAGTTTATTTATTGGAATACTAATTTTATGAGAATAGTTCAAGATACGTTGCGAGATTGCGTCTATGGTAGACGCAATGCGTAAACCCATGGGGTATTATTGATTTTCCCTTTGTTTTCAGGATGAGTTTCCCTAAATATACTTTAGTAACTTGAATATCTTTTCTGAACGATATGATATGAATGAGTATAAATATGATTCTAGTCATAACAGTAATTAATATGTTGACCCTCCATAAATGAATTTTTCTGTTTGTCTTTCAGAACAAAGTTGATGATTTATTGAAGTTTTCAACATTGATAATTGTTGAATATAAAACAGAGTCAGAACTGTAGATTTAGTTTATTGAACGTAGATCTTGTTGAAATATTTAGTCACGATGTATAAACAAGTCCTGCGTCGTAGGGCTCGAATCCTGATTGGTCCTCGTAATACCGCATGCAAGTTGTCTAGTCTCTGGTTTACCAAGTGGATGCTGCACACTAAGTAAATAAATTGATCCTTGGCTCTTTACCATACGTCAAGAAAAATCTTTTTTTTTTTACCTAATATTATCCTCATTAAACAAATAATAATAAATGTGAGATTAAGTAGATTCTATCGATGATTTTATCTTAATATAGTTTTAATGGATTATTCTTGAGGTAAGAAGAAAATGATCTATCTATCTATTTATCTTGCATGAGTTAGCTAAAAATGTTGCTTTTTAGGCTTACTTGGTAAAACGATTAAAGCTAGTCGATAAGAAATCCCGATCGAGATAGGACCAAATAGAAGAAGAAGAAGAAGAGGAAGAAGGTGAGGGTGGAAAGTAGAAAGAGAAAGAAAGAAACAAAGCAAGAAAGAAAGAAAGAGAAAGAGAGAGAGAGAGAGAGAGAGAGAGAGAGAGATCGTGACTGTGGTGCTATTATCGCGTTCGAGGAGATAGTAGGCCAACTTTCGAGATGACAGTTTTATCCTCTGTGCATGGCGAACCGTGCAAAAGCGAACCGACCAGCAGCAGCACAACGCGATCCTCTCAAGTATATGTATATATCAAGCAACAAAGTAAGTAAGCAAGTAACCAACCAACCAACCAACCAGGGAGATGAGACGTAAAAGGGGGGAAGAAATCCTCGAGCACGTTTTCGCTACTTTCCGAGCACGATATCGTGAGAATCTGTGGTGAAAAGTGGGGCTCCTTACGTAGAACATCGTCGCTTCGCACGAGGGTAAAAGTTGAGAAATCCAACGGGGAAATCCTATCGCGTGTAGGACGAAAAATACGATCTGCACGGGTGGGAAAACATTGGGAGCGACGACTCTTTAATAACCCAATGTAGAAATGAGGAATCTGACTAATCTCTTTCTGAAAAACGAAAGGATCGAGAAAGGCTCCTTCAGAAGATCTCTAGGAGAAACTTCAATGTTTAAATTATGCAAATTTTGTTGTTGTTGTTGTTCTAGTCTTGCTTTTTAGTTTCGTTTGTAATTTTCTTTTTTATTTGGTTGGCCAGTGATCATCAGCAGATATTGTATTCAGTTAAATGACAATATATTTACTTGTTAAAAAGTGTAAAAGATCTCAATCTAATTTGGAAGGTGAAAAAGAAATGTGTCGTTTGTTAGTAGGTATCTTTCTCTTTCTTTGTTTGTCATCTCGCTTGAAGAGGAAGTCACTCTTGATTCATGCCAAGCGGTAAGAGTGGTATTCACTTTAAAGAGACTTGGCTTAGAGAGTTCGAGACGATTTTCACGTGGCAAGAGACAACCAATGACAAGATGAGAAAAAAGAAACGAAAAGAAAAGAAAGAAGAGTTAGTGTCTTTTCTTAGATTAACGGTGTAGTAGTAGTAGTAGTAATAGTAGTAGTTCGGCGTGGTGCGGTACAGTGCGGTACGGGTACAATCTTCTCGCTTTGCGCGGGGTTAGCGACCGTGAAAGTACTCCCTTGCAAATGTGGGTCGGCTATTTTTCAAAATCGTTGGGACCGATTGCGTGCGCCCACAATCGACCCACTTAGCAAGCTGAGGTCGTTGGACTTGGAGGAGAGTTGCTCGGTTTCCTCGTTCTTCTCACCTTCGGCCGTCCTCGAAGACAGCCGTTCTGTGTGTGACGATCTCGCGATATGTCGCCAATAGCTTGCTAATGTCTTTGCTGTTACTGCTAACCGATCGTTTTACTCAACAGACGAGACCAGATCAGACCAAACCAGACCCAAAGCTGACCAGAACAAAACAGGCCGGACCAAAAACGGGGAACAAACAAGTAAACAAGCAAACGAGTGAGCGAGTACGAAAGAAAGTGCAATTCCCTAATAAGAGTCGTACCGCTTGATTCTCTCTTGAAGAGGCTCGCTCTCGATTCCCTCATTCGATCTTCCTTTCGATTCCTTCCAATCGTTTCTTTCCATTACCAGAACAAGAGAGAGAAAATCGATAAGATATATCGGCCAACTTTGAATGGAAACTCTGCGGTTCTCGAACTTCCGAAGTGGCATGCATGCATGTATGCATGCACGTATGCATGCACGCGCTCTTGCACTCTCGCAAAAGGAAAAGGAATCCTTACGTCCGGTGTTGAAGAATCCAAACTCTCTCAAGAAAGAGGATCATCGTCTTTGAATGATTTTTCTTGAATGTTTGGTAGGTTGTCAGTTGCTGCCACTCTCTCGGTTTACCTTTATTTTTCCACTCTCTCTTTGCATCCGCTATGATGTCCTTTTTTTCTTCCCTTCTTTCCTTTTTCTTACACTTCCAATTACACTACATCTCGATATTTAGATATATACACGTGGTTGTTGGATAAGAAGGATAAAAAAGCAAAGCGGAAGGTGTTTCAAATCGTTCCGGTCGTATTACTCTTCTTCTTCTTATTCTTCTAGCGCTAAAACAGCTCTCATCTTTGATGCAAGTCGGTCAATCGTAAATAAAAGTACTACTACAGCTTTGTTTGTCGCAAAGGCGCGCTCCACTTGCAGCACTTTCATAACTGAACGACGGAGAGAGCAAGCAAGCAAGCAACCAACCAACCAACCAACCAACCAACCAACCAACCAACCAACCAACCAACCAAACAACCAACCAAGCAAACCAAACTAACCAACCAATGTAAGAACGAGAAAGAGAGAAAGGTAGTGTATGTGGATATGTACGCTACGAGAGAAAGGAAGGTACAGAAGTGCTTTCCAGGGTCCAGAATCGGGAAGATTCTTCGTCCCTCCTCCGTTTAGTTCATGGTCTCTTCGTTGACTCTCATCCGATTTCTGAATAAGAAACGAACGACTTTTCTCGCTTCGAAACCAGGTCGTCCTCCTCTTCTTCTTCTTAATCGTCGTAGTTGGTTGTGTTATTCGTTGTTTGCCCCTCCCCCCATCAAACTAATTTCTCTTCTTACTTCCTCATCTAATTTATTAACAGAAAACATTCAGTTAAGTTCTTTTTACTTTTGCTATTTGAATTTTGTCGCAAATAATGCAATGTCTTTTTAAACTTTGTTTTGTTGCAGCTTGTTGACACATGATTTATTTAACGAACAACGTCTGTGTTCATTGATTAGATGAACGAGTTTGCTTCGTAGATTGATAAGAGGGGAAAGCTTAGATAGCAAAAGAAAAAGAGTTTAGGAGGAGAGACTCGGGGCAGTTAAGTTTATGTTGTAAAGAACGAAAGAGAGTGAGAACACGAAGGCGAAGCAGGAGAGTGAATGACGCCGGAGAGAGAGTAGGCCAATGCCAGTGTCAGCGGCTCCGGCTAGTCAGCCCCTCTCGGCAAACTTGATCGTGAAAACAGAAAAACAACGAGCTGCGCCGATTACGTTCGCGATCTCGCGATTTATTTATAGGCCCTTTCAGTTATCATACAATTGAACAATCTTAAATGTTGATTTATGATGATTTATGCACTAAACTAGCAACCCCTAAAACCTCAAACTAAAATATCATCACACCTTTCTTATACTATTTTCTATGCCAATTAGATGAATCTTATGATAGACTAAGGAGTGCACTTATGTTAAGATGATATTAAATTTATTGCATCCAAGTGCAATTGTTGGTCTATTTCTAAACGAAGACAAGTAAGGTAATTTCGATTTTGATCGTTGTCGTGACGTTTCAATGCGAGGCAATATGTGGATCAATGCCGTGCTCCTTGAACAATAAATATGCAACTTTAGAAATGGCAATAGTTTAGGTTCAGTGGTTCTCATGCCATAATCATTATGTCCAACTCACCAATTGCAATATTTTACTTCATGGGTGATATTATCGGTACTCTGTTCTCTGTCGTTTGTATCGTTTGTTTTTCTTTCAGTTTATCTTGGACTTGGGACAATAAAAGAAGGTACAGGAAATATAATTTGATATTTAAAAATAATGAAATAAATGATTGGAACTGGTATACTGAATTTATGTGTCACGTTGATATGGAAGTTGCAAAGTTGTCACTACTAACCTAGACACACTACGGACGTTCGTTATCTAGTTCATTGTCAGGACTTTGTGGTTAATAGGTGTAACGTGGATGTGCGTGTTTTCTTCTCCTCTCGTGGTGGGCGGGTTTAAATCCGCAAACCACGAGATACTCGTCGATCCAGTTCCTTTATGGAATCAAACGAACTATCATACAACAAGGAACTAACATCAATTTCAATTATTAATCATTCCTATTCTATGATTTATTTATTTATTTTTTTTTTTTTTGATCAGCTAACACTTGTAACATTTTATTGTTGTATTTCTAATCGTTCGTAATGTTGAAAAAAAAAAAAAAATAAGAAAAGAAGAAGAAGAAGAAGAAATCGCGATTAAATTTGAAATGGTTGCTCAAGCGATTATGTTCGATGTTACCTAACGTTTATGTATCTATTAACGGTTGCGTCGTCGTACATAAGTATTTTACACATACACACATATACATATACCTTTAATGTCGATGAAATTCTCCTACGCGTAATCACGAATTCTTGCCGAATTCGAAATAAGAAAAGGAAGAAGAGGGAACATGTGAGTTTAAGATTTGGTAGCGTATTTAACGTTACGACACAACGGGAATCATTTTGAAATGATTTTGGCATTGGTGACGACACGTTTCACTGAAAAAGAACAAGAAAATTTGTATGAGTGAATGAGAAATTGAAATTAAAAGAAATGGAATAAGAGAAAAATAGTATGAAAAAGAAAATGATAAAATAAGGGTTGGAAAGAAGGACCTAAAAAAGAAGACTCGTTTCAATGAGTTTGTTTCATGTTTGTCTTCGGTTTTTTTTTCTTTTTTCTTAGAAGATCTTGCAACAAACGAGAGTGAAAACTGAATGAGAAAAAAAGGAAGATGACGATGATGGTTGTTTAGAGAGAGTGTTCGTCGTTTCAATATTTGATTATGTGAATTACGTTGAAACGAGTCTTAGGTATATTTCAGTTTCGTTGGAAACTTCGGTTTTTTTTAAAGAGAATGTGTAAAAAAAAAAAGTATTTTTAAATTAAATTTAACCACGTAAATTTTTAATTAAAATTTTGTTCTTTTCTATTAAATAAAGAATTACAACGTACGAAATGAAAATATGATTGAGAAATATTTAAAGAATCAACATAATAATCGTTAATTATTATGAATTTGGAATAACATCGAATTTTTTGTTTTCATATCTTTGATTAAATAGAAGAAACAATATTATAATCAAACATGACCCGTAAAAAGAAAAAAAATATATATATATGTATCATACGTTTAGCATAAAAACAAATCTTAATTGATTGCTAAATAAAATTATTTAAAAAAAAAAAAGAAAAATACTTTTAGATTATAAAAGTAGAAACAATATTATTATCATTTCACAATTTTGACGTAAAATTCTGACGTGCGTGTAAAGTTTCAAATTCAAATCTTATTTGTAAGTCTATGGTAATGATATTAAATTGCGTAAATTACATTTGGCAAATCTTCAAAGAATTCCGATAACAACATCATCTTATTTCTCTTTTATTTCCCTTCTTCCTCCTCTTCCACCCCCTTCTCTCTTAAGATGATGAAGGAAAAAAAAAACTTTGATCAAATTTCGTGCATCGTAAACACCACCGACAGATATGATGACGTACGTAAAACGACGTATACAAATAAAAATAAAAATCAAAATCAAAATCAAAATTGTTTAGCCACCTTTGTGATTTCTTTTTCTTTTTCTCTTTTGATGTTGAAAATTTGAAACGTGAAAAAGATACGTGATACTCCTTCTTTTTCTTCTTCTTCTTCTTCTTCTTCTTTTTCTATTGTCGCCCTAAGTATGTCGTTATATAAAGCCTTAAATGCTATTGGACACATCGAAAATGTTTTTAGAAAAAGAAAACGAACACATAGACATACATAAAACACATACACGTAATGTCTGCGATAGCTGGAATTCTAAAGTTGTGCCGTTCTAACTTTAGAATCGTTTCGTTAACCCACCCAACAGAAAAAAAAACCTGATGTGTCGTAATTAAGAATTGAATTACAAATTGTGGTTGTATCTTTTTGCTTTCGATTTTTCAGCCCCTCCTATCTTTTTATTTTTATTTACTAAAGTTCATGAAACCCATAGGATCGTTAACCCCCCTCTTTTGATAGTCACAAATAATTAATCGTAGATAAGCATAATAAAATAGCAAAAGTATTTGTTATGGTTAGTTTTTTATCTCATCTATAAATATATTCGAATAATTAAATATTTATATTATTATCCCAAGTCCTAAGTAAAAGGGATAGGTTCCAGGGTAAGGCTAGAAACCTACCCTACCTAAAATGATAAAATATATTTCTCTAATAATTAGTTAATTGTAATTAATAATGATAAATTGTTGATAAATTATCAAATAATGTGTAGATATGTTTTCATAAAGAAGACAATTTGTAAATAGTTGAGAATAATTTCGTGTCACGTATTTGTAGACAACTTTAGTTGCCGTATTCGTTCGATAAGCCAAAAGGGGACCCCATCGTGTGTGTTTCACTTTCGGCGCCCAAAAGAATTAAATTCCTTCGGCGGATCCAGTCGACTCATGGCGTGTCAAGGACAACGCGTCTATTCTCGCATACTTTCCTAAGAGCATCGAAAAATCATTCCTCCTCTACTTCTTCTTTTTCCCCCCATTAAATTTGACTGAACGTGTGCTGCATGCTTGGTTGTGCAAGATGTTATCACAAAAAGGATACAATTTATGCATATTATTATTAATAATCATCATTTATGTTTTAAATAAACCAATAACAATTGAAATATAAAAAGTATAAAAATAAACTACTGATAAATAGTTGAAGTAGAACCCATGTAGGTGTTACGTGATGCACAACTAAATGTAAAATAAAATAGGTCAATTTGAAGTAACGATGCAGTTCAAGAGAAAAATGGGGAAGTCAATATTTCCTAGTTTTAAAAGTTTAAGTCTCACGGCTAGAATTTTAAGGTTCACACACATATACATTAATACTTTTATGTATTTCATATGTGTAATTTTGATTTCAGGCTTAATAACATGGTATAATTCTATTACAAACCTTGACATGTTACACTCAGAATTTTGGAATCAACCTATGACTGAAATTTGCATCCCTCGACATGATATGAGTGCTTCACTTTTTTATTTACATATATAAAAAATACTTTTATGTATTCCATGTGAGTAGGTAAATATTACATTACATTATACTACAGCTATAAATCACGTTTTATTATTTACGATCTAAGAGAGAGAGAGAGAGAGAGAGAGAGAGAGATGTTGGATATTGGAAAAAATGTGAAACGTACCTTCTCGCATTTCTCCAAATTTGAACTTTCAAATGTTTCTAATTCCGCAAGACCATTTTTATCGATTGCAATGTAAAATGATTTTTTATCTTTTTTCTTTTTTTAGGACCTTCAATTCTAGAAAGTAAGATGAGGAAATGTTGAAAGCCATAGTTGTTTAAATATAATATCACTTTTCGTGTGTGTCACACATATGTAGGACGTATACACGTGTTTAGAGCAAGTTTCACACAAGATTTCTCATTAGGAGAAAAAGAATCTAAGTATAAAAGAGATATAATGAGAATGATCAAAAGATTCTTATAGTCGATGTTTAATACGATTTTAACGGCGAGAGCTCATCGTACAGAGGAATTAGGCCGTGAGGACCTGTCCGTCGATGTCCTTGACACGCTGAAAGTGAGTCCGGTCCCACGAGTACTAACTTTAAGGGATTACGTAATCGATCGTAGGTGCAACGTCGAATAAACGAAATGATGAGAATGAAATTCAATCCTTCAGCAACATCATTTTTTTGTTTATTTTTATTTTACACAGATGATAGACAGTTGCTGGTTTCTTTATCAATACCTAATCCCATAAATAATTATTCGCAAATGATGGCAAAGTGCATTAATGTAAAAATGATAGAAATTGATCGATCATTTGTTTATTCCTGTTAGAAATGTGTTAGAGTTGGTAAATGGGATTATAGATTGACCGGAAGAACAATGTTGAAATATGAAAGCTAACCGGTAGCTATGAATTCGATGGATCACCATAGATGGTAGGATCAAACCGTTATTAACACATTGGGGAACACAAGGGAAAAGAAGTCTTACGAGAAGTAACAGGAAGTTATATTTAGTCGTAAGAACGTTAGATAAGTGTGTCTGACAAAAAGGTGTGTCTTAAAACACACTTGGTTCTTGAATATTATTAATGGCACCTATGATGTTACATAAATTCAATTAATTATGTTAGATATTTTATTAAACATTTGTTCGATCTAATGGTTATGGAAAATGTGAAAAAAAGAAAAACGTAAAATAAAAAGAGAAAGAGATAGGTTTGATGATGTGTTGTGTCGAGTTCGTCAGAGTGTGTCGCGTCGAGCAAGCACATGAATGAAAGTGAGATCTGATTTATGAATAAGCCTTAGCTGGCCTTGAATACATTATAGTGGTGGTGGTTGTGTGGTGGTACCAGTGGCGCAAGAAGACTGAAGAAAACCGGCGTTAACGGGCAAACACCTGTTTTCTCTCTCTCTCTCCTTCTCTCTTCATCAAGTTGGTCTCTCAAAGCCACTAAAGCCAATTATTACGAGCCCGTTTACTTGTTAACACCTTTTTCTTTCCTTCTTTCCTTCCTTCCTTCCTTCCTTCCTTTCTTCCTTCCTCTACTTGATGATTCCCAACAGAATTACGGGAATTTCTTCATAATTTCATATCACCAAGACTTACTACTATCCCTTTTCCGACCCTTCCTATCATAGTCTCGTCATTTTCATTTAAAACTCTCTCGTAATATTCTTCTTTTTATTTGTATCTCGTTTAACGATCAATTCCAATCATTTAAACGTTTTTATTTAGTTTGTTAAATGTGTTTATGTTTACTTTCAACTTAAATGATAATCTTGTTACTTCAAAATAACCCAAGTTCTCTTTTTTTCTCTTTTATTATATTTTCTAGTAAGATTACGTATGAACAACCTATCGATTTATACAGAAATGGGAAGAGAATATTTATACGAAACGATACTCGTGCCAAGAATAATGTCATTTACGATAGGGTTGAAAGAAATATAGAAAATGAAAAGAACCTTTCTTATAAAACGTTTGATCCAATTTTTCCATGTTTTTTTTACTATCTAGAAAATAGTTCAATAGAAAAAAACTATATATATATATATGATAGATTATCACGTTTCGTGGTCCAATTAACAGATTAGCAATCAACATTTGAAATCTGTGAACTATTAAATACTATTTTTATTGATCGTAAAACGATTCGGTTATGATAGTCGTTGTCCTAGTCGGTTTATCTTCAAATTGCCGGTTATTATCGACGCCAAAATTATAACAAATTGTGCTAGAGTATGTCAGTTGGGTTATCGCGATGACACCAATTGGTTTAGTTAGCTTTAACACAAATACAAACACTCTGGTTCTTCTTGGTTTTTTTTTTTTTTAATAGATTGACTTTGACTATATATTAAGATTACTAGGAAATAGAACTAATATTAATTTTACATATTATAATTAAACAAACATTTTGAGCTTTATTAATACTTTGCATAAATATCAGTCATGACGTAAATCTGCAATGACGTGTGACAATGCGGATATTAATTTTGTTTTTTTTTATTTGTAAAAAGAAAGAATAATAAATGACGCTTGCTTGTACATGTGTATGTATGTGTGGGTTTGATGTGTGCTTTGGTATTTTATTTTTAAATATGTTTTCTCTCCTACGAGAAATACGCGTAAGATTTAAAAAAAAAAAAAAAACCACATCTATCTGTAGGTTAACCTTGGAATACACACGCGTGTAGTTTCTATCAGGAAATTCAACGCACAGTATTGAGGAGAATCTTTTAAAACGCATTTTAAATGTCAAAGTGCATCCTTTGATCCGCTTTCTCGTAGCCGATCGATTTCTACACGTCATTTTCTGCACGTGTGCTATTCAATGTGTTTCCTTCCAATCGGTGAAATTCAAGGATTCAACCATGAACGCGAAATTCAAACGAACGAGCTTTTAGAGAAATTTTTATTTCTTGGAATATTGAAAAAGGATTAGAAGAGGAAGAAGAAGAAAAGAAATGTTAATTATACTAATCGAAATCGAGGTCAAGTAACTCGTTCAAGGAAATATGCTCGTCAATTGTGCATTTTTAACCGACTTCAAAAAAGAAGGAGGTTCTCAATTTGACTGTATTTTTTTTATGGGTTAACCGATTTTGATGATTCTTTTTTTATTTGAAAATCTGGTGCCTCCCATATGGTTCCATTTCAATTTGGTCCAGTTCTGACAATGGCATCCATGAGAAAACCATATAAGTCTTAATATGTGCACGACAAATGGACGAATAACTCAATAACACACCAACCGATTTCGATTTTTTTATGATCATCGTTCCGATCATTTTCTGATTTTATCTTTTTCTTTATTTCTAGTTTAAACCATTTCGAAGAAGCATTATTCGTATAGGTTTCTACAAATAAAAATAAGTCACGTTGCTAGCTTACGTGTTTAAGCTGTTTTCACGTTGTATCAATCGATAATATTAAAGCTAACGTTCTTAACGTTTACACACATGCCAATTTAACATAAAAATCTACTTCTTTTGTTTGTTTATTTATATTTAAATAATATTCTACTAAGAATATTGCATATAAATAAAATTATTAAATCATGTGTATATTATTTTTTGTTCAATTTGTAAAACTAAACTAAAAGAAATCTTATTACTTCTAATAATAATTGAATTTTTCTTTCTTTCTTTCTTTATTTATTTATTTATTTATTTTTTATTTTTTAATGAAGTATTTTGCATAAATGTTAATTCAATGTATCCTAGGATATCTGGGCAAATGAAAAGAGGAGCAACGATTTAAGCTATGTGGTAGGGTCGTTCAATAAATAGGCGCCAGGAATCCTGACGCCTTCACTGCGGGCCTTTTCACTGCGTTTGCTTTCTCACTCTTTCCTGGAATACTCTGCTGGTATTAATCTTTGTAACTTCATCATCCCCATTCTCTTATCAACCCTCTTTCTATTCTCTCTCTCTTTATCTCTCTTCCTCGTATTCACATTTTGTTATCGAAAAAAGGAGGAAAAGCGTGTACACGAGAATGCATTTAACTACTCAAATGCACCTATTTCTTTTTATCTTTTTTTTTTTTTTTCATACAAATGTGATATGCATAACTTTGAAATTTATGAGAAAAAATATCACACAAAATACAGAAATCATTTTCAATGAATTATCTCGTTGATTATTAGAACACAAAATGTATTTTATAATTTTACGAGACAAGGATTAAATTTTTGTTCGTTTTGAATTGGTTTACACATTTTTACAAAACAAACATCCTATTTACTTTTATTTTGTTCTTATATTTGTTTCCTCGTAATATATGGTCGTCTAGATTAATGTTGTTTCTTTTTTTTGTTGGCTTGTTTATTTCACGTTAAAAAAAAAAAAAAGAAAAAAAAACTTGATCAACAATTCGCTGTTTATCGCAATTTGTTTCTCGAGAAGTGTTGGGTTTGTTATCTGTGCGATATAGGATGACGAATACACACGAGAATTGTACAGTATACTTTAATATTATTTCAAAATTCAATTTTTAAAATTATCATACGTAATATACTTCCGTTTATTGAAAATTACGATTAGTATTAAATAAATAATTTGTCAAAGTATTTTAATTTATACGCACACAATTCATTACATCGAAGTATTAATGTGAATTTTAAAACACTTCATTTATGTGGGTGTATTTATAACAAGAATTACAAATAATTATAATTATAAACAGTAAAAGAAGAAGATGATGAAGAAGAAGAAGAAGAAGAAGAGGAAGCCTTTGACGTGTTAGAAGGCACGTGTTTTTCCTGCAATCGGTCAAGGTCATTACGACGATATCGACCTGCTTCTCTTGCAAACAACAACCCGTCTTTAAACCGACCTTTTGCCTTGCATACGTAACGAGAAACAGATTCTTATAAATGTATGTCTTTTTGTCTTTTTTTCTTTGAGTATTTTTCTTCTCTCTTCCTATTATTTCGTTTATTATTGTTTTGATTTTTTTTTTTGTAAAATAACATACGTAAGAAATAATATTTGGAAAGATTTACGTCGTATTCTCCTTTTATCATTGATCTTCGTTTTGTTTATTTAACGAAGGTAACAAGTAGAAATGATTTCTATGAATGTGTGTAATGAATGATTAAACATGTTTGATTATTTGTTTACACTTTTTCGGTTTCCTCGTGCATGAAAAAAAGAAAAGATACGAAGAGAGAGAGAGAGAGAAAGAAGTTCAAATTCTTCCAAAAAAAAAATATCCTTCTCATTCTATCAAACTTTCATTTAATTTGTTCTTCTTCTTTCTGGAATCATCGTAATCACATTTTTACTGGCAAAAGAAAAAAACATATACACAAAATATCCAAAAATTCCACGCTTTATTACAAAAGATATTTCGATCCTAATGGAAAATTATAATTTTCTTATACGTTTTTATTAATTATCATTATATTTGTTTACAGAAAAAATATTACAAACAACGTGACACATTTATATATATATAAATACTCATACATAATACAATATTTATACGTATTAAAATATATTGTTTTAATAAACGAAATGTGTAATTATGCTAATCAATCTTGGTTTCATATTTTTCATAGGAGAACAGCAAACTATCAAGCGAAAGTAGCATCAGCATTATAATCTTCAAGAAGATCTTCTCTCAGATGAGATCTTCTCTCACCGACAGCCTTTGAAAATGTATTTTGAACGTGTGCAAGGGCGTAGACGATAACCGATTTGTCAGGATCCCTTTCTAAGGATCCTAAAACGAAAGCATCGTTAATCTCGAAACGGCCTCCCGGGCGTGAAAGTGAATCTCACGTTTGGACACGTGAAGTTTAGATTTTTATTAGAGGTCAGTTGTTTGCCATGCTATACAAAGTTTTTGTTTTTTAATATTCTATTGCCAAAAAAGGGCTTAAATAATAATAATAATAATTTCCAAATTTTTCTATGTACTTTCTTTTAATTCGATCATTTAAAATCATTGTAATTTTATCTTTTGTTTCAGCAAAAAAAAAATAGGGACTGCAAAATTATTTATTGCAGTATTTGGGTTCTGTTTTGTGTTTTAGGTTTTTACAGCTGGTATTATATTATCGGTTTTATAATAATTATTTTTTCGATTACTATTATCAGTTACGGTTCATTTAGATAAATAATTAATATGATTAACACAAAAATATAATTGTTATTGAACTGTTCATCTTGTTCAACAGTTTTGTTTTTTTTTGAAAGTAACTTCTGTTATCACTTTATTCGATTTGATTCATGACTTTAGAAACACCTGGTGCATAAATCCCTCGAGAAAAGTTGCAGGTGCAGTTTAACATACATAGTAGCATCGAACGTGTCGAAGTTCATCGACAAAGAAGAAACATTGAAATTGAATCTGTTTAAATACTCAAGAGTCTTAGGAAACAGGTTATCGAACAAAACGATCTTACCAATTATTTTTTCGACACTTTAACTTTTAATCAAAAATTACAAAAGTATTTGAAATTTAAAATGAAAGTTGTAGAGAATACATGAAAAAACAAAAAAAAAATAAGGACGAATTCATTCACACATATATGCAATCTGTATTGTTTTATTTAAAAATAAAAATAAAAATAAAATCTTGATCCCATTTTTCAAAGGAGAAAGGTTTAAAAGGATTTTGCAATGACAAAAAAAGATATAAAAATAAAAATGCATGATTCGAGGACGAATGCTTGGAAAGCTCGTAATTACTTTGAAACAAACCTTTTTGTGTCACACGAGTTGAAACAATAGCTGAACGAATGTAAAAATAAAAAAATGGGTCTCCTTTAATATCATTCAGTTGAATATTTCAATTCATCGTATTAAATAAATTGCAAATTGTCTCATATATTTTCTAAAACCATAATACTGTCCAATAATTTTGTATTCAGTAAAAAAACAATTCACAAAGTGAATCCCTTTTCAAAGATATTTGACTTGTTTTATACTTTCTAAAAATAAAATAAATATATATATGCACATATATATTTTACAGCTTGAAAGAAAGAACACAGAAAGGTCATGCGAACGTCATTGTTTCACAGATAGGGCTGAGAGAGGTTCTCGCAAGGAAAGGTTCGCAAAATGGTTTTGATTAACGAGGGTGCAGACATCGGCCCTGAGGATTTCGAGAAGGGTCTGCCATAACCAGTAAAGTGCCAGTGTCTGGCCTTGGACTACTCATCGACGTCTCCCTTTCTTTTATCTTTTATTCCCTTTTCTCCCCTCTTTCGTATTTGCTATCATAGTCATTTCGTCTACAAAGGTCGTTGAACTTGTGCAAAACTTTAAAAAAAGGATCACACTGATATTTTCGTACATTTTTATATTGTAAATTAATACATGAAGTTATTTTTTTGCAATATCAAAGTAGATACACCTAAAAAGTTATATTTAAATAGTAAAATACTTTTGATCTTGTTTAAAATGTTGTACAAATTGTTAAAAAATAATTATTGTAATAACATTCTGTGACAATAATTTAAATATTTTTGTATGCAATTATAAAATTAAATTCACTAGGTAGGGCTCGTTGATTTTATATTGAAACCGTTCGTTCGAATAAGATACATGACGTTGCAAAGGAAAGGGAAAGTGGTCTGGCACGTTCGGAGGAAATACCGATCCATCTTGTGTGATCCTCTTTCGGTATCCTTTCTAGAATTCTTTCAAATACCAAACCTTTAAAAGGGTTATTTACAATGGTTTTCAAAGTGCAATATAAAAAAGAAAAATATAAACATCTATTGGTCATTTTGATATCTCAATTGATGCTAGTTTCAATCTTCAGTTTTAGATAATAACAACTTGCAACCAATAATCTTCTTCTTTAATTTAAAAGAAACAGATCAGTATGGTTGAATTTAAAGTGTAAAATTATTAGTTAAAGATTTTAATGAGCATAAGTGTTTAAAGATTCTGAAACGAGTAAAGAATTGTTGAACAAAAGTTGGTAGCATTACGTGCCACACGTGCATGCGTGAGTTCATTCATTTTTGTTCAGTTCGTTCGTTTACTCGAATGCGAGAAAAGAGGAAAGGACGTTTCGTCTTTCGATTAAATACGATCCACAGGACCACACCACCATCATTTGTAGACAACGAACCACCAACTATATCATCAGTCATTTCCGTTTCTTTCTCTTTCTTTCTTATTATTCTCTACTCTTGTTCTCACTTGGAGAATAAGAACTGTGCTTACGCACGGTCACGCATCTCTACGCAAGCTCTTTTGTAGCACCAGCTAACGATTACACTTTATTTTACATATTTTTCAACATTCTCGACTACTATTCTTTTTCTTTCATTTTTTTTTTGTTGAAATGACACGTCTCAGCGTCTAGTCGTAATCGAAAACTATGCTCGAAGGTGGTAACAAGAGATTCAAATGCATCTTACAACCAGACAGATGCACAATATAACACAATCCGATCTTAAATAGTTTATCTTAAATATTAAATGTTTTTCTCTCTCAAACTTTACAGTTATTACGTTTCATTTTTATATACATCCCATAGAATTTTGATTTTTTATTTTGTACGAATCTTTTACAATTGTGTTTTCTTTAGGTACATCTGTACTCAGAGTTATGGTTGGATTTGGATCAGGAATTTTAATCGATTTAGAATAAAAATCACAAAATTATGATGGTACTTTATTAAGTTTAATGATATTTAATCGAATCTTAAGAAAAACAGAAAACCACGTCCACTGTATAAAATAAATATACGTAAAATGATATCCATGGCAATCAGAATGCTTTCCAAACTGACCTTCATTTTGTACTTTAGATCTATTGAGATTAGTATAATGGTCAAGAAGAATCTGTAAGTTTTGAACGATAATGAAATGAAACCGGCTTTCAAAGGTTTATCATTTACTTCTCTTACCTTACTAAGGGTTGGTTGAAATTATTGATTGGCTATGAAATCCTTTTGTTTTTCTTCTGATTACAGATATATATTTACCATTGAGATGTGCAATCGAAATCATTGAATCTTATAAATCTTTGTGGACGACGGTGTGTATTGCATGGAATACCATAAACGCGTATACAACAAGGTTTCCAACTTGGTTTTTGTGGGATTGGTGGTACAATGCAAATGTTACGGGGAGAACTTGGTGGACATTTAAATCTTGGTGGACAGGATCTTTCAGGTGGACATGGTCTCATTGGGCATCCCGAACATGGTTGACAGGACTGATTAAAATCAATTACAATTAACTCATTCACTATCCAAATCTAAGGTTAATTAAATAAAATTCTTTACCTTACCATTATGAGTTTCGTCTGAACTGATTAATTATGTTGTTTCTGTTGTAGGCTCGTTAAAATTTTTAATTTGACATTTTGGCGTTCTTTAATTTGAAAAGAAACAATAATCCAAACAATAATGTTGTATTGACAAAGTAACGATGGGAAATTTTCCGAGTTTTTGCCGAAATGTGTATCGATTTCTCTCGAAGTTTTTCTCGACTCGTTGGCATCATCTCGCGTTTTTTGTTTACACGAAAATATCTGAGGCGCGGGCAGGGCGACCTCGAGAGATTGCGACGAACTCGCAAAACCTGACCTGCATTAATATGGCATCGGTTGTGTGCAGCGATATTCGGTGGTATCCGCAACGAGACCTTGGCTTCGAAACACCGAAACACAGATTCTTACACGACGAAGACAACAACGACGACGATGAAAACGACGACGACGACAACGACGACGACGACAACGACGACGACGACGACGATGATGATGACGAAGACAACGACGGGGGACGACTTTTCCTCTCTCTTTCTTCGTCGTTTATGTGTTTGTGTGTGTGTGTGTTGCTTTTTTTCCCTTCTTTGTAAGAGTTGTCGGAAAGATTTGATCAAATGTGGACTCGGATGACCAATACTTTTGAAACTTTTACGAGGGATGCTTGGAAAAGTTTCTTTTTTATCGAAACAACATAAATCTTTTGATTTAATGTCCTCTAGTCATTTTGAAAATGGACTAAGTTAAAATATTGCAAAAACTTGGCATGTGCTGATACGATTTTCTTTTTAACAAATAACTAGGTTTTTACGACCAGTGGAAATAAATTAATAACTTATTCCTCAAATTGTTTAACACATGTACGTTTATTTCTATTTAAATGTAAAATGTGTAAAAAACCAACTGTCAGAAATGTGGAAAAACTTGACGACCAAGCTACTTTCAGTTAGTAAACGTTCGTGTGTTCTCGATAAATATAATAATCATCATGATTTTCTTGAGAATAATCTTTCTCTGTTTCATTCTTTTATCATAACATTTATTCAATTTGTATTTCTTTTTTTTTTTTTAATGTGTGAATGTCCTGTTAGGAATCTTTACGATTTATAATTAAGCATTCATAGTATGAATACTTGGAAATGAAAAGCTTAAGCTAATTATTCTTAGCACGTTGTTAGTTAACGTCTTCGAACCATTTCCTGCGATTATAGTGTTTATATATCTAACATTGATGCGTCCAAAGGGTGGTTAAGTTACGTGGTTCAATTCTATGAAAGAACACACCTTTACTCAAGGAAACATATCTACTATTTCAAATAACTTTGACCTTTTTTTTTTATACCAACTTCAAATCATGGATTAAATCCCCTACCCAGTCCATGTTATCCGACAATTATTCATTTATTATAATACGTTCGAAGATTAACGTTTATTTTGCACGAGTCTTCCGAGAAGTACACATGATTAATTTTTCATGCTAATTAATTACTCATTTTGCAGCAGAGATATATCCACTGGGTGTTCCATAAATCACATTACTGAGAGTAGAAGAAGAAGAAAAAGAAGTGGTTTACAGGATTACGTAAGATGACTCGTTGAACAAATTTAGAACACTCGTCATCAGGTTTGGACCCAGGTGATACAACAGAAGAGGACGTTGATCGCGGGTGGTGCGTATGGAAATGGGCCCAAGGTTACCAAACGGAGACTGCCCAAATACCCAAATACATACAATTATAGCTTACGAGCTGGCTACGAGCTAAATCTATCGACGAATCTCCTTTTATTGCGAAAGGACCACCAAACAATACATTTAACTTTCTTTACGTTGCACATGCATGATTATTTTCTTCTAATTTATTATTAAATCATTGTTATTTTACATGTGTTATTTTGTTAGTATTTTAAATCAATGTTTATACGTTGTAGGAAAGAAGTCATGGTTAATAAAAATTGTGCGTCTCAGTTACATCATATTTAACCTTGGTCCAGGCATAAACAACTTCTAGAAAGCAAGTTCAAACGCCTGTCAAACTGTGTTCGGACACATTCTATGGAACGTGTACCTGTTAGTGGTATATATCAGAAAGTTCATTGCCCAGCCATGATTCGTAGTTTCTTATTTTATTTGATTCTTATTTTTTCTTCTCCTATCTCATTAGAATTTCAATACGATAACGAAACTGAAGATGGTTAAAAAAAAAAAACAAGTAGAAGAAGAAGAAGTTGATATTTAAAGTGAGATAAAGAAGATCATAAGATCACTTCCGCTTTGATGAAAATGAAACTAACAACGTGATAGGATGTGCAATGACAAGAATAAGAAGAATGATGGAAGGAAGGGAAAGGGAAATAAAGGGAGCGGTTGGATGATTCGTGAAAGATAAGAATAAGAAAGAGATAGAATGAAATAGTAGTGGTACTCTTACGTTGGGCCTTATCGGAAACGACGCAGGTGTCCTCTGTTAAGAGAATACTCAGCGAAAGGCTTCAAAGGGTTAATGATCTTCCTCTCTTTCCGTGTACTACACACATATACAACAAAAGTCAGATGAATGTAGAGACAGTATGTTCGCGTGTTCACGCGCAAGAATACAAACACGAGTATATATATATGTGTCTTCACTTTTGCTTCTTCTTCTTCTTCTTATTCTTTTTCTTTTTCTTATTCTTATTCTTCTGATTCCTCTCTTATCCTTGTCGACGTTCCAGGATGACGAGCTTCTTGCTAATCGTCGGTGTCGCTGGCCGCTCTCGAGGTCTCCTTGTAAGATTCCAACGTGTGCGTCACGCGATTTCTACGTCTCTTGGAGAGACAAACGATTACTATTACTACTACTACTGCTATTACTACTATTACTACTACTATACTTAATTCGCTAAATATTTATCTATACGTGTATAAATGAAAGGTGATTTTATACGATAGCGATTGATTCGAAAGGAGGGTTGAGTGGGGGAGAAAGGAAGAGGTTGGCTTTTTGCGCAGAAAATTTCCGTGAGAATGGATAATTTATACGAGAATTTTTTAATATTTTATATAATTATGTTGAATAGTGTTGAATTCATGATAAATATTATTATATTTCATTATGTTATTCTTAATGAAATAATATATGGGATGATTCAATGAATTCTTGAACGATTAAATGTGACTTAAACAAAAATGTTATAAATTATTATTTGATTTATATTCGTTGATGTAAATTTATTATATTACATTACACAAATCAATTTTAAAATACTCTTTTTTTTTTTACATAATTAAGAGAGAGAGAGAGAGAGAAAAAACGTGGGAAGAAGTAGAAGAAGTAGAAAAAGAAAGGAAACGTTTATCGAGTGGTTTTTTTTTTATCTCCTCAGAGACTTCGGTCGCCATTCATATCGAGTACACCAAAGGAGTCTCTTTCTTTGTCCCTTTTTTTCTTTTTTTTTTTTTTTTATCAACCTCGACAATTCACGAGCCCCTTCTACGAGCACGGACTTTCACCTTCTTTTAAACGATTCAGCGGAACACGATTCCACTCTTCTCATACACTTGATACCAATCGTTCTATTTTTATTATTAAAACACGTTCCCCAAGTGACTCACTTATATCAATTCCTATATATATTTTTTTTTTGTTACTATACAAATTCCATTTTGTGATATTACTTATATTTTATTTGAATTTTCTTCTTTTTTTTTGTAAAGATGATAGAGAGGTCTTTTCAATGTCATTTAAATGATTGAGTGGTAGGGAGGAAGTAGAATTTGCTATGTGAAATCAGTTACGTTCAACGATTATCACATTTTACTTCTCACTTGATCATTATACTTCTTTTTTTGGATTAATTCATACATTAATACGCATTAGTAAATTGTAACATTTTTTTATAATATAAAAATACGTTTCATTGAATTAAAATTTACATTTATATGTGATTATTAATTATTGAAAGAAATAAAATCAAATTTAAATGGAATTTGAATGAATAACGTTCCAATGAATAATGAATCCTCGATGAACTTTGATTTTAAATATAAAAGTTTGAATTACAAGTGAAAATTGAGTCAGTTTAGATAACGAGGAAAAATAATACATCGTAATTTAATTACCTAAGTGGTATGGCGAATTGTGTGTTGTGTACATAATACAATATAGACTCTAATCGCGTAAAAACATCGTAATGCTGAGTCGTATTTCTTGAAATGAGATTGCGAACGAGAATGAAAGATAAAACCAAAGGCCGCGTACGAGGTCTCTATGTCTGTTACTTAATGAATAAAATGCACGAATTTATACAAAATATCCTATCTGCAAATTGTTCCGGTGTTTACTGTCAAGACAAATCATTTTTAAAGCGTGTCTTTTGTATTTTTTACTCATGTATGAATATTTATTAACGAAGTTATGGATCACATTGTTATTCATAGGTTTAAATAATTCTAATTGCATAATTGCAAATTGTTATTTAATAATTACAAATTGTAGGTGAAACTGTACTTTCAAAAAATCTACTTTTATTAATCTCAATTTTCATTTGTTTCTAACTTTTTATAACATTTTTATTTCTTATTTACATTCATAGAATATTTGTCAATTAATTGATTGATACATTTCATATTTTAAATTATATTTGATTCTATTTATAATCATTGAATTAAAATTTATATCAAATATATATATAGATATATTTTAATAAGACGTAAAAATAAAACTTGTCTCCAAAAAGAAGAAAAAAACTTTATCAAAATAAGATAATATTTTCATGACGTTATAACATTTTAAATATTGCGATTTACATTGCGGATGTAATTTTGATTGCTGAAACATATAATACAATATCTTTTCGTAATTATTTATTGAATATAATTTTATTTCTTTTTTATAAGGGAATTTATCAATTTATCATAGTTACAGTTATTCCTATGGAATTCTATTTAGGGTCGGTGAAATTCATCGAATATTCCTGCGCTGTAAAGTAGTAAATCTCGAGTATACATCCGCCAATATTGTTTAAAGTATTTTAATGAAACACAGGGCAAATATTTTTATATTTAACAAATATTGTTAACAGTTAGAAAAAAATTGTGTAAATCTGGTCGAAAAAAATGAATTATTCGAAGATTAAAAAAAAGGTCATAGAAAATAAATGCGGTCGTGTCATTGATGAAGTATTTCTGCGTATTTTCTTTAATTTTAATTTTTATTTTAATTTTTATTTTTATTTAATTTTATAATTCCACTGAAAAAAAGTTATTAGCGATAAAGTTCCGAAAAAAATAATCGGTAAGATTAAAAAAGGTCATAGGAAATAAATCCCGACCGTGTCATCGATCAAATGTATATTTTATTTTATTTAATATCATTACGACGTTTACATATTGAAAGTTTTATTAAAAAAAATTCAAAAGAGAACATAGGAAAGAGAATAAATGCGCAAATGCGTGTTCTGAAATGTGTGTGTGTGTTTTTTTTTTCTTTGAATTTTATGAAATTAAATTGAATTTCAAGATTCCAAGTAAAAAATGTGGTAAATAATATAAATTACGTTTTGTTTATTGCATGAAATACGATGCTGTTTTCCATGAGGGATTAGCATAAGCAGCACGTGGAGAATATGATAAAAAATAATGACGCCATTGTGTGATAAAAATTAAATAAAAACAAATTCAATCGATGCAATAAGATAGAAAGAGAGAGAGAGAGAGAGAGAAATCTTGTGATTAAACTAATTTGATGGTTGTAAGAGTGAATTTGAAATGAAATCACGTGTCTTGGATAAATTTATTTCGTTCTGAACGAAACTCCTGATGGCAATTATCGCATTTGTTCATCGAATTTTCGAGAACGTTTCTCTTCTCATGAAAGCATCCGCCGTCTTGTAGTTGGACATTTTTACCTGATCACATCCAAGGTTAAAAGTCCAAGGTGCATTTGTACAGATATCGAATCGAACGATCTCGAATGGAAAAGAACAGAAAGGATTGTGTAGGTTTCTATGTAAAAATAAAATATTTCAATTTTAATAATGATGAGATGAACATTAATGTTTCTAATAGAAACGAGTCTAGTAATAAAGTATTTTTCTAAATAAAAAATAAAAAGAAACTAATAAAAATCATCGTATTGTAAAGACATCATTTTTATTCATCATTTTCTTGATAAAAAATAAAAATGAAACAATAAATATCATCATATTGCAAAGACATCATTTTTATTAGAACAAATGCATTTTTCTGATGAATAATAAAAAGAAATTACGAATATTTTATCATTTTTATGCTCCTAGAGATTTATATATGCTTTAAAAAGCAGTTTATAATTCAAATTATATCCTATTCAAATACTTTGACCACGTTAGTCAAATAGTAGTATACTAATTAAAAAATTCAATATGATTTCTGTTTAAAAAAATCAATTACCATATGCAGTTTGACTAGCGTAGTTATAAAGAAGGACGGAGCAGAAGATCGTTCGGGAGCTGTGGCGTCTTGTCAATTTCAAGTGAGTAAAAGATACTTTTTATAAAGTGCAACCTTCTAAATTATATATTAAACGATAGATACAGTAATGATTTTTATACGTGAGTGTTTTCAAAACGTGAAATTAAAAAGTTTGAAAGATATCTGTGAAAATAAAATCGGCGTCTGTCGACGGTTCGCGTCACGTCCAATCGATATGGCTAGTTAACCGTACTTTTTACTTTTGTAGATTATTTTCACGCTATCGATACTACTAATCATCTCTAATGAATTATTTTGCATTATTATATCTTCATAGATAATGAGTGATTGCATACACAGGTAATTTATATCATAACCTCATAATTTGATTTTCTTTATGACATATTAATGCAATTATCTTTGACTTTTTTTTAGATTGTCCAGCATTGGAAGTGTCCAGTACGAACGCATATATCTAATTTTATAATATGTGAAATGTTTTATTTTATTCGTAAGGTAAATCTATCTATTTTCTTTTCAAATAGTGAGCTGCGTAATTGAAAGAGTATGAGTGTAGTGTACGTGATGTGTAAAGTAAGAATAAATGTACGAAAGGACAATAACGATACATAACATTCACCTACAGGTAGTTATCAATGTGTATGTATATTTGTAGATTATCGAGACAATAATACAACGAAAACAGCCGAGCGTTCGTTCGACACCTATCAAGGTCGAACAGCAACGTATCTCATTCCCCTCCCGTTCTTCGACGAGATCACAACTAGCACATATAATTACGGAATAAATAATTTTATAATTTTATTTTTCTAACCTTATCTCGTTACTTTTAATACTTTCAATAGTTTTATATTACATAGAATGTTATAGAAAACGGTTTAATTGTTAGGTTATTCTTTATTCAGTTTGATTTTATAATTATTTTATTTAAACAACTTTAAAGATTTTTAATGAATATTTTTACTAACCTTACATACTTGATATGTAATTTAACAAACTAATAGTCGCATACTTTGATCAATTTTATTTTTTTGATAAAATATTCAATGGTTTTAATGTGTGCCCTGCCTTCAGAAATGATTTACAGGAAATATTGTAATATAATCTTTAGTATGTTTCAGCTTTACAGACTTTTTATTTCATTTTATTTTATACATCGTCATCCTAAGGGTAGGATACCCATCCTGCATTCATCAACGAAGACTAAAAGTAAGTATATTTTCCTATCATACATTTCTATGATAATTTCAATGGTTTTTTTTATTAAGACGATGACATTAATTGTTCTTTTTCTTCTTCTGTTTCAGATCATTGCAATCGTGCGTGTAGGCAATGAAATACTCGTGTGTTGTATCGCGTTAAAATAAAATATAAAAAAGTCGACAAAAGAGTAGATTCAGTGTTGATCGTCGCATGTTAAAGTTTCGTTTGTTCGGTTAAGAAACTCGCAAGTTTCTTTTATTCGGTTTAAACATGTGTTCATCGTCATCCTAAGGGTAGGATACCCATCCTGCATTCATCAATGAAGAATAAACGTAAGTCCATTTTTATATTAAACATTTTCTCAATAATTATAGTAATTTTTATATAACAACGTTTTACATAATTTTGTTTTTATTTGTGTTTCAGATCATCGTTGGAATGGTATTCACATTTTATTAATTAAATTCATTTAGAAATTCGTTTAACACTAGATTTGTTCACTATTGTTTTGTTCAATATTTTTAAAAAATTTATAAACATTGTTTGAATGAAAAAGTAGGTAGAGTAGAGGAATTAATATTTACGTATATTTCATAACAGCATTAAAAATTAACATATATTTAAAAAATAAATAATATTTCTATTTTAAATAAATATATAGCAAAAAAGTTTAAAATGAATCAAATTAGTTTAGTCCAGTTGTATATAATAATATCTAGTGTTAATTGAATTAACTGCATGTAATGCAGTTGTAGAGTCAGTGTTTGTGCATTGTCATCGTCATCCTAAGGGTAGGAGACCCATCGTGCATTCATCGTGCATTCATCAAAGTGAGTATATTTTTGTATTAAAATAATTCCTCATAAATTTTAATAGTTTTCTGTAATAGTAATGATATTAATAGTATTGTTTTTTATTTATGTTTCAGATTGCAATCGTGCGCGAAGCAATTGCATTACTACGGGTCAGTGTCTTAGATCAAATGGCCCATGTGAAGTGTCCGGGAGTGAAATTTTTGTTCTTGCATTTGACTGCGTGCAATGCAGTCTTTGAATTAATTTATAGAGTCAGTGTTTGTTCGTGTAATTAAAAGTAAAATTTTTAAGTAGTAGAATCAGTGATCGGGCGAGTAATAAGTTAAAATCAAACGCGAATTGTAGAGTCAGTGTTGTTCGTCGTATAAGAAAATTTCGGTTTCGCGATAAGAAGCTCATCTATAGTTTCTTATTTTCGTTTATAACGGGATATTAGATTCACGCGAGGTGCATCACCATGGTGCAATAGAGCTGCATCTCATTGGAATGCATTGTAAGTATTCATTTTTATTTACATTTTATTCGATTTTATTTTATACGGTTTTGAATAATATTCCAGATAACTTATCGTTTTGTTCTATTTTATTTTACAGATATAACCATGGATTCTCTTCCTTTCAAAGATGTTGGATGAATTTTTCGATGGATTTTTGGTGGATCTTCGATGGATCTTCTTCARTGGAAAATCAAGTATCGTTTTCCATCGTCAGACTGCAATACTTGCTGCGAAGTAGGAGTGTTTTGGAGCCATCGCAGAACTTCTTAAACCATGAGTTTTTATTTAAAGTCCCTCCAGTGCTCAATCATGCCGAGGATGAAAGGTCCAAATCGGCACGAGTTACTGGTTGTAATTATTTAAATAAATTGTTGACGAGCACATGAGTAATTCCTTTTTAGGAGATACTCATGAAMATTGTAYATTGTATTGTATGTATTATTATTAGTTCAGGATAGGTTTTCTTGTCTCATCATCGGTTAAATTCATTTAATTAATAATGCAATTATTAAATGCACTCTATTKTTTATTACATTTTTTGTTCGTGGTCAATAGTGATGAAATCGAGCATTAATTTACTCGTTTTCGTCCAGAAAAGTATGTAATAAATGTCTTACATGCATAGCTTCRTACATAGTTTATCTAATCGAGAATAATCTATTGATATTAAATAAATAATATATACTTTGATATTGTTAATAAATGAGCAAGAAGACAAACCAAATTCGCGAACGGATAGATTCTGGCAATTAAGTGGTGGCTCAAAGCCCAGTTCTTTCATTAGAACAGCCATTTAGTGAAA
>NW_015149021.1:709663-728237 GCF_001465965.1 Polistes dominula | reverse complement strand
TTTTWTTACWCGACGTTAAWAGTGCGAAGTGTTATTAGGTCATCGAGGGAAATTATTATCTGCTTGGACATTCGTTTAAATGTGCTCGTGTATGGTCAATGAACTCTAAATTCATTGATGGTCCACGAGCTAGAAAAGTAAACGCGAAATGTAAATTAATTTTGTAATATAATTGAGAATTAAAATCATAACAAAATACGAGCTCATTTGCAAAATTAGTATGAAAGATCTTATCTTGTTCGCACGTAGGAAATGTCCAAATGCAGTTTTCATCGCATGAAGAAAAGAAGAGGCTTAATGCCGAAGAGGCCCCCACTTAACTGTGGCTCAAGAGGGCAACTATAAACTACTGAGTTATTTTCAAAGGTTCAACCAGATGTTCGAACTTTTGGGAATGGTTCTTTAGTTATTTTATATTTTATTGTATGATTATATTGCTCGTCAATAATTTTTTTTAGTTATTGCAAGTATAGATGATTAATATTGTTTTCTTTTTGTTACAGGTGATCATCGTTGGATTTAACATCAAACCTTTTCTACTTTTCTTCTATTTGAACACCTTTAAATGTTATTTTCAAAATATATGTATAAATGCATTTCTGAAGGCACACACAGAAATATTTAATATTAAATTTAATTGTTTATTATTCTATAAATAATATAACTTTAAATACTTGCAGTTTTGTTGTCTTGGGAGGGATATCTTTTTTAAATTTATTTCAAATTATATGAATCAGTGATGAGTAGGTGCATACAAATTAAAAGTCTAGGGATTGTAGGGATAGGAACAAGGGTTTCCCTTGCGATGACGCATTGCAGCGTCATCCAAGGAAGAGGAAGGAGGATGAGGACTTGTGATGAATCAGAACACACTTTGCTAAGTAAAAATTACAACGTTTGTTCAAATTATTTAAATAACAAATTATTTTATTTTTTATTTTTTATTATTCAATCTTTACATGGCAAAAATATCGAAGGATAGGAATATTAGCATAGGTTACGGGTGAAAATAAATAACATAATCCTTTTACTTTTCCATTCTTGAATCATGTTAGGCATCTTTAATCGAATTCCAAGTCTGAAAGGAAGTTTTAACGAAAATAAAGTAAGAGTGTTGCGTCATATCGATTCATCGAAAAATAGAGGATACCTATTTCTTCGAAGTCTGTTGTAGGCCTGAATAAAAAAATACTAAGAAATAATATTAGGCCTGGGGATAAAGTTTCTTTTCTCTCATATTTTATTATACTATAATAATTATCTTTTGATAAAATCAATTGGCGATGAATATTTTCAAATTGTTTTTAAATTATTTTATTATATTAGGTCTTTCTTTAAAAGTATTTACAGATTGAATTAATATTAGTTAAAGTTAAGATGTTTCTGTTTATCGGAGTATTACAAAAAGAACTTATTCCCCGGCCTAATATATCAGATAAACGTAGACAACGCATAAAACGTAAGCAACTGGCGCTTCTTCTATTTTTGGGATTCCATATCGGTTCATCACAGACTGGTCGGAGACGTGCGCATTGGCCACCACGTGTCCTAAGATATTGCGTCTTATTCTACGCTCGTAGTCGTCCTTGAGAACGAAATCGCCTTCGAGAGGTTGTCTTGGATGTTGGCGCGACCTTAACCCTTGTTTACCAGCTACGAGGACCAATAGAAAGATATTTACTTTAGATTCGATACCTCTTTTAGGACTTTCGACTTTTACATATGTACATATACATATATATATACTGGTTAACATAGTATTCGTGTATTTACGTTACGACCAATGAATTTGCACACAAAACAATTTAATTGATACTATGACAAATATTGTTTGATCAAATCTTTATAATTGTCATTTCTATTAGTAGAAATTAAAATTGAAAATTGTCTTGTTAAAATATTCTCATCTACGATTCTCCTATGAAAGAGTTCTTTGAACCTTGTTACCTTGACAATTATAGATTTTATGACATAATTATTCTTAGTTTATTTTCAATCGTATTGAATATTCATTGGTATCACGTGTATCATTTTGATCAGTATGATATATGATTGTTACTGTTATTTATTTTACTCTAATTTGAGTCATGATTTTTTTAGCATCATTTTTTTTATTTATCAAAAAGATCGAGTTTGAAATAATTAATGTGACAGATATCGTTTTATTTCATTCAACAATTCTCATCAAAGTTCTTTGAACCTGTTACGTTTTATGATTAAATTCCTGGTTCGTCTAAAAAAAAAATGACTATTTGGTCGAGTTGTTGTGTCACGTGTTTTGTCATTTTACTATTACTTTCATTTACTTTCTCCCTCGTTTTGAATATAATAAATTTTGTTGGTAGTATTATTTCTATCGTTAAAAATAAAAATAAAATCGTCTTGTTTACTACTACTACCTACTACTCTCTTCCTAAGATTCCCAAGAATCAAAGTTCTTTGAACTTGTTACCTTGACGATTATGTTTTATGACATAATTCCATGTATGTGTAAAAAGTAGTTACTTGAGTTTGAGTTGTATCACGTGTTTCGTTAGAACAGTATTTGTCATTCTACTGTTACTTTCATTTACTCTCCCCCACTTGAGTCATGTTAAGAAGGATAAAAAGAGACACATGAGTAATTTTTAGAAAAAGAGAAAGGAGTTTCCGGATTGGCTTTGGTTAATTATAGCTAAAGTAAGGGGGCAATGTGTCCGTGGTGGTCGTAGGAGCAAACACGTGGATATATAATGCGGAATTAGGTTCACCGTGTAGTAGACTATAAACACGAGTTAAGTACACACGTGCATATTATATATATTTGTTTGTTAGTGTATGTGTGTTTATGTGTCTCTTTGTGAATACCTGTTAGGTTTATAAAAGCCTTAGGCTCGTAGTAAACGCTTGCTTGCTTGGGCCGACCGGCCGGCGGCTTGCCGGCGCGTTTTCCGCGTTCATTGCCCTCTCAGCTAGACAGGAGTTAACGTCTTAGAAATAAAACGTGAGCTCGGATAGATCAGATCAAGGATTAAAAGGCGCGTTTAAAATATATTTTATTTTCGAGATAAGCATTTCCAATCGCAGGCCACACGTGTCGGAAACGTGCCAAGTTGACCGGTTGCACGGGTAGGTCCTCGTGACCACTTCAGAGGGAGCTATTGGTCCTAACATATACTTGATCCAACATGCACACACACTGATATATACACGCATATGTGAACAACAAATATACAATAATTACGTACACGCTTATGTATGAATCTTGTTTTAATCATTTGATTATTTTACTGTTAGATTTTATCCTTTGAACGAAAATTATTTTAAGGGTGTGTGTGTGTGTGTTGGTTTTGTTTTCTTTTTTCATTCTTTTAATTATTAATTATTAATTCATGATTTAATCTAATAATTACACTTCATTTATTTTCCATCAATCGTTAATAAATTTCTCGTTTTGAAGAATGAATAGCCAGTCTAGTGTAGATTTGATAAACCGCAACTAGTATTATAATACTTGGCCGTGGTAGATCCAGTATGCTAATCGATTTAATTCCTATCAAACGTAATAATAAAGTATAATATGTTTAGGGTTGTTTGTTTATCGAGATTCGACATAATAACATAGGGAACTGCAACGAATCGATAGTCGGACAATTATGTACGTTGATAGTGGGCGGAATGAAAACGTCGGGGAAATTTGAAGCTTCTTCCGGTACAGAATGTCGATGTAACTTCGTTTCCGGTATTATCAAACTACTTTACTGATTAAAAAGCTAACGAAGCAATCAAATTGACGGTCATTTTCTAATACAACATTAGATTATTATTGAAATTGTAATAAAAATAATTAAAAGAAATGAAAGGCTTTTGGTGATTTAATTTTATTTTATTTTTTTTGTTATAAGAGACAACACAATTATGGAAGTATAATTAATTCGTGTGTAGTAAACGTAGTAAAAATTAGTAAAAAAAAAAAAAAAATGTCGCATTACACGACCCTGGGATTATAATACAACCTGCATTCCTGTTTTCATCGGTTATTCATGCGTGTATAACACACGCATGTGGGGTTACGCAACAATCGAAACAAAAAAGAAATAAATAAATTTAAAAAAAATAAGAAAAAAAAAGAAAAGAAAAGGAAGGTGTGCATGCTTACTACACCTGGGACAAAAAAGAAGGGTGCCGCTCACTTTTGCTAATTCACCGTATCACTCTCTTGTAATCATTGTAATAACATGCATGCTTCGCAACACTCATTCGCACGTTGGACAATAAAACGTTTACTGTGTCGTTGACATGTCGTTTTACGTATCGATTAATTCTATGAAAACAAGATTTATCCAGATTACAGCTTATTTTTCTCTTACCTTTTTATTTTTTATTTTTTGAAAGGTGTCACAGTTTGTAATAATATCGAAATATTAATTTTTTTTTTTTTTTTGGTAGAATTCTTAATTGTAAATTGGACAAATTAATTTCTGACAAACGTTTAATTGTTCAACACACTTTGATATGTTTTATTATTTTATTAGATTATTTTTTTTGTTATAAAAAAATATGAGAAATATTGCAGTTGCAGTTGTATGTATATGAATGAAATACTAATTCTTCATCTAGGATTCCCATTTCGAAAGAGTGCAACAAACTCTGATTGTAATTGCGTCACTAACGACACACACATGTTATATACTTAGGAAGTATATAGAATCACTTTTGCTCTCAGTGTAAACGGTAGTAAACACGCTCTCCGTGTAACAGCTCTATCCTCTTCTCTCTTTCTCGTCTTCGTCTTTTCCTTCTTCGACAAGTTTCTCCTCTTTCTCCACACCTCCTCCACCACCTCCTATATACACATATACCCTTCTCTTTCTATCTTCATTGCTACTCGTGTATACAAGTCTTCTACTCGTGACCGTGCAAACACACATCGTGCGAAATCACTTTCTTCTAAAGGATCGAAACGACTTTGCTTGCTATGCGTCCGAGTGGAATTTATGAGTCTCTACGATGTGTCAACAGTACATTAACATTTACTCCTTTACAATTAGTACTTGTTTTTCTTCAGTTAACTTGACCATTATGCGTGTAGGACAACTGTTATGTAGGATTCGTGAAGACAAAATTGAGTTAGATTCAGACAGAACCTAAAACTTCAAAAAATTAACTTAGGGGTGGCATCGAAATCTAATTTGTTATTTTATTTGTTTGCGATATTTTAGCTTAAGTATGATTTTATTACCGGGATCATTTGAATATCTCATTTGTAAAGGTACACAATTGCAATTTCTTTTATTATATTTTTTTTTTTGATATTTTTCTAAATTTAGAACTCTTAATATTACATTCGTATACAGTTGAAATATGTTTAAATTATTAGTGATTTAGAAATAAATTTATGACGCGTATCTCTGTGGTTTTTAAGGACACTGGGATGTCCACTTTCTTATACGTGCCTTTTTCTCTCGCCTACTATCATCAACGATTGACGCACGAATGCAGTTAACTCTTTATAAGAACCTCTAATATCTCAGGTATTTGCGTCATCCGCCCAGAAATGCAAAACAGAAGAATTTTAATTGACACGAGGGAGGATAATGTCTACAACGGACTACGCACAGAATCCTTTTGGAATTCAAATTGACCAATCCTGTGAATGAAAAAGTAGAAGAAATGTTCGAATCGTTTCATACTGAAATAACCTGATTAATTGAGATTATTCGTTTTAAACAATTTAGTAGAAATTCAATGTTCAAAGAACAGATTGTAATTCGATGAATTGTTATGTTAGACACTGTTTCCTATTAACTTCAGCATTTTTTTCTTCCCCCCTAATGCACCAAGTGTTCATTTTAAAAAAAATGCATATTTCGCATAGAATCGAGCTTTTCAAATGAAACTACCGGAAAAAGATAAATATGAATCGAAAGGTGTTTAGGATTAGAGATGTTTCTATACTTCCTATTCGTATCTTGTTACCTTGCTTTTTAATTATGACTTTTTACGTTTTCATATCATTCGCAGTTATATGATCATCAGACTGATGGTAGGTGCACTTGCATGAAAGCTAATATTTACGTCGTTGAATGCTAATGGAATCAAGTAGGCGAAAATATCGGAATACTAAGTGAAAAAAGATACTAATGATAAAAAATTCGTCTCGAATGTTTTTACGAGAACCTTCTCAAGTAAGTTGATATTATTATAGAATTATTTCAAAAATGTCATTGTTCAATCTGTAAATGCAGTGTTATCTTCAAACCCATCTAGCAAGATTGTATCGTTTGAGCTTATTATCTGAGATATATGAATAATTACTGACTGATCGAATGATTAAGTACTGACCAACACGATACCAACGCGCCATCAGAAAATAACGCGTACCTTATACGCGTATGTGTAGACTCTGGTAGAGTACCACCTGCGGGTCAACGTCCTTTCGAAGGTTCGGATCGTAATAAGAGCGAGTGCGCAGTACGTCGCATACCGATCTATCGGTGCAAACGACTGCTTACAGGAACGGATTGAAAATCCAAAGAAAACTAATCCTATTTTCTCAACATATCCAAAATCCAAGTATTACATTTTAATTTCACAAACAAATCGTTCAGATATTTCTCAACTTTTATCGAATTTTAAGATGGTGTTTCATACCTGAACTTTGAAGTTTGCTTTAGCAGTTGAACAAAATTGATTCGCATTATTGAAAAAATGTATATCGTGAAAGGAAAATCATTATGGATTTTCTTGTTGGTAGTTAGTTTAACGTTGAGTTAATACGCTCCTGTATGAGGAGGCGGAGAAAGAGGTGAAGGAGGAGAATGGGAGGGAAGGGTAGAGAGGAACGTTTCCTCGAGGTTTCCTGTTAGACAGAACTCGCGTTGACATTTCGATCTCGTTGCGAGCCGCCAATCCCTGCCAATCACCCTGTTCTGCGCGTTTGTAATTCTTCGTCGTGGTTGCCGACCTCATCTCGCGTCCTCTCTCCCTCTTATAATAAATTTCCGCGAATGGGATTGTACACTCGCGTTCTCTTGTTCTAGTTTCGTTTAAAGCGACCTCGCAGGTGATGCATTAATTCAATGATTTCATTTTCTCACCGATCGACGGGATTCCATGAACGATTATTAACGAGTACTGATGTCATTATTGTTGCTGTTTTTTTTTTTTTATCGTCAACATTGTATACACCATTTCATTTAAAAAAATAAGATTATTATCTTCATTTGATATGATAAAGATCGGAACGATCGAGTTTATCTACCGTTGAGATCAATTAATACACGTAACAGGTAGCTGACACTAGAAAGGTTTTGTAAAAATCGGTAAGGGAGTAGAAAACGTGCTTGGGTTTCGTGCTGTTTTTATTTGTAAGAATCGAAACGTTTGTCACTTTTACTGTTGACTAGGGTTACTCGAGCATTGACCGTCCCGTCCGTCCATTCAAAGTGCATTATTATGGCAGCAAGCATGCCACCGCACACTTCTCAGATCTTCTTTTTGTCCCTTCGGTTATACGTGCTTGGGGTCCTTTCTATTCTTTTCTTTTGTATAGAATCCATTGTAAACAGAGTCCCGATCTATACCTATATTAAAGAATAGAACATGTTGATGCAGTGCAACTATTTACAAGCTCTATTATATAATTAAATGGACACTTTAATTTGATCAAATAATATCTTTAGTAATGAAATAATGAAAGTATAATAACAATAATAAACAGTAGAACGTAGATCGAAGTTGCTTCTTCCTCACTTAAAAGTTAGGACGTTTTTGAACGGTGCAATGATCGGTAGGGATCGTAAAGCTGATCGTGAAGACGCGCGATGGATGCATTAGGAGGGAGTCACGTAGAATCACATGAATAGCCTGACAAGTAAATGGAACCTTTATATGGGGTAGCTGGCGTAGCTGATTGAACGGCATAAGCGTGTTGGTTTCAACTAGCGATCGGTAAATGTTCCTCGTTTCTCCTCCACCTCCTCCTCCTCCTTCTCTTCTTTATCTTACCTGTGGTGTTGTTGTTGTTGTTATTGTCGCAGGTGCATTGCCCCTTGGCCGGTGTTGTTGCACTTATATCTCAGAGGGAAAGGCGCGAACTCGAGCGACATTTCGTACGTGAGTAACTCGCCCCCTTTGCGGCAAAACTTCATGGCTGCCTGCTGTTTGGTTGATACATTGGTATTGGTTGGTGCTGGTTCTGGTACTAGAGTTGTTGGTCTTGCTATTTGCAAAACGGCTGTTTGCGTGAGCGCACGTGACTTTAGCGCGCTAACACGCTCTATGGAAAAACCATTCCTGTTTCTTTCTTTTAATTTTGACGAGGAGAATGAACGCATGTGAAAAAGTGTGAGTGTGTGTGTGTGAGAGAGAGAGAGAGAGAGAGAAAGTGTGTGTGTATTGGCTAGGATAGGGGAGGGACAGAGGAAATAAGAGAATGGCGGGAAATTCGCAGGAAACTTGCTCACCCCTTTGGAATGCACGGATCGCGACTCTAAGACAAACCTAACACGCGTGTATTTGTATTTACCTCTACTATTTTTTTCATTCTTTTTTTTTTCTAGTCTATACTTATACACTTACTTACGTTTCTACTATTCTACCGTAATTATTGTCGCTGTTGTTTTATCTATTCGTGTAAATGATCGTAGTACTGTTTTTTAATTATGTTACAGTTGTGTTTTATTTAAGTCACGTTGTTAATCATTTTCAGTGGTGATTTAAAATAAGATTTTGTTTATCCTTTAACAGAATTATTTAATTTTATTTGTAATTAGTATATGTAGATTTTTAAGTAGGAATTTATATATGGATTAGTATCTTTGTTGATGATCCAGTCCAGTTCAGATACACACACCCCTTTTCAAATGTTCAATCGTAACGAGTCTTAAATTAATTCATTTAGAATTGTTTATAATTCTGTTGCTAAAGTACTAATCACATATCGTTAGATTTGCAGAGGATAGAGTAAATAAAGAAGAAACACAAGGAGAAGAGATAGAAGTAAAATCAGGCTGGTTTAGTAAATCATGATGTAATAAGGCTTAATCGTTTGCAAATATAGGATTGGACGGACGGTGACGACGGTGACGGTTTTCTCGTGTTGCCGGCCTCCTTACACTTCCTCGTTCATCCGGTACGTTTGTTCAGGTCATTGAACTTTCTTATATTCACCGATGATTTTCTTCGTTGATCCGATCTCGATTGATTTTACATCACTTAAACTCCAATCCGATGAATTTTGTCTGTTGTGTTAAATCAATTCGTACTCTTGTACTCGCATGTTCTATATGATATGTGCGTGTGTGTGTGTGTGTGTGTGTGTGTGTCACGTGTGATTTTTTCGTTTTCTTCTTTTAATTTTAAATCCAAAATTGATTTTTCTAAACACCCAGGTGTATTATCTTCATCAGGTACATACGAAAGGATTATACGGAACATTCATTTACGTATTGAGAAATCGTGAAGAGAATTTCAAGAGATTATGTGAACCGGTTACTTGTGTATGTATGTATGTATGTGTGTGTGTACGTTTGTCTAGGATTACTATTTTTATTTCAAAGTATCATTTTCTTTTCTTTTCGTTGTTGTATTTTTTTTCTCACGAGTTTTATCAAAACGATTTTAATAAACACACATTTGTATTGTTTTTTTTTGTGCGAATAATTTTTGCAAGATATGCGAACCTGTTTCTTGAATAGGATGATATTAATTTAAATGTACACGTTTTTTTTTTGAAAATTAAAATCAATTGTAATCAAATAGTAATTTTCAGTATAATACACGGTGAAGTTTTGAAAAAAGGAAGAGATAAAAAAATAAAAAGAAGGGGGAAGGTGGGTGGGTGGGGGGTGGAAATAATTTGAAATAATATCACCGATATCGACCAATCGATCCCAACTCGCGAGTTTAGAGTTCGATAACCTCTCTCTGCCATTCTCGAATCGAATTTGCCGAGAGCGTTGTTAAATTTATACACGTTTGGATGTTGCTGGTTGGTGTATGTAAATATAATTTGAAATTAATTCGAATATATGTAACATTTACATAGTTAGAAATAAAAACTAGACATTTAATAAAGTTGTATGGTATTTTTTGATTCAGTAGTAATTTCAATATTTGAATGATTTTAATGATAGACATTTTTTTTTTTTGTATAAATAAGCTAGAAAATAAAGTAGATTCATTTACATTATTTCTTGTTTGAATTTAGAAATTCTATGAATAATTCTAATTTATTTTTATTTGTAATTTATTTTTCATACAATTTGTATATTCTTAGTTATTGGGTCACAACGTTATTTTAATAAATATTTATTATTTAATATCGATAATAATATAAATTAATTATACAAAGTATATCTATTCCAATGATTATAATATTATAAAATAATAATTACAAACGAATGACATATATATATAAAATAAAAATAAAAAAACAAATTCGTGTATAATTTTTTAGAAATGTGTTACGTTACACGGTTAATTTTTATTAGAACCATTTTTTTTTATTTACTTTTTTTTGGTTAAATAATATTAAACTTGAGGAGTGAATATAAACCAATAGGGGATAATATGGGCCGAGATTAAAAAGTCTTCTTTGAAGAACCATTGAATCTTCTTTGAATCGATCTCAACGGAGCATCGTCGAATCGCGGAAGCGTATGCGAGTCAGGGCGAAAAAGTCGAAGGAAGAGGTCGAAGAAGAAGAAGAAGAGGAGAAGAAGGAAGAGGAGGAGGAGGAGGAGGAGGGCGGCCTTTAAACCGTGGGTTCAATGAACCCTCCTACCAAATTAAAAAAGACAACTCTCGTCTTTGGGATGTTCTTCCTCGTGTCCATAGTGTCCACTTACGATGATCGAATTCTCCAATGGTGCTTTCGGTTAAATCATCATAATCGGTTATGAAAGATCAATTATGATTGTTAATATGTCGCGATTAGATTGAATTTATTTTTATTTTTATTTTCTTTTCTTTTGTCTAGTCGATGTTGTGTTGTTAGATAGAAAAGGATGGAAAGGACATCATGTGGTACTCAGGATTAAAAACATATGAGTTTGAAACTTGTTAAAGGAGAAGGAGGATGAGGATGAGGATGAGGATGATGATGATGATGATGATGATGATGAGGAGAAGGGGGTGGGGTGGGGGAGGGGTTCACACACATGATCCAACGAAAATACATATCCATGAGACACAAGTAGGGACGAAAAAGAGACACGGTACTTGGAGTGCGGCACTTAGGCCACTTTACCGGTCATTCACCTCGGTTCGGTTCTTCTCGAGTTCGCTCTGGCTCGCCTCCTTTCGCAGTATCGCGATATTATGCTTCGTTGTTCAAAAGACACCTACCTTCTCTTATTCCCATCAACCGAATTTTTGTTTGTTTTCTTTAATTATCCTCATAAGTTTCATCCTAGAATGTTATCAAAAGTATTCTCCATCCATTAAATCTTTACCAATCATTATCAGTTCTCTGAACTTTCTTTTTGATATCCAATTTGTTGATTTATTTCGTTAAAATTATTGAATTTATTCATTTAAGAAAAAAAAAAAAGAAAAGAGAAAAATAATGATCAAACAAGGTGTTTCCATTCACGAATGTTTAGCAGAATAATTTATTTATTTATTACTTTTTTTTCTCTGTTTATCTTTGACATAGATCAGATGATTAATTTTCTAACATAAGTAAATCCATGCCAAGTTTTAAACTATAGTTTCATAGTTAGATCGATCATATCGTATATGATTTTAATGCGCAGTTTTGGATTAAGTTTCTTCCAGGTTATCGCGTGTCACGTAGTCTATGACGGTGATTTTAACCGCGGGATTATTCTGAACTTCGAAACATTATATTTTATATACGAACAAAGTTGCGTGTTCTAATTGCAAACGTCCTATTCCGAAATGTAATTAACGTATCAACGTGTGTGATGATAATTTGTAGTATTATTATTAGTATTTGAAAGATATTATAATTAGGGTTTATATTAATACGATTGACATAACCAGCAGCATCAAGAGTAACTTCAAACCAACCAATACCAGTAATGGGTTGCAAACATGCGTTATCGTTTTAATTAGAACGTTGATGTGTCAGCGATAAAAGATACACGTTCCAGATTTGAAAATGAGTTAGATTTGCTTGCTTCGAGACATACTATCAAATTCATATATAATCGTTTGTATATTTTAATAATAAACATTTTATACATAAAATTAAATAGTTCCCTTAAGTTAGGAAAAGAAAAAAAAACACCAGAAAAATATTATAATATATAATTATTACTTCCTATCAAGATAAATTCATCGTAATAGGCCTTATCGATATGTGGGTTAACACTCGGGGCTGATAAAAAATACAAATCTAATTTTCGACCCATCAAACGCGATCGTTTATCGGGTTTAAGTTACGGAACGGTTTGCAATGCTCCAGGCTACTTTTTTTTATGGTTCTTTATTTCTTTTTTGTTTTTTTTTTTTTTGAGAAATACCTGTTCACCTGTTCATTGAATTCCAATTATATAAATGAATGTTCATTCGTATTGTTTTTTTTTTTTTATTTTTCATTTCGATCGAATGAAAAAATAAAACGTGACGAAATGTTGTTCGGATTTATCTTTGTTTTGGTTTTTTTTTCTCTCTTGGAATATTAAATTACGATAACATGACATAATAAATAAATAAATAAATAATAATAAGAAGAATTGCAGTGTTATCTTATTGTCAGTTTAATTTCGCAAGAGAAGTTTTAGCAAGCAACGTCCTTGTTTCGATTATGACAGGGACCATAGGAATGCAAATAATGTGATTCGTTTTAGTTGGTTGCTTAGCAAAGCAGCTTTAAAAAGAATCGACTACTCAGTCAGCCATTTGGTCGATGATTTTCATTGAAGTCGTCCGATGCTTTCAGTAACGATCTGATCGATACTTACGCGTTGCATAATTTGACCTATTACTTATCGAACTGTAACGTATCATGTGCGTCAGAGTTAAACGTTGAATAATAATATTGTCAAGTTGTTGCAAACAACAAAATAAACTCTTATCTTTTTTTATTTGAAATTATAATAATAATTAATTGTTAATAAGATTATATGTAAAAAATAATAATTATTATTATTATTATTGATTAGATTGATTTGAAAAATTAATTTTCAACTAAGGGTAGTTGACTTCAAAATATTTTCAATATGTTTAATTTTAATTATAATTTTATTCGATGTTTACTACGCGTGTTTTATTAGAAGACAAACAAACGAAACGACTTGACAACTACTTAAAAAAAGAAAAAAACACTTCCTAGATCGTAGTTGTAAATTCTGTTCGATAGAAGAAGACGATACGAAAATTGAATAATTTCATCGTGGTTTTGTCCTTGGTCGTGTATTAACCCGTTTATATCCACGTGTATTTTTTACTGCGAATACTCTGACGCATCGATCTTCTTCTTCTTCTTCTTCTTCTTCTTCTTCTTCTTCTTCTTCAACAGGGGCCCCAAGACCCCCGTATGCGTAGTTATCAAATACAATTGATGATACTTTTGAAGATATTAGTGTTATTCAATTTTAAATACCATGTGTCCATTTAATTAAAATTATTTAATGCATTTATTATGTTAAACATTATCATCATCGATAAGCGTGTGTTGTAATGATCGTAAAGAAAATGTGGTTATAGTAAAAAAAGTTAGTATTTCTTTTGGATGATGGATTGGTTGGTTGGTTGGTTGGTTGGTTAGTTGGTGAGAAGGAAGAAGACTCGTCCAAAATTTCGGCTACGAAGGAGACCTCTTGGAGTTCATTGACCCGTTGGTTGGTAGTGGTCAGTGATGGTAACGGGTAAGCAAGTAAGCAAGCAAGCAAGCAAGCAAGCAAGCAAGCAAGCAAGCATCAAATAAGTATCAAGCAAGTATCAAGCAAGCAACCAGGCTACCAGTCCATTCGTACGGACACATCGTTCGGTCCTTCACCCGCCATTATCCCGATGGTTACGTACGCTCACGTAGTTGATACACGTGCTCGCAATATATCGTCGCACGATTCTCTCAACACTAACCAAGGAAAATACTATGCGTTTACGGGGAAGACCTCATACGGTGCATCATAAATGTCTCTTCTCTTCTCCCCTTTCCCTCTTCTCAATCATATTTCTTTTTATTTTTTTTTTATATTCAAATTATTCTATCCTTTATCCTATTCTCCATCGATCATTCATTTCATTCTTTCTATTTCTTCTTCTTTCATTTAATATTTTGTTGTATTTTTTCAATATTTTGTTTTGTTTACCTTTTTCGTTTGTTTATAAGTTGATTGAATTTTTTTACGTACAAATGGTTGTGTAATTATGTTCGAGATTATTTAATAAGGATGTTGATTTTATTTAGGTTCATTTGTATATTTTGTTTGTTTGTTAATTCATCCTTGGTTCTGATTAATCATCGATTCAATCACCTATTCACTTTATTTCTTTTTTATTTTGTATTACTTTTGTTTTCTGGAAAGTTTTATCCTTCATCAAGATTAGGTATTATTGATAGATAATCTTTTCGTAAAAAGATACAATATCAATTGGCAATGATTAGAAAATTGAAAAGATTTCTTTAGAATCAGATAAAAATCGATAATAAATCTGCGATAAATAGATGATAGGGAATAGGTCATTGAACTATTATGTATATGTAATAATAAAATAATTTAATATATATATATATAAAGTTAGTACAGTTTATCTTAGAAATATTGTACAAAGTAAATGAACTTAAATTCATTTACAAAATAAAAGAAAAATTATTTTTTATTATTATTTTTTTATTTTTATTTTGTATTAATTATGTTTTCTGGAAAGTTTTATCCTTCATCAAGATTAAGTATTATTGATAGATAATCTTTTCGTAAAAAGATACAATATCAATTGGCAATGATTAGAAAATTGAAAAGATTTCTTTAGAATCAGATAAAAATCGATAATAAATCTGCGATAAATAAATAATAGGTCATTGAACTATTATAGTGATATATATATATATTATACTGTATATGAAATAATAAAATAATATTAATACAGTTTATTTTAGAAATATTGTACAAAGTAAATTATCTACACCAAATTCGTGTGTATTTAAATTCAATGCAACATTGAACATAAAATAAAATAATTTAAAGAAATTGTATGTGTATGTGTGTGTGTTGGGTTCTTCACATTTGAAATAATATCGGATATGTTTAAATGATAATAATTAATTAATAGCATCATCATACGAATCGAATGATATCGCAATGATTTTTTCGTTGACGAAACGATCGACGACGACCTGATCAACGACCTGATCGACGACCCCTTGCGCAACAATCGCGCGCATCATCATATTTTAATTCTTATTTACGTTTGCATCATATCGCGCATCGTGTGCGCACAAGAAACGAGATATAATAGTAGTGAAGGAAAAAGAAAAAGTTTTATAGAAGAAAGAAAGACAGACAGACAGACAGAGAAAGAGAGAGAGAGAGAGAGAGTGAGTGAGATCGATGTCCTCTTGGAGAGAAAGAAAAAGAAAAAAAAACAAAACGCACCTAATCCGTTTTTCCGCCGGGGAAAGCCTCGGACGTTGAACGCATCGCAATTGCAGTTACTTCGATCGAAACGCATAGTCTATACCGATTAGCAAACTACTAAGTAGACAATTGTTTGTTTAAAATAGAAAAATTATACATTAGGATACCTTTTTATTTATTTATTTATTTATTTATTGATCCATCAAAAAATATCCTGACACAACCTTTTCAAGTTAGTTGCATTTGGTTGCATTTTTGTCTGTTCATTTGATGCATAATTCTAATAAAATGTTTATAAATGATTCGTTCGAAATTTCATTGGTTATTTATACTTTGTTTTGTTTTATTTTATTTTTTAAATCACAAGGTCAAAGCAAGGAAAAAATTTTGTCGAATGGTTCAAAAGGTTATTTATGATCTTTGATGAATAAAATACTCTTCGTTAAATAAGAAAACCTCTCTCTCTCTCTCTCTCTCTCGTATTTATGTATTTGCTTGTATGAAAGAGACAGAGAGAGAAAGAGAGAAAGAGAAAGCACATAAGAAATTACATCGTCGCACGTGGGTTCAACGTAAACTTGTTAACTTACAAAACTTGATAATCCTTTATCAATAATTCACGTAAACGACGATTACGCAAAATGATAGACAGTTTTTTTTTTTTGAAGATTAATTTTTTTTTTACCCATTCACTCGTTACTTGATATTTATTATTATTATTATTATTATTATTATTATTATTTAAATATTAGACATGTGTTGATAAAGTTTCTTCGAATTTTTCGTAATTGGAAAAACTGAGGTTCGTTTCAATTTTTGTTGGAATAAATTAATACAAAAAATTTTATAAAACGGGATAATCAAGTTTGTTAATAATTACAATTAGACATTTTTATTTTACAAAAGGTGTGTTTAAATTTGTAATTTTTCAAATTTTATTAAATCCTGTAATACTATATTATTATAGATTAATAAAGCACTATAATCCAACGTAACCCAGTTGAAATCAACTTGAGTGAAAGTAATCAATCAAATCTTCGTTACTTTTATATAATTTAATAATAAATAAAATATTAATTAATAAATAATAAAATTGATATTATATAACAATAAAATTGTAATATATAATATCGTAATATATATCAGATAAAAATACTTACATTAGATAAAACATAATAAATTAAATTAATATTGGTAATTTGTATAGCTGATAAAGTAGTTTAATAATTTAAAAGTATAATATAATATAAAATAGTAATAGTAATTTAATAGTAGTTTAATAGTAGTTTAATAGTAGTTTAATAGTAGTTTAATTAATTTTAAAAAAGCCAAACAATACAAGTCACAATATTTGACAATTGTCAATCACTCTCAATTTTATTAGATCATTATAATTTTTTTTATTTTCGATGACGAATAAGAAACGCGCCCAAAAAACGTAAGAATTAATAAAAAAAAACAAAAACAAAAACAAAAAGAAATAAAAAAACGTAATGTTTGCGAAGACTTGGAGAATGAACGAGATAAATATGAGTGTGTGTATGTATGTATGTGTGGTTGTACGAATATGAATACGGCACGTGTAAGTACTAAAACTTGTAAAAGATCATCCGAGACGAAGTCGATGATCGAGAAATTCATCGATTAAATTCGTCAAAGGATCATTGATCGCGATGGCCTTCTCGGATTCGTTCGTTCGTTCGTTCGTTCGTTTGCTCGTTTCGTTTCGTTTTGTTTCGTTTTGTTTCGTTTTGTTCGTTTGGGGTCGAGAACAGCGGCAGGCTTTTGCTCTTTGTCCATTTTGTTTGAGTCGAACAAAATTGATCGGCCAGTCAACCTTAACGATTGCGCGAATTATTTCAATCTTGTGTCGGCGTTATCAGACAGCTTTTCTCTCCAAAAGGTTTAAGTTCATTGAAATCTTTAGGCACAAACATTTAAATAGAAACGATGAAACAATTTTAACAAAGAAAAGAAAATAATGAAAGATCATGAAGATTACGATGATCAATATCATCTAGATATATATATTTGTTCTTTATCTTGAAATATTGGTAGTCAATAATAAAACATCACGTATAGGTATAGTAAAAGTACTTTACGAAGCACCTTTGCCACTTGGTAAGACGTAGCGACAAACTCGTTCCAGTTATCGTTCGTTGAACTTTACCGAAGTAACTTTACCGAAAGAAGTCATTAAAACGTAACACACACATACCACATACACCATCTGCCAAATATATCTGCCAATTTTTTGCAGATCATACAACACAACACAGCTGTGTATTCGTCGTTCAGGGTTTCTACGATATCAAAGAATGATTAAACCAAACAAATGTTGGTTTTTTTCTTTTTTTTTTTTTTTAAATATAAATTATTGATAAAAATTCATCCGAAAATTGGAATTGATAGAGAGAAGAATGATGAAATGATTTTTGGTGTTTAATGAGGTATGAAATTAAAATATGAAAGTCCTATTATGTTTGCTCTTCTTGTTCTTGTTGTATTTAGGCATACACAATGGCAAGAGAAATGGCGGTAGAAATGTAAGTGGCGAAGAAGAAGAAGAAGAAGAGGAAGAAAAAGCAAAGAAGGTTATCAGAGAGGGTCGACCCGATTTCTAACGGGCGACCATTCTCGAGGCACCATGAGTGAGAAATAACGGGCTTCCCCAAAATCACCTGGGCCCCGTTATTAGCCGTTAGAAACGAAACCTGTTGTTGGAAACCATAACGCGGATCCTTACGCACGTTTTCGTATAGATAGATCGATAGACAATCTTTCAATCTTTCAATCTTTTTATTTTGTATTTTTTGAGTGTCCAAAAAAAAAAAAATACCTTGAAATTAATTAAATAAAAATATTATTATGAAATTTATGTATTATTTAGAAATGATTTAACACAACGTTTCTATTATTATTAATTAATTTTATTTATTAATTTTCTTTTTTCAATTATTATTTTAATCAATTGACGAATATAATAACCTTGCAATTTTAATTAAATATTATTAAATATTTTTTTTATTTAATTTATATAT
>NW_015149021.1:693568-709623 GCF_001465965.1 Polistes dominula | reverse complement strand
ACAATATTTCTATTATTTATTTTTGGTATTATTTGAATGAATTGATGAATAGTAGATGAAAAATATGAAATAAAGGAAGTAATAAGATATTTTTAAAGTGCAATAAATTAATGAAATAAAGAGTGTTATGTGTTGTTGTTAAGCGTGGGTTGACCATGTCAACCATTTAAGGATTCGGCCCAAGAAGAAGAAGAAGAAGAAGAAGAAGAAGAAGAAGAGAAGATCGTCATTGTGCCCTGTGAACGTACCGCTACATTTACCTGGTCCCACTCTGACCCACATTCTTCCTTCCTTTACAACAACGTTCACCAAGCAAAGATGCAGTCGCATGTTTTCTGTTTGCGAAAATTATACTTTTATCTTTTCTTCTTCTTATTCTTATTCTTATTCGAACATTACAAACAATTTTTATTATAATTATTATTATTGAATTAATATTCGAGTCATTTATTAATCTTCAATTATGTTTAGATTTAGTGTGTGTTTTGGCATAAACAAATTTTAAGTAGATTTAACCAAAATTATGCATTTAATTGTGCAACTTTGTTTGCTTTTCTTTTGGGAAATGCAGTTGTTTTTGCAGTTTTTGGATTCGTGCGAATCAATTATATTTGATTTTTATTTTTAATATATATATAATATTAAATATACATAATTATATATTAATTATTTATTAATTTTTGTTTTTTAAATGTAAATCTTTTGCCCCTTTTGGTTTTTTTTTTTTTTTTTAAAATCGCCAAATTTCTTTGTCATATATTTTGTTGAATATATATATATTTTTTTTTTTGGTAATAATCGTTGTCAAAGTAATTGAATGATAAAAATAAGTAATTTTGTATTGGTTATCGATGCTCGATTTATTTTATCTTCGTTTCAATGAAAGATCTGGAATATATTATCACGGATCGATGACTTCGAATTGGTACCATCGTCCGGATTTACACCGTAAACGTTCGTTTCGCTTCGTTTCCTTTACTCATAAAAAAAGAAAGAAAGAAAAAAAAAAAAGGATTTACCTATGTGCACCTTTCTTGTCCTTCGTATACTTTCAATATTTCAAATAAATCATGAAGTAGCAAAATTAGGTGATTCACGATTATATTTATCTTTCTTTTTGCAATATTTCTTTTTTTCGAGAGAGATCTATGATAAAACAATGAATAATATAATGTACAAAATCATTCAATATTCACACAATATTCATGGTGACTGTAAAAAGAACATTGACAATTTTACAATAATAAAAAAAAAGAAAAGACAAAGTTGCATAATATAAATAATATTTATTTAATTATCGTACATTTATTGTCTTTTGTTTTCAATAATTTTTATTATAAAATACGCAATATAATTCTTGGTAAAAAAAATGTTTTCCTGAAAAAAAAAACAAAAGAAATGTTGCACAATAATAAAATAATAAAATAAATATAAATATTTTTAATTTATCTTTAAAATCAGCATTAATTGTTTATGATGGGGTACACATTGGTACACGTTAAAACAATTATGTTAACCATAAATATATTCAATTGTTAATCTCATTTGTTAATTGATCGGAGAGATCGAATTACAAGTTGAAATGAAATTTTTCTTATAATATATATATTTTATTTGGTATTGTATTGTATGAAAAAAAAAGTTGATAAAAAAAATGTCGATGATAAAGAGAAAAGATCTGATGTTTTGATCGATCTTCATTCGAGAACGACGGTTTCGAGTTGAATGACCTGAAGAAGGTCCTCCTCCTCATTGGCTGTGGGAGACTTCGATAACTAGAACTCACTCGAGTGAGAGGAGAACCAGCAGTAAATCTTTTTAACTTTGAATTAAATCGTAGATCTAGGTATAGATCTGCATGCAAAGAAACACCAATGTACGATGATCATCAGAAAGAGAATGTCTACCAATGATTACAATTATAATGATGATGATGATGATGATGATGAATATGATTTTTTACATAAATTAATCAGAAGAATAATTGATAAAATAATTCGTCAGAATTTAATTGAAAATAAATATTTGAAGTAACTGTTAGGTAGGGGTAAAATAATTGATAAATTATGAAAGTGTGGTACAGTTAATAATACAAATTATGGAATTTAATATTTTATTAATATAATAATTTATATATACTTTTAATAATATATAATAATTAATTACTAATTAAATTTATCGTAATATACATCTTCTTAATGTATATAAATTACGTGTCACGTTGTTTGTGTGCAATGTACTCCTAAATTACTGAACCGATTTTAATCAAATTTTGCACACTGTGTACAATTTCATCCAAGTTGAAAGATAAGATAGTTTATAATAAACAAATAATTGGCAATATTATTTTATCGATTCATATATCCCAAAAATAAATCAAACTTACATAAAACAAAATAAAAATAAAATAATATAATAAAAATTTGCATCATACTTAGATGGAAGTAAAAATGAATGGTTGTAAGTTAGAATAGATCCCTTTCACCAATACTTAATAATAAAATATAAATCATAGTTTTCGATAAGGTAGAAATCGTCGTAATAGTGTATTGTGGGACATAAAGAAGATAAATCGACGTATACTCGGCCAAGTTTTTCATCATTTTTCTTTTCAACGGTAACATCGCGACGCGTCAAGTTTATTGAGAAGATGAAAAAGAGTAGGAGAGAAAAAGCACGAGGAACAGCAGCAGAAGGTGGTGATGGTGGTGATGGTGGTGATGGTGGTGGTGGTGGTGGTGGTGGGATAAGAAGGGGGAAAAGAAAAGGAGGTGTGTGTGTGTGTGGGTAAAAGGCATCGAATGAGTTTCTCAATCGGCACGATTCGAAAGAGAGTCGTCGTCGTCGTCGTCGTCGTCGTCGTCGTCGTCGTCGTCGTCGTTCGTGGCTTTATATATATTTTACTCTTCGCTCTTTTCTATTTCGGGACACGTCCGCGTGTCTTTCTCAGTGAGAAGCAACATAATGAAATTTCTCCTCTTACTTATCCACAAACGTCATCGGTTTGATCGTAACCCATAGTTTTGATGAAAAGCTTTAAGAATTATAAGAATCATACAATCATTGTAAACATGTACAAATATGTACAATTTGTCTAATTTATGACAAGTCAAGTATTTAAACAACAAAATTATATTGAAAAGAACACATTTGAAATATTCGAATAAAAAGATCATTATTCAAATTAAGATGAGAAATAAAACCAAAACTAGAAAGATAGTTTGATTTTTAATTGATTGATATAATAATTAGGGTTTTAATAGTTTCTTACTTAAAAAAAAAAAAAAAAATGCATTTCAATTATATTAAATTAATTAATAAAATTAATTATATCAAAATTGCATTGAAATAATTCTCATTTAATTTGAATATACCAAAATGAAAATAAACAAATACCCACAAAATAACAAGACACTCATTCGAGTATCCTCTCTATTCAATTACAATATGTTGAATAAAGGTGATAAAATAAACAAATAAAGAAAACAAAATAAAAAAAAGGAAAAAAACAAAATACACTAATAAAATAAAAGAAAGATTAGAAATGATTAGACAAAATTATGAGACCCCAAACATAAAGGATATTCATGAGTCTTGCCTCGTAAACATGAAAAGATTCCGACCAGCTGCAAGAGTTGTTTGTTTCTGTCGTTGAACAACCGTGGGAGGAAAATAAGGAGGAGAAGGAGGTGGTGGAGGGTTACGAGAAGAGGGTGGAGGGGGGGCTCTAAGGTAATAGAAGTAGCGAAGGTGGATAAAGAGAAGGTTGGTGGTAGTGGTGGTCATAGTGGAAATGGTAGAAATGCATTGATGGGGGTTTTAACGGGAGAGAAAGAGGAAGGTGGATAAAAGGGGGGAAGAGAAATGAAGGAAAAGGAGAAAAGGAGGTGGAGGAGGAGGAGGAGGAGGAGGTGGGACACCTGGAATGTGTGTAAGGTAAGCGGCGGCATCCGGGCAATGCCCTCGCATGTAAACAATCAGAAATTGCAGCCCCGGTTTCGCGAGTAAGCAACGCGAACGTGCCGTGCTGCACACACCTAAACACACCTGCACACACGAACATATAAAGAAGAACGCGTTGCACTTACACGATTAATCGCACACAAACCAATTACATTACCGCATGAATACATATATATGTATATGTATAAGAGTTCTGACTGAGTGAGACCGGTTCCCGTACCTTTTTGCACATTCTGTTGCACCTTCTGTTGCACTCCTTTACGTTCAACCGATCAATGTACCCCTCTCTCAAATTGGAATGACAGAGGGGGGAGGTGGGAGGTGGGATCTATTTTGTAGGAAAAATAGCAAATTTTGACAATTTGTTTATTGTTTTTTTTCGGTGCATATCATATTTGGTATAGGAGATTCATTGTGAAAGAATGCAGAATGAACTGACGATGCGTGACAGGAATTATGACGTTAGTGTGTGTGTGTGTGTTTGTATAGTAGTAGTATATAATATAATATACAATACAATTTGATTTAGGTGTGTCGATAATCAAGAAGATCCGATGTATTATTATGCCATTGTGTTTAGTGTCGTAGGACCTAATCGTGCGATAATACGCCATTGTTACGATCAATTATTTAATTATATTATTTATAAATACAGGATCATTTATGTAATTGTTATTGAATTTTTTTATTTTTTTATTTGTAATTAGGTGAAGGTTGTATCAAAGTTTTTGTTTCTTTTTTTTTTATATTGAAACATTATTCATGAAATTAGAAATACAGAAATTAATGAACGTTTAAAAATGTTTAATTTATTCTTCATGTGTTGGTGCATATTAAAAATAAAAAAAAAACAACAATTTGTTTGTAGATTAGGTCATTTCACGTAAGAAATTATGGTGTGAGTTTTGAGTTCATTGACCTGATCAAGCCTGACGACCTTCTACGAGAGTACACGAAGAAGGATTCTGGATCAAACGACTTCAAACAGTTCCCTCCTCCTTCTTGTATTATTTGCGATTCAATTAATAAACGAAAAAGAGAGAAACTATTAACTCGGTTACGTATACATTGGTTCAAAGATGATTTGGATATATACACACAAGAACACACACACACATATTCAACTAACAATTAATTTAAACTATGGCGTTAACCTTTTTTTTTTTTTTACATGGGACCATGTGTTCGAATGCTATAGAATTGTAAGAAGAAAATTATTATATATAATTATTAATCGTATGTTATTAAATAAAAGTATTAATCAATTGATGATAGGACTAATTTTCTTCTTAATATATATAAATTACGTGTGACGTTGTTTGTCCGCAATGGACTTCTAAACAACTGAACCGATTTTAATCAAATTTTACATACTGTATGCAATTTCATCCAACTTGAAAGATAGAATAGTTTATATCTCAATTTATAATCGCAATTGACTTAAAGACGTGTGTATCGAACTGATTGTGAGCTACAGCAACGCGTGACGGGGCACCCCTAGTTGAAAATATAAGTTTGAATGTATTTGAGTATGTGGAATGAGATTTCAGGTTCACAATGGGATAGTTAATAAAATATTTTATTTAAAAAATAAATAATGGATAATAAATAATATAAATAGAATAATAAAATAAAACATTTTATATGTTTGTCAACGTTTTATATGTTTTACAAATTACATGAATAAAATGCAGGTTCATTTAAATCCGCCTGTTTAGAAACAAATAAATATTTTTTATAATTTTCTTTTGTTTAAATTCTTGTTTATCTGATGTTGGTGGATTGTTTATTACATTTGTAAGAAATAATAATTTGATAAACAGGTGTAAAACAATGCAATGTAGCAATTTGTTGTAGTAATAGTAAGTAGTAAGTAGTAGTAGTAGGAAACTTTCGCGTTTAGATTTTGTCGTATGTGTGTGTGTGTGTGTGTGTGTGTGTGTGTGTGTGTGTGTGTGTGTGTGTGTAGTATGGCAAGTAAGAAGTATAAGTAAGTTCTTGGAAGAAGAAGGAAGACACAAGACACATACTCTTCTCTCTCAATTGGAAGGAAGAGAGTATAACACACGTCCTCCGCATGGACGGTCGTTCACCCTTCATGCGATCACAGACGGAGCGTAGACCGCGTTTCTTCCTCCCCCTTCTTCTTCTTCTTTCTTCTTTCTTCTTCTTCTTATTCTTATTCTACTACTACTTTTCTCTTTCTTCTTTCTTCTTTTATTTTTTTTCTTATTTGTATTTTTTTATTCTTTTCWTTTTCTTTTTCTTTAAGTCACACCTTCGTCTCGTATCATTTCCTTCCTTTATTATTTCTTTGTACTCTCATTGCATCCCTCTTCAGGTATTTATTATTACTTTATTATTTTTATTATTATTAATTTATTTCTGATTTTTTTTTGTTAACTGTTCAACTTGCCTACGATACCAAATTTTTATAATTTATAATCTTTAAAGGTTTGTTCAACGAATTTCAATTCTCAATGCAATTCTCAATGCAATTTTCAAACTTCAATTCTTAAAACTGCATGTAACTTTTGCAATACTACCATTCATTATTTAACCCTTAAGTGCATTTGTTCTTGTTCGGTGCACTTGTTCTTGTTTGGTGCACTTGTTCTTGTTTGGTGCACTTGTTTTTGTTCGGTGAATTTTTCACAAAACTCAAGTATCACTAAGTGCACTTGTTTTTGTTACATGCACTTGTTTTTGTTCGGTGCACTTGTTCTTGTTCGGTGCACTTGTTCTTGTTTGGTGCACTTGTTCTTGTTTGGTGCACTTGTTCTTGTTCGGTGCATTTTTCACAAAACTCAAGTATCACTTAGTGCATTTGTTTTTGTTAGATGCATTTGTTCTTGTTCGATGCACTTGTTCTTGTTCGGTACATTTTTCACAGAACTCAAGTATCCCTACCACTTGTTAAAGTTGCCAATAAAAACAGAAATAATATGTAATATAGTAAAACGACTAAAAGATTACAAAAAAGAAAAAAAAGTAGGAAAAAGATCTAAAGGAAGAAGAGATCTTATCGCATTTTTAATATGTGCACGAACGCAAAATATCAGAGTTCATTAAACCTTTTTTAGAATATCATCTTGGCAAGTAAAACTAAGCCTACGGGGTGAGGCAAGGGGGAGGGACACTCCCTTTCACGAGATTTCCTTTCATTTTTTGAACGAAAAAGAATCCCGTCAGCGAACTTTGTCGCTCGTTTTGCTTTCTTTTCTTCTTCTTCTTCTTCATTTTAAACAAAATGTTCACTTTTGCATACGAAATCTATGCATGTATGTGCGTACGAATAAATTCTCGGTTTTTTTTTTTTTTTTTTTTAAATAATTGTTTACGAAAACTTGCACGTTTCTTTCTTTATTGTTCAAAGTTATCGTTGAATTTTATTTCACGTTTGATGTTGATAAAAAGAAAAAAGAAAAAAAATTAACACAACAGTTTTACGTGCTTGATTAGGAAATTATTTTACTTTTTGTTTTTTGTTGTTTTTTTTTTTGTTATAAATAAAACAAAAGAAAATAAAACGTATACCATTTGGAAAAAAATGTAAAATTAATTTAAGTCAGTGGGGAATATTTTTTCTTAAAGATAACCAAATGAAATATGTCGATGTTTTAATTGAAATAACAATACGATGAACAAATGATGACCACCAAGTCATTTTTATTTCTTATAAATTCAACGGATCAATGTTTGTCTTTCTTTTTTTTTTTTTCTTTTCTTGTCTGAATCAACGACCGATTAATTTAATCTCTCGAAAAACGTGGCTCACATTTTTTTTTTGTAAAAATCATTTTTTTCTCCTGCTTATTTGAACCATTTTAAGTCAATCATAATCATAATTATTCCAAATTTTGGTTAATTACAAAAAGAAATTTGGTTAAAATGTTTTTCATATTGAATAATAATAAACAAAATAAATAAATGTTTATTTCTAGAAAAACTAGAAAAACTTTCTTAGAAAATCTTTTATTTTATTTTGATTTAATTGTAAAAATTCTATTTCAATGTTAGATTGAAACAAAATTATTTTCAACAAATCAAATATCCTAGAAATCGATTAATTTTTATCTGTTACCTGTTGGAATGGTACAAGGTGTGTGTGTGTGTGTGTGTGTGTTATGTTTGTCTAAATCATAGAAAATAGAAAAAAAAATATAAAATTACAAAAATCTATCTATAGAAATCTAGCTTGAAAGAAATCAACTTTCTAAGTTAAAGTTTTTTTTATTTTCATATTAACATGATACACACACACACACATACACACACAAAAATTCACAAATGTGTAGGTAAAAAAAGAAATAGAAGAAACATATCTGTAGTATTATAATTAGATATTTTATTAATCATCGGTTCCTGTGTAATATTAAAATATGAAAAAGATGTGTCGGAGAGAGAGAGAGAGAGAGAGAGAGAGAGAGAGAGAGAGAGAAGAAGCTAATGGCCTTGGGGTCATCAAATCGTTCACTCGATGTTCGCTGTTACAACACCGATAAGAAGGTGTCGTTGCTCCAAATGAAATCTTAGGGTTCTTCATCGTTTCAATTATCTTTTCAAGGATCATAACCAAGTTAAATGCGAATGTCCGGACGACTGTAAAAATAATGACGATATGCTTTGTCCAATCAAAATCATTGCCTCTTCTTCTTTTTTTTTTTCTTTTTTTACTTTTTTTAATAAGATTAGGTGTAAACCAATTAAAACAACGAAAGATTAGGATGATAAGTATAGCAAATGTTGCGATAATTATCGGTTATTATCAATTGGCATTTAATGAACCAAAACATTCGTTCGATTCAATATTTGTTTCATCTTATCAAATATTTAATAAATCATAATTTATAAATTAATTTTAATTAATTATTTAATAAATAATATTTAATAAATTAATAAAAACGTCTTGTTTATTTTTCTACAATAAATTGACACGTTGTTTGTCACGCGAATTCTTACAGAAATTCTTGTCAGGCCACAGGGCTTACTTTGTATTAAAAAAAAAAAAAAATAGTTGAGTGTCAGTCACCTATGACTGACGTGACGCTCAACGTGTTAAAGTGTTGACAATTGTTTAAATATCGTTGCAATAAATGAAATAATTAAAACATACATTTATTTAAATTTAAATTGACTTAGTATTTTCACCAACCAATCAAATGACTCACCCTTAGATGATAAAAAAACAGGTTAGGGAACGGAAAGAGAACGATCAAAGTTTTGACCAGTTATGGGTGAGGATGGACGGACGAACATTTTGGCACGGAACATGTTGGCAAAGGTGTATCATTTGTCCGAATGTGGTTTCCCCCATATTTAGACAGGTTGCACCGTGTACCGGACGAATAAATTATACACAAATCGGGTCAGAGACATGTTGATGATATTTCTCATACTCTCTTCGTGTTTAATCATCTTAAAGAAAAATGTTTAACTAACTTATTCTCATATAAAATGTTTTATCTTTATTTCACGTTTAAAATAAAAAAATAAAAAAATAAAAAAGAAGAAGAAGAAGAAGAAGAAGATATCTTCGATCGTGTCATTAAACGATTCGTGATAGTTCGTTCATTAATATAATACGAGATAATTATTATCAACACTTGACAATCTTATCGCACAAGTTTCATTACGAATTCGTGTGATTTGATTTCGTTTTAATTATCGAAACATTATGATTTAATTTATTAAAGTACAATACGCGCAAACAAATTGACACAAAACATGGGATTACAGGGAAAAATAAAAACAATATAAATAAATAAAAAGAAACAATAATGCACAATACAGAAACAAATGGATTTGTCAAATGAAAAAGACGATAAACCAATTAATAAAATATAATGCATAATGATATGTTTCGCACACTTTCATTCGCAAAGATACAAAATTCACACCAATGGTTATTTAATCAAATAAATAATAATAATAATAATTAAAATACAATTGTAATGAGTTTTAAATGAAATTAATAAAAAAAGCGGAAGAATGAAACGTCTCTCTCTCTCTCTCTCTCTCTCTTTCTCTATCGCTCTCGTTAATGACAAAAATATTCTGATGCAGTTTTGACGTGATAGAAATGTCAGTAAAGAATAAGAGTAGTCTTTGATCGCACTACGAAGCTCTCGCTAGCGCCGTATCGGGCCGTCTGAGTGACCGAAGCGATTGCTCGATGCAGTGTGGAGGCACGTTTATCCCCACCATTGAGAATGGGACTCTCACCGGACTCTTAGCGGGGTCCACCACTCTACGATTTGAAAGGGGAACGGGGGAGGGGCTCCGAGGGTTTGGTCCGCCTTCGCACCCTCGTTCGTGTACAACCCACCAACCAAGCAACCACCCTCGTGGGGAATCATGGGCCTCTGAAGATCTGAGCCTATTCCCCTCTCTTCAATCTTCCCTTCCCTTCCCTTTGCTTTGCTTTGCTTTGCTTTGCTTTGCTTTGCTTCCCTTTCTCAACCACCTCCGCACGATTTTATTCACCTGAATGATCTTCTTAAAGTGGTGGTGAGGCTGTTTGATGATTGTTGATGATGTTCTTCAACGTGTTATACTTAACAGTGATCAATGCACTTTTGTGCAACGTTATATCTCGTATTGTAGCACAAAGTAGCAATAGTATGTCGCGATATGCTGTTGTGTGACGTTCTTGTGGTACTCCTGTTGCTGCTGCTGCTGTTGCTGCTGCTGCTGTTGCCGCGGCCGCTGATCTACGGGGCGCCCCCACCGTGCCTCACAGAGGGGCCGCCGTGGGGCCGCTGCCTGATGAGTCACTATATAAGACAGGCAAGGACAAGAAGGTGTATGTTAGTACACACTCAATCCTCCCGTGGCTCGCACGACTCCCGACGTGACGAGCGCCGGCGAATTCGGCTGCGGCTGTGACCGACTTTTTTTTCTATCTCTCTCTCCTCTCTCTCTCTCTCTCTCTCTTTCTCCTTTTTCTTTCTCCTCTATCTCTTCTTCTTCTTCTTCTTCTTCTCCTCCCTCTTCCTATCTCTTTCTTTTTCCCCTACTCTCAGATTTTTTAATTCTTTCCACCACTTTACCCAATATCACCTATTCCTATCTCCGTCTCATTCTATTTTGCCCATTCGTTCGTTCAGTCCTCCTATCTATCGGTCTTTCTTTCTTTCTTTCTCCCTCCACCCACTCACCCCCACCCAACCCCTTCTGAATACCCCTTAACCAAGTCTTCATATATCCTCGCTTTTCGTTTGACGCACTCCTGATCGTTTAACGCGAACCAACGAACGTATGAGTGCTCAACAAGTCGCCAAACAGAAGAGACTTTAGTCGACAGAGAGAAACTATAGTAGTAGCGCATTCATTCTTTGCTTGATAGTCCTTCAGTGCGCACGTAGGGCACACGCGGACTCCCACCTTTTGGGAGGATTCATCATTGAACTGTCGCCTGTTTTAAAACGCGACTACTTTATTAGAAAACACAACTAATTGATTGATTCAATTTGATGTTTTCTTTGAATATTTCTTTTTTGATTTTAATCTATCGTGAATAAATAAGAGAAGAAAGTGTGTGTGGGGGGATACCTAACCACCACCATTTACATTACGCGAGATTTGCGTGAATATTTTTGTCATTGGGTTTACGTTTTTGTGGATACGAGAGACATGGACAACACGTTTAGATGTTAACAACAAGATTTTAAATAGAAAATCAATTGTAATCGAACAATTGTTCACGTTTTTGTTAACACTGTATTTTTCATTTGAACTATTATAAATAATTGTCAAATATGTTGGTGGCACATTTGACAATATTGCTATCCAAATGGATGGGTAGCAACCTTAACGAACTATTATGCACTTCTGTCGTGTTTTTTGGTGTATTAATGCTTGTGAAGATTATTCAGTGGGTTAAGATAATGTTACGTTTACCACCTGGCCCATGGGGTTTACCATTCTTCGGTTATCTATTGTTCCTCAAGGAAGACACCTATTTGCAGTACATCGAATTGGCTAAAAAATACGGAAATATCTTCAGTTCGTATTTGGGTAAACAACTGGTCGTTGTAATCAGCGATTTTCAAGTCATACGTGATATGTTCCTTCAAAGGGAATTCACCGGCAGACCTCATACCGAATTCAGCAGTATTCTTGGTACTTATGGTAAGTTTATGTCAAACATTTGTTTCATTTAATTTTCTGATACTCGTTTGTTTGATTTTCTTTTTTTTTATTGCTTATATACATCGTTTTGAAAATTAACAAATTTATCGAACGAATCAATCAGAGTTTATTTTAGCGCATCATTTCTAAACCACTCTCGTGCGAAGTAACTTCTCGGTCAATGCTAACTCGTACTATGCGCGATGTTGTAATCGATCGTCCGAGCGATACCTCGAACAGATAGATAGATCGACACTGATCACATACACTGAAAAGAAAAAAAAAAAAAAAGAAAAAAGAAAAAACGAGTATCCGCGTGTATCGCATACGTTAGTTGTGTTGTTGTTGTTGTTCATTCAAATAATTACAATGTTATTTATTTTGTTTTCCATTATCATCACAGGTATCATCAATGTCGATGGTCATTTATGGAAAGAACAGAGAAAATTTTTATTGACCATATTTCGTAGTTTTGGTAAAACCGCTTCTCATGGAAAGAAAGCCATGGAAACTAGAATTAAGGTAAGTTTTTTATTTTATCAACAAAATGAACCACACACACACACACACACACACATTCACAAACAATATGTTTAATTGTTTTTGTTTTGTGTGATTCTAGCGAGAAGTTAAAGTTTTGATCGAAACTTTGTTAACAACAAGAGGTGAACCAACAAACCCATCCCATTTGCTTGCGATATCAATAAGCAACGTGATTTGTTCTTTCATAATGAGCGTACGTTTTGAACCTGGTGAAAGAAGATTCAAAAGATTCATGCACCTAATTGGTGAAGGATTTAAACTTTTTGGTACAATTATAAACGTCAACTATTTCCCAGTGATGCGTTATCTGCCACATTTGAGAGAAGCTCGCAATAAAATCATGAAGAATATCGACGAGATGGGTCTGTTCTTTCAAGAAACCATCGAGGAACATCGAAGGACATTCGATCCTACCATAACTCGCGATCTGATTGATTCATACCTGTTGGAAATTCACAATGCTAAGATGGAAGGACGTGAAGGTGAATTGTTTCAAGGAAGAGATCACAGTAAGTTTATATATTTATATTTAAACAATGAAAAACATTTAACATAGATTTCACAAATAAATATTTGTATTGTTGTTGTTGTTGTTGTTGTTCGATAGATCGTCAAATGCAACAGATACTCGGTGATTTGTTTTCTGCCGGCATGGAAACGGTGAAGACTACGTTGGAATGGGCAATCATTTTCATGTTGCATTATCCTGAAGCTGCTAAAGCGGTTCGCGAAGAATTGGACGTGGTCGTTGGCAGATTTAGAATGCCAAGTTTGGACGATCAAGAATATTTGCCAATTACTCAAGCAACAATATGGGAAATTCTACGAAAATCTAGCATTGTCCCATTGGGAACAACTCATGCTACCACAAGGTAAGTTTTTTTTGTATAATAAATCGATTGATACAAAAAAAAAAACCAGTCAATCTAGTTCGGTCCGATTGGCGGGAATTCGAATCGTATTTCGCAACGGGACGAACCCCCGCGTCTTCCTTTTCANTGTCCCATTGGGAACAACTCATGCTACCACAAGGTAAGTTTTTTTTGTATAATAAATCGATTGATACACATACATACACATACCAAAAAAAAAAAAAACCAGTCAATCTAGTTCGGTCCGATTGGCGGGAATTCGAATCGTATTTCGCAACGGGACGAACCCCCGCGTCTTCCTTTTCAAAGAATAAGCTGTGTGCATGTGTCTGTGTGTATCTGTTATAATGTCGGAATCTCGTTCGCTTGCGATTGCCGATTATTCGGCAAGCAAAAGTGAAAGCAAAAGGTGCGTGGCCTGGGCCCCACCCCCTTCCCCCAGTGTGTCTGCTTTTCGGTCGGGCCCACCTTTACTCAAAGTTTCTTRCTTGCTTGGTTGCTTCGAGGTCGACGACACCCATTTCTTTCATGGTGTTATCGAACAAAAAGTTTCAAATGAAGAATTTAACAACAACAACAATAGCAAAAATGAAACATTAATTTAATGGGGGGTTGACAAAATGACGAAATTTTATTGGTGGTTAAATAAAAAAAAATCAAAGCACACTAACGTTTGTTTTGTTTGTTTGGTTTTGTTCACAGGGACGTAATAGTGAACGATTATTTGATTCCTGCTGGTTCTCAAGTGGTACCCAACATTTATGCCGTACACATGGATCCAAAATTATGGGATCAACCAGAAGAATTTCGTCCATCGCGTTTCCTCGATTCCGAAGGAAAACCTCAAAAACCTAAACACTTTATGCCATTTGGTATTGGTCAACGTGTATGTCTTGGAGAAAAATTGGCCAATTATGAGATATTTTTATTTTTCACGTCACTTTTACACATGTACGACTTCAGGTTACCGGAAGGTGAATCGTTACCAAGTTTACGTTCGAATAATGGTGTTACATTAACGCCTGATCCTTACAAGGTTTGTTACATACGAAGAAACTTTGATGTCATCGATTTCAACGTTGCCAATGAACAAAACGGACCACTCCGTAATGTTGGTGCTGTGTAAAAAAAAAAGAAAAAAGATGAACACGATGATAAAACATGAAGAAGAGAAAAACACATATGAATAAATATGAAAAAAAAAAAGAAGAAAAAAAAAAGAAACTAAGAGGAAGAAGAAGAAGTGCCTCGAGACGATCACGGTTGTTGTTCCTATCACTTTTATCAGAGGATATGAACTTTCGTGCTCCTCGCCGAGCGTGTGCCGAATCAGGAAAGAACAAAAACAAAAAAAAAACACAACACAAAAAAGAAGATGAAAAAGAAGATGCAAATGCAAATGCAAATGCAAATGCAAATGCAGATGAAGATGAAGATGAAGAAAGAAGAAAATCTTTCCTCGGTGCACGCTGATCAGAGTACAAAAAAAAAAGCCTCTATACGGTTCGAAGAATTGTCTCTAATTTCACCAATCACCACAGCTTTACTTTAAACATTACCTTTAAAAAAAAAAAACAAAAAAAAAACATATACATTCATACTAATTTTCCTGCCAATCATATTTTCATTCATCTTTAACACCCCTCAATCTCTCGCCATATGAATATTTATTTATCGCGAATTTATTACCCCCACCCCCCAGCCCCCGTTACTCTTACCACCCCTTTAACACGTTGAACGCCACGTCAGTCATTGGTGACTGACACTCAATTATTTTTTCAAGACAAAGTAAGGTCTGTGGCCTGACAAGAATTTTCCTTAAAAAAATTCGGCGTGGTACTCAACGTGTTAAAACCTATTACCATTATTATTATTATTATATATATATAGATATATATATATTACCATAAAACAAACACACACATACACCCTACTACTACTACTACTATTACTATTATTATTAGTATCTTTAGCTTACAAAAACCTTCAGATTATTACTAAATAATTTATTGACCTTTGACACTTGAGATACACTCATAATTTTCGTTAGTATCGACAGGTTATACCCTGTGTCTCTTAAACATTATGTGTTAAACTTTGTTCTTATGTTAAATAGATGCCAAGGAAGAAGGGTGGGGTTTTATGAATTTATGAAATAAGTCGAACAGATAAAATAATACTTGTAAATAATTATCGTTTAAGAATAACGTGTAAGAATATGAAAAGGAACGATTAACAGAGAAAGAGAAAGAGATAGAGAGAGAGAGAGAGAGAAAGAGAGAAGTTTAGTATGTGAGTGTGTGTATGCATGTAAGAAGACAACATGCATGATGACGTTGTGCTTGATATGCTAATTTAATGATTAATAATAATCCTCTCTCTTTCTCTCTCTCTCTCTCTCTCTCTCTCTTTTCTCTCTTTCTGGTCGACGAACCGCGTGCCCCGATTGTCGAGAACGCGAGAGATACGAGAGAGAGAAACTAAGTGCCTTCATCTTACGCCCCAAGAAGCAAAGAAACGAAAAAAAAAAACAAAAAAAAAAAA
>NW_015149021.1:582998-683581 GCF_001465965.1 Polistes dominula | reverse complement strand
GGTTTACGATCAACGTGCTTAAAGGAATACCCAATAAGATCCTTCGTGATGATCATGCATCTTTTATTCCTTTATTGTTTTTTTTTTTTTTTTTTTATATTTTTAGTACACGTGGTATACATTTTTTGGGGGAGGGGGGAGGAACCCATAAACAAATAAAAACAAACAAACATAAAATATCAAATAACATGATCAAATTAAACACAACTTAACTGTATGCAATTAAATATGAACAATACTCGGATTAATACTTCAATACTCGTTCTAATCATCATAATCATAATCATAATCATCATCATCATCATCAGTGGTGTTGAGTAGAGTAGTCGATAGGTCAGTGTCGTATTTAAATGACCGCACCGATAAAAACTTTCCGGGATGCGTCATCAACGTTCACCAACGAGTCCCTCACGAATAAATCCTCAAGAGACACATACACACATACACACACACACATACATACACACATACAAGTGTTCTTTTCTTGTCTTTTATTTTTAAAAAACAGTCGTTGTGGTACTCGTACGATTAGATGGAAAGTGTTAAGATAAAAATTCAACAAGAAAGAATGAAAGAAAATAATCAATCGGATTTTTTTTTCACATACATACACATACACATACACACACACACGTACACACACACGCACACAATTTGCTATCGTTTCTTACGCAACTAAACAGCACACCTAGCTCATATGTTGTATGGTGGTAGTGTAGTAGTAGTTGTCAGTTAGCCGATGGCATGATTTCAAGAGATGACATCATCGAAAAATAAGAGATGCATGGAGTATCTGAAGTAGAGAGGGGAAGGAAGTGGTGGGGAGGAGGAGGTGGAGGAGAAGGAGGAGGAGGAGGAGGAGGAGGAGACATTTTCGTTGCAATTCGTGAGCCGCCAAAAATAAAACACCGGTTTTTTTCGTGATAGTAGAATCGAATATTGAACATACACATACATACACATACATGCATATACATACTTTATATATGAATGTATGTGTGAAGTTGGTTGAGTCCGAAGAAGAAGTTTCAGGGCCGGTCGTTCCACTTCAGAATACGAATACGGAGAACCGATAACTGCAGTGAAGGGTGGTGGAGGAGGAGGAGGAGGAGGAGGTTGGGAAGGTAGGTAGGTAGGTAGGTTGATAGGTAGGTAGGTGCAATGAGGAGGACGGAGGGGGAGACAGGTAAAGAGAAAAGTGTTGGAGGACTATTCGATGCTTCTCACACAACACCACTGTCGTCATACTGTCCAAATACAGTCAATCGATCATTCAAATGTCCCGTTTTTTCTATACTTCGTAATTGCATTGAAGTTTGCATTGAAGTTTGCATCGATTGAATTGCAATTATTGTATGTAATTATTAATTAATAGATGGTGTTTCAAAATTCATTTAATAAAATTTAGATAATAGGTTTTAAATAGAATTGAAATTAAAAAAGATTTATATTGCAATCTTATTTAAATAAAATTATAATTTAATAGAATTTAGATAATGGATTTAAATAAAATTGCAATTTAATAGAATTTAAATGGTAGATATAAATAAAAGTGCAATTTAATCAAATTTAAATAGTAGATTTAAATAAAATTACAATTTAATAGAATTTAAATAGTAGATTTAAATAAAATTGCAATTTAATAAAATTTAATATAACATTTAAATAAATCCTTTTTTTTTTTGGTATTTTAATATTAAATTTTATTATTAGTATTTTTATATTTTCAATTATTATAAATATTTGCAATGTTGTTTTATTTTTAAAACACTGTGTATTGTTATATATATATATATAATTATTTAATATATATTTTAATTATTTTTAATTAAAATTTTTTTGACTGACATGAGTTCAATGAAAAAGATTCACGTGAGAGGGTGAAAGGGTGAGGGTTAAGGGTGCTATTTTAAAAATAAAATACTTGCGTTACATCTTAAGACGAATAATGTTGAGAATTGTAGAAGAATTTTGTGAAATTTGTGTTAAAAGGGAAAATAAAGAAGGGTGATACGATGAGATGGTTCAAAAACTGTAAAAAAAAATCTATAGATATATATATATATTGAATTCATGGGGTACAAGGTCGATGCATGATTTCACCAAGGCAAAGAGCAAGCAAAGAAGCGACTTTGCAAGCAAATTGGCTAAAATTCTTCGGGAAAAGTCAAGAAACCGAGACGTCCTTGACATTCGAGAGAGTTTCAACCTTTATAATTTTATACGTTGGTAGGTATGCCATATATATTGGCATAGTGATCTTTTCTCATTCCAATCGGGGTATTTTTGGTTTTGTTTCTTTTCCTTTCTTTTTAAATGAAACAACTTTTGGGAAGGAACAACGACAAGATTTTCAAACTTAACTGAAAGTGAAAGGTTTTTCTATGTTTCATTTTATTCTAGGGATAACTTTGATCATTAAATTTGTATATTATGATTAGAAGTTGATGAATCAATTGATAAAAACAAATTGCAATATGAATTTGTAAGTGTGTCAAATGAATGATTAATTGGAAATGATACAAAAAGGTTTGGGGAGTTAGAACTTTGATCATAGAATTTGTGTATTACAAATAGAGTTTGACAAAGCAACTAACAAAAATTAATTTATATCAATTGCAAATTTATCAAATGAATGCTACATTGAAAATGATACAAAAGATTTGGAAAGATAGAACTTTGATCATTGCATTTGTGTATTACAAATACAACTTGACCAACCAACYAATAAAAAATAATTCATATCAATTGCAAACGTGTCAAATGAATAAATAGGTTTAAAAGGAAATTAAACAGGTTCAATTAGAAATAAATTAAAAATAATAAATTAATTTAGAAAGAATCTAAATTTATTATTATACCAAATACCAAAAATATGCTAAAGTTTCTCAAAGTAATACACGTAGGGATACAATATATATATGTTATACATGTATATATATATAATACGGCGCTTCGTGTTTTTCTTAATGGAAAGAAGAAGAAGGAGAAGAAGAAGAAGAAGAAGAAGAAGAAGAGGCCGTCTACACGTCCTTGCTGAGCTAACTGTAATTCCCTGCGGATGCAGAGCAGAAACCCATCGTTGACGACAGCTGCCTGTTGGCTGCTGCTGCTGACTGCTGACTGCTGCTACTTGGGAACTTCCTTCAAGGAGACCGATAAAAGTGAGAGTCCTTCGTTTCTCCTCGGAATAAGTCTCTCTCGATGACACACGACTTATACACGATCAACCAAACACACATGCACACATACGTGTATATATATACACGTGTACAATACATTGCGGAGGAAGGGAAGAGTCCGGTTTGGACTCACTCGAACCTAACCTATCCTATTCAAGTGGGAAGACTCGTTGAGGAAAGATTGACGATGGGAAAATGTGAAAAATCAATTCATTCTAATAAAATAATTAACTGTGTGTGTCTTATGACAAATTTACCAAACTCCTACATTTTTTTTTTTKGTGTTTTGTTTCATCAGAAAAAGTTGGTCCAGTTTGATGTTAAAATTTCTTATGGGAAGATTCTTAGATTATTTTTTTTTTTTTTTCATGGAAAAAGTAACACTAGCAAATTAAGATTTAAAATATGAAATGATCATTTTTGTTTTTGTTATTCCTATCTATGATTTTCATTCATTTCATTCACACTGCAGGAGTAGTTGCATCTGACAAGGAATAACGTTGACCCAAGGTGTCCTCGCAAAAGGACACTCGCCTCATTTCAAGGCTTAAAACTTCTTTTGTAATGGAATTTTACAGAAATTCCTTCAGATCTTTTGTTTCTATTATATCTTCCTTTTTTATTTGATTATAAACCCATAAACACCTACTCGTCATATTAACATCAGTTTTTTCTTAAGTTTTATGGTTAACCAATAATTCAAAATTTAGGATTTTATTCTTCCATTCTTCATTTCAATTAGATCATAAACTCCTCATCCAACCCAACCCCATTCAAAAAATAATTATCATAATCAGATGAGATCAATATGAAATCAAATGTGTCCCATTTCGTGTTAATCTTATTGGGTAGACCCAATAATTCGAAATTTAGGATTTTATTCTTCCATTCTTCATTTCAATTGGATCCTAAACTCCTCCCTCACCTACTCATCCCATTAAAAAGATAATTATCATTATCAGATATTAGATCAAGTGTTGTATCCCATTTCGGTGTTGTTTATTGGGTTTACTTTTTCGGTTGATTTGTAGAAATTGAAGATTGATTTAAACCAATCAGGTAGTTGTTTCAAAAGATAAAAAGTCAGTCAGTCAGTCAGTCAATGTTTGTCTCTATCTTTCATTCTTTCTCTGTCAACGAGGAGAGACACCACCAAGGACGTCGAGAATTTCAGGTTCTGACGACCCGTTTAAAGGCCAACGCCGTTACATCGCCAGACGGTTTTGACGATCACCGCGTGTACGATGCATACAAACAGGTCGATGCACCGTGTACAACAAACGATGATAGTTTTAACGAGAGTTATGCACCCATCTATCGATCTTCATACGATAACGTTAAACTCACACATACAAAAGACACACACAGTTTATTATAAACGTTAGGTGATTGGTTGACTAGATAAGTTACATTGCCCCAGGCCTAACTCATAGACAATCCTCTCACTCCTATCCCCACTTTTATCCATAACCTTACCCCTTCCTCATACCCCACTTGAAGCAAATGATCCTCCTTGCTTGATAGCTAAAGAATAATACTATGCAGTTAACGTAAAAGGTGTACGACCGGCCTTCGAATATTCTTGTGCAATCGTTTTACTATCCAAACGAATCATTTGCTTCCTAACAACATTTAATAACAAATTATACTATTATTTATAATAATAATAATAATAATAATAATTAGTAACTTTAATATGGTTAAATGTATATGCAAATGTTAATATATTTATGTTGTTAATGTTTTTGAAATTAATTTAATTTAATTTAATTTAATTTAATTTAATTTAGATTGTGCTAAACAACTGTACCAAAAACAAGTCCTGTTTCTATTAGTCAATTATACAACTAATAACAAATGAAATTAATGAAGAAAATGAACAAAAATTTAGATAAGTAAAGTATTACCTGTAATAAGTAAATTCATAATGTAAGGTTGCATAATAATGCGTTTAAGAATAACTACAGGTAACATGTTATCGTTCATGAATAAAAATAAAAAGAAAAAGAAAAAGAAGAGAGAAAAAGAAAATAAGAAAAAGGTAGGTCTATAATAAATTAATCGGATATTACGCAGAACATTATTCGTCGTACAATCCGCCATATACTCTCATGGTCTCATCAAAGAGAAGGAGGTAAAATAAGGTAGATAGCACTCTCAACAGGTACAAAAACAGAAGCAACCAGTTTTACCAAGCTTATAAGAAATGTGAGATGTGCAAGAGCCCATAAAGGCTCACGTAAACGTGATGTCGGGTAATCACGGGTCTTGGACGGTGTACGAGGCACGCGCCTCCGACAACGGATGCATCTTTACCCCCACCCCCAATCAAATCTTTCATTTCCTCGTGTTTCTCTTGTTTCTTTTCTTCTTTTTTATTTTCAGTCAGGAATTTTAAACACAAAATAGTAAAGTAATGAGTACTAGTGCACACATAACTTTCCGTGGTTGCCGCTAGGGGACAGGGGTTTTCTAAAAATGCCACCTATAGGCAAAATTAGGACCTAAAAATTGTTAAAAGTTATTGTAGGTTAGGATTACAAAATTCCCACCATTTTATTATAGAATATTAACGAAATTATTAACCAAATAAACTTAGTGCAATTGAAAGAAACACTCGTATTAAAATTCTGCCATTTTATGTGATATTTATTTCTAAAATTATTAATATTATGTTCTGGGTAGCGGGTAGACCCTGTTTTTGTTCAGAATCAGAAACAGGGTTTACTTCAGGGATGCGACCCTGCCCTACGCGAGCCTTGATTCTCTCCCATCTTCCAAAATCCGGGAGAAATCAAGTCCTAACCTAAAATCCTATCCACAAATTACCCACATTTCTTTTTAAACTAATTCCTTATCCTATTAGAAGACTATCCAATACTTTATTGAAGTAATTTATTGTTAATTATGATGACGATGAATTATATTAGAGATTATTAGACTGTTGGTACCCCTTAAACTCTGCAATCCTATTCACATATCATCACGTACACTTGCATCCCTTTTGACACAACATACTTTCAACCCTGAGAATGTTTTTAACTTGACATAGTTCATGATGATAGTTTTAATGTTGTAAAAAACGATGACGTTCTTTAAATAAATTAATTAAATGATACTCGTACTAACACCAACGCATTTTCTTCACTTGTCGATGATTATCCGTATGAACGTCATCGTTGTATCCTTGCAATGACGAATTAGGAATTGAGAAAATGATTCTCCTACGATATTATTGGATTCTATTAACTAGATTATGAGAATAGAAAGATAGAACTGTTTTAGTATGACGTTTAAATACGTGCACCAACGCGATTAACTTGTTTTTTTTTTTTTTTTCTTCTTTTTTATTCCAGTTTACGTTTACATACTTTTATGTTAAACAAAACGCGTATCATCATCGTCACGAATATCCTTCGTATTTTAATGAGAGTATGACAGAGTTTACTGTGCTTTTTTTTTCATTTTTTTTTTTTTTCTACAAAATTACATTCGACCTCGTTATTCTCATATTTGTCGTTGAACGTTCATGTTAATTGCAAATACTTCGTTTTCATTTTACATCTGATAAAACAAATTGTTTGTTAAACATCTTCAATGTTACTATTACTTAGATTTTACAAAATTCAACATTTCAATAATAAAAAATAAACAAAAGAACAAGGCTAATCCTTGAAAAAAGAAAATTCATAAGAAGAAAGAAAAAGTTTTGTCTGTAAAACAAGTAGTATAAGTCAATACACGTGATCCGTCTGACTAATCCTCGTGTTGGATTACTCGGATCAAAGTAAAAGAACTTTTAGTTAGCAAAGTACATACCTAAAGTAATACACTTTTATTGGTTTATTTTCTCACACATACATATAGAATAAAATAACCCAAGAATCAAGGTGTGTATGTAGTACCTGTTGGGTAAGAAGGCGTGGCCAAATTAATCCCACCACTAAATGTTACCCCTTCCCACTATTGCAGATACGACGCAGAAGTCAAGTTGGGGGTGGGGTTTAGGGTTTTCGAAGCTTGGGTGGTGGTGGGGGTGGTAAGTTAGTATAAAAGTAGAAGTCACGTGAGGGAGAGAGACAGAAAAGACCAAAAAAATCAGCGTTCACAACCGTCCCCCCACCTCACCTCACCTCACCACACCTCAACTCATCTCATCTCATCTTCCTTCTCGTTTTGTCCCATCTCGATAGTGAACCAAAGTTTACCATCATTCGATTTCTACTTCACTCTTCACCTCCTCATTCTCATCCTCATTTTTATTCCACCCCCCCCCCTCCGCACTCCCCACGTTTATTTCTTTTTTTTTTTTTTTTATTATAAAGAAGATTCGGGCTTTTGTTTCCAAAAGAGAACAGGGTTACTCGGACGATCGTAAGTTTCGAGTTCCCCTGTTGAAAAGTTCTCCTACAGGGTCACAAATTCCCATAAGAAAGGATCCCACAGATAATTTCGCAACTAACTGTGTACCATGAAACAACGAAGCTAAGAATAAAGGGACCCAGTAGAAGGAGGAGAAGGATAATGGGAGGGAAAGAGAAAGGGAAGGGGCCTTAAATATTGCGTCTTTGTTTTACACCTTGAATTTCAAATGAATTAACATTAAATCATAATTTTAAATAAATAATTTCTACGTAATTTCAATGAAATCAAATCGAATAAAAATTCAACAAAAAAAAAAATGAAGTGAACACCAATGTTAGGAACAATTTAAACAAAAGTATATTTAAATTATTATACAGTTGTAATATTATTAAGGACACTCCTTAATCTTATGGGGTGGGGGGAGGGCGGTAACATCCGTTCACGAGACTAAACATAATCCGATAATAATAATCTATTTATACAAGCAAGCAAGTAGTTCCTTTCGATATGTGTGTCACGGTGTTAGAAATCAGATCGACGTGTAAGCGTTATTTGCGTTATAAGTAAGTAAGTACCTTAATCGTCGCCATGACAGCTCGTAAATCGAAAGTGGGTAACGGTAAAGCAAAGAGGAAGGGAGGAGGAGGAGGAGGAGGAGGAAGAGGAAGAGGAAGGTATTATATACCAGAACAGAAATGTTATCAACAGGGAGCACCTAGGTTTACTGATAAATCCTCGAGAAAACACAGTTTTACATTTACGCTTGATCTATTTTATTATTCAACATCATACCGCTATAATACGCCTATGCAAAACTCGACTAACCTAACCTCTGTACACACACGATATGTATGCATACATTTTCTATCTATCATCTTTTAAGAAAATAAATATTCAAATGATTTTCAACTAAATTTATTTTATCGTTATAATCGTTGTTTTATCTTAAAAGATGACGGGGAATTAATGACGGTAATATTAGAAGGGAAAACACACTATGATTGATAGAAATAAATCAAAGGATGATTACAAAAAAAAAAAGAAAAACATAACTGTTAATTACAAGTGAAATCTATCGATTAAAAACACGTTTGTTTAGTTTTCATTTGAACCTTTTTTTATTTAAATGAAGATCACATCCTAGTTTTCAATATATTGCTTAGTATATTAACATTCAGTTTCACAATATGTTTGTCCACGAATAATTTCGAAATTATTGTATCGATTTGAATGAATTTCTTATTTTTATTTTGTAGATGTTTTTTCAACTTAGAATATGGGATAATTTTTATCGCGATTATTTTATATTTTTTATTGCAAATTTAAGGTTTTATTACGTAGTGATTATGTAGGTTCTAAGTACTGTAAATTTTTAATTTGGTGACGCTGCATTACAATTGAATTATTTCAATTTGCATACGACATAACCTTACTTTTGTAAGATTTTTCATTGTATTATTATTTTGTATATATTGTTATAATTTATTAAATAGTTTAGAATAATATTATATCAACATTTAATAACAAAACCATAACAACGCATGGCTGATGCATCCTACTAAGAATACATAAATAAAGAAGGAAAGAAAAGAATAAGATTATAGTTGTGTGTACTGTTTATGCATGATATTTATAACATGTATGTATGTGTGTATGTGTGTATGTGAAAAGAGGAATCGAATATAAGAGGTGACTTTCACTGTGCACACGCGTTAAGTGCTCGCGGAAGCGTCGTTCGATCTACCTACACCAAACTCTTTATTAAAAAAAAAAAAAAAATCAAGAACAGTAAAAGAGAGAAAGAAAGAGATAGAGAGAGAGAGAAAAGGCTTTCTGAAAACGTTGTAAATCCTTTGGACGGGCACGAAAGACGACCTCGTTTCATACTCGACTACGACGACGACGACACCGCCTTCCTTCTCAATTTCTTTCCAGATCCTAAACCTCAATGGCTAGCACGCGACGTTATTCACAAACTATAGGGTTCACACGCATTATTATTATACTTTGGGCATCACTATACATTTATGGTTAACTGTATACCTGATACAACACCCACCCATCTTTTTTTTTTAATTCTTGCCAAATTTTTTTTTCTTTTTTGTTTTCATTTTATTTGCGATCTCTTTTTCTTTGTTCCTTTATTTTAATAGAACGTTTTTGTTTTAACCCGTGGTTCATATATATATGTATATATATGTGTGTGTATTTATTATAAAATATACCTTTTTTTTATATATAATATTATTGTTAGGTTGTTGCACAGATACATTATTTATAATTATTAAAATAATATTAATAAACGTTTTAGTAATACGCCATACTATTAAATGCATTTGTCCATGCATATTTTTATATATATTACGTTGTTGTAAAGATAAATTATTTATAATTATTAAAAGTAATATTAATAAATATTTTATAACATTTAAAATGTATTAATAAACGTTTTATATATAAAATAATATTAATAAACGTTATGCATGGACAAATGTCGAGAGACTTTAATGCGCCAATAGGAGAGTAACCACAATTAAAAATAAATCAATTTTCTTCAATCCTAGTGCAAAAAAAATTCCAAAAAGGGTTGTGAATATTTTTGATTAGTACCAACAAAGAAAATCTAACAAACAAAACTTATTCTGTTGTCTGAAATAAATTATTTAATTTGTATTATTTATTTAGAGAGTGCTGGGGGTAGTTTTTCAATAATTGATGTAGCTTTTACCCTATTGATTTTGAACTACTACCACAATTTTTGTTGTTGTTGTATTTTTTCTTTCTTCTTTTCTTTTCATTTTTTTTTTTTCTTTCGGGTTTAGTAGGTTAGTTGGCCCGAGTCAACTTCCTTCGTTAGAGGAACCGTTACGTCCTACAACACCCGCCTGCCCTTCCATTGTAACCGGTTGCCTTGTCTCTTATTGTTACCGGTTCTCCCTCTCTTTTTTCTTTTCTTTTTCTTTCTCTCATGGCGAGACGGTCTTTCGCTTTACGACGAGCAAGCTGATTCGTAATCGAGCCAAACGACCGAACGTCTGGGACCGTCCTTTAGTTACCTTAACGTTTACGATCTCTTTCTTTCTTCTTCGAGGAAGTCAAAACGATTTCGTTTCAAAAAAAAAAAAAGAATCCCCTTCACAACAAATATTTTGTTATAATTCAACCATAAAAAAAAACAGCTTTTGTTTTATCATCCTATTATCAATTGTTTAATTTGTGTGTTTTCTGTTAATGTTGGTTAATATTGGATTGTCTTTAAAGTTTGTGCCGATTTTGATGGAAAATTGAAATGCAATCCCATTCAAGGTTTTTGTTGTTGTTATATATTTATTAAATAATAAATATAACCATATTGAGTTGGCAACTAAGTCATTGGTGATTTTAAAAAGCCACCTATCGACTAAATTCGCAATCATTTACTTGCCAACCCAATGTAAATATTAATAATTATATAAATATATATATAATTATAAAAATAATATAATAATATAATAATAATAATAAATTTAAAATTTCGTTTTTCTAGAACTTTTCAGGTTTTCCGAGAACTTTTCAGGTTTTCTCAGAACTTTTCAGGTTTTTCCAAAACTTTTCAGGTTTTTCCAAAACTTTTCAGGTTTTTTAGCAAAACAACTTTAATGCCATCTACCAAAACTCGGCCCAAACTTTCCAGACAACCAAATATAATAATTAATTCTACGAACAATTATACGATAATTGTTAATATTATTTAAAAATAATAATAATAATAACTTACCATAACCACGCATAATTCCATGAGTCAAATATAATGGTGCTCTTCCAGCAAATGAACCCTTAGCTAGTACCTGACGTATCAATTTAGGATCCGATAATAAAACCGTATAAACAGATCCCATTTTCAATCCACAAATAGGCCCATATTTTCTGGTCAGTTGGGTCAACGTTAAATGAGGAGCTTTTGAATTCAACCATGGTAAATAACCAACTATTGGTAGGCCTAATGGGCCTGGTGGTAATCGATGTTTCTTGCGATTGGTGTAATAAAATATGATCAATAGTAGACAAGTTAAGATGATCATAAATATCGACATCTTTCAAGTTGTAGTAGTGTTGGTGATGGTTGTGTGATGGGTATGGATGATTTTCTGCGAATAATGCATATTAATCTCACGTGTTTGTTTCTTAGAAATTCTACATTCTTAAGTGTCATTGCACTTTACGCGGAATACTGTATGTTGAAGATGAAAAAGAATGTTGAAAATAAAAAAACTAAAAAACTAAAAAAAAAATGAAATTACGTAAGAACAGGATGTCGATGGTTTAATGGTAATCGGCACATCTATCCCAGAAATCGTTAACGATAGATACGAATGATAATTACCTTTCTCCAAGGAACGAATGAGCAACTTGTTGTGTGTATATGAACTTATCGGATTATCAAGATTCGCTCACGTGCAAAACGTGAAGAGGGACGAGAAACGATCCTTGCTGCGGTTATCCGATATAGGCCGACACGTGCTAAAACACGTGCAAATAAATACGTCGCTAATTCCTTATAACAATTATTATTATTATTATTATTATTATTTTATTACGGGTAATGAACTTAGGATGGAATATATATCTCATTATCATTTTCATTTATTTCAATTTATCAATTATAAATTATTTACTTGTTGTACGGTATTTGGTTTGTTTTTATTTCTTATTTTTATTATTACTCGTAGTTTAATTTTATTTAAAAAAGAAGTTATGATTTGATTGGGTGAGGTTTTTGTAATTTTTAATTGAAATTTATTTGACTAAAATTTAGAAAAACAAATTTATAAGAATTGTTTGTAGTATAGTTTAGAAAAATATTGTAGGGTCATTTCTATTTTAAAACGTATAGTTCGTGGTATAATGGACACTGAAAAAACCCCAGTAATTTTTTTAAATTTTAATTGAAATTTATTTGATTGAAACTTGACAAAATCAGAAAATAGAAAAACAAATTAGTGAAAATTGTTTGTAGGATAGTTTAGAAATAATATTGTAGGGTCATTTCTATGTTAAAAGGTATAGTTCATGGGATAAGGGATACCAAATAAACCTCAGCAACTTCATGCAGTACTACGCGTTTATACACTGATAAAATTAATCTCAATTTTGTTTTATTTGCTTATCAAATTTGATAATTATATTAATCACATTTTATTGATCAAACTTAAAACAATATTTCTATATTACTTAAATATATTATTAATTGTTAATAATACGTGAAATATTATTTTAAAAAACTTACCCAAGATAAAAACTCGTTTACACTATGGCGGAGATAAAACATGTGAACAGTGAACGACATCAGCGCCCGTGAAATTGAAGAAACTTCATGAAACTTGAATCAAAGCGCGGGTATTTTGAATAAAAAAAAAAAAACCAAAAGAAAAAACTTTGCCCTCAGCCCTTTTTTTATACCTTTTTTTTTTTATTTAACACGTTTAAACATTTGAACAATTGTTTAAAACAGATCAGACAAATGAAATGTAATTTTTTTTGGATATTTTGTTCCACTGTACACACATATGCACACGCACACAAGTATAAAAAAAAGGAATTTTATGCAGTGTTCGTCGGGTTATTAAATCTTTTGAAATCCGGTTCTCTTAGTCATTTTCTTGTCTTTCAAAAGATAAAGAAGAATAAAAAAAAAAACTAAAAAATAATAAAAATAAAAAATACGAACGATCCAACTACGACGACGACGTGGAATCAAATGCGTTTTCCAAATCGTAAAGGTAAGATAATCTTTCGAATGATTTGACTGTAAAATTAAAGAGACACGTTTTATTCCATGAATTTCATGATATCACCTGAATAGATCGAACCCCAACCGAATGCGCATTGGCGACGAGAACTACTTCATCAATGTTTTTTTGTCTTTTTTTTTTTAAATTCTTTCCAATCCAAAAAAGATTTTTATTTTTAAATTCATTCATTCGTTCATTTATTTAAATAATATTCTACAAAATGTAAGGAGATTCAACTTAGCATCGTTTGTTTTTTATGAATTTATTTCTGACCAGTTTTTTTCAATGGGTTTTTTTTTTTTATAATATCGACGCCTATGAACGAAAGAATGGAATTTGTCCATTGGGAAGAATTTCTTTTTGCATTTTTTTTTCAGGTCTGTGCATATCTACCTGATATTCAATAACAGTGTCGTATATCCTTACGTATTTTGAAATATCATTTATTTTTCATTGATTAAATTTAATATTATAAAAATACTTATAAAATATATGATTTACAATGGGGGTTTAAACCTACAGTGTCCCATAATTCGATCCATTATTTTAATATATAAAAATTATGAAAGTTTTAACAGCATTTTTGTAGGATTATCAAAAGTAACCGAACTACCATTCCTAATAAATTAATAAATTATTCATTTAATAAAAAAAGAATAAGAAGAACGTAAAATATAATAAAATAAAACAAACCCCCGTGAAGATAAATTAAATGGTTACTTAGGTATTAACGCCATGGCACAGCAACAAAAATTCCGCTAATGCGCCAATAAAGAGCAATCTTGTTGTTCGCACAAAACAACCTTGTTGTTTGCACACAGCAACCGTCAGGGTTTCGTCAGGATTGCATCAGGGTTTCCTCAAGGTTTCGTCAGGGTTTCGTCAAGGTTTTTATCATTTGTCACAACAATTTAAGGTGTAAATTGGCGCATTAGCTGAATTTTGCTGCAATCTCGTTAATACGTATGTACCATTAAATGTAATATAAAATAAAACAAACCCCCGAATGAATAATAAATCATTCGCGTAATATGATAATGAATGATATGAAAAACGGGAAATGTCCTTCATTGTTACGAAGGACACGTCGTTGAACTAACGAACTAACACGTGGTAGAAAAGGTGAACGCAGTTCTCTCAGCTCATACGATGACGATGGTTAATCGTGGAAAGTAAAAGTGATTTCCCAGCTTGGCTTGAAACACTTGGGGGAGCCGTCAAAGATGAAAATAAAATGAACAAAATGAATAGAACTAGTCACAAACACACACACAACCCAAAACATATTTGTAAAACATAGTCACACATGTGCACATATGCTTAAATATACGTACAGTTTCCCATACACACACGTATACAACTATAGTTACATATACATATGACATAATTACACATACACATGGTTAGATACATCTATATTTTCTCATACATAAACATACACATATATATATATATATATAAAATATAATCTCATACATAAACGTTGTCGTTCACATACACACATGTATTATACACACATATATAATCATAGAAGTAAAAAGGTAACCGCAATAAGTGAATTAACATTATGAAAACATTAAAAAGTGTTAGGCGAGAAAATGAAAAAGACAGGAGGCAACGACCCGTTGCCCTTACGCACGCGGCACACCATCAAAGATTTCTTATCTTACCTCTGTACGTTTACTTTGGCTCACGTGCCAAGAGATCGTACGGGGATGGGGCGTTTTAGCGCGAATCACGTGCAACCTTACGGGTATAGATCGATCGAATGGTTAGGTTGGTTGGTTGGAATCAAACCTGCAATGCGAACATCACTTCGATCAAACGAAAATTGACGTCACAGTTTCTATGGAATTTAAACTTATTTTATTCATTCCAAATATTATATTAGTTTTTTTATAATAATTATTATATTAATAATATAATTATATTAATTGGGATCTCTAGCATTTGAATACGCTGACTGGTTGCTAAACTCAAAATTAGAGTAGATAGATCGAATTGCTACGCCACGTGGCATCTCTAGCACTTGATTACGCTATCTGGTGGCTAAATTTAAAATTATATTAGATAGGACGAATTGCTACGCCACACCCCCCTTAATTATTATTTAAATATATGTAATAAATATGCGAATTATATTCATCTAATACACATCTATTTTATATATTAAAATAATATTAGGTTATTCGGAAAGTTGGTGGCGATTTCTGATAGATGGCATTAAAGTACTTTTGCTAAAAAAAAAACCTGAAAAGTTCTGAACGCAACAAATTTTTAAATTACCCATTTAAGATGAAGGAAAAATTATTGAACGGTACTCTTATATATTTAATTAAGTATCAAATTTATTTTTTATTTTACATATATGTATGTATATTATTATTAATAACAATATAATAAAAAAAAACGTTGGTAATTTTTGATGAATGATTATTATTAATTTTATTACATTTATATGTAATTGGACAAATTTGTACGTAACATTAAATTTAATAATAAAATTTCCCTTTTTTTAACTTTCATATGAATGACCACAATTATTATTTCCAACGAAATAACGAGTTCAATGTATATTGCAATACTTATTGATATAAATGTGATATAAGAGGATTAACATTATGTAATAAAACGAAATATGAGAATGTAAGTTTAAGTATGGTTTAAAAATATTTTCTTGCAAAGAATTGGCTGATCCCTTTCTTTCTTTCTTTCTTTCTTTCTTTTTTTTTTTATTAAAAATTTACAGGTGCAAGTGAGAGAAAGAAATTCTGTTATGCGACTTTGTGTCGTACTACTATACCTGGACTCTTCTCTTTTGTATTTTTAACCATCGACGAAATCATGCGAACCTTTTTTCTTCTTTCATTTTGGTGTTGTGTTGGTTACGTTTGGCTTCCAACTGTGAAAGATTACACATACACGCATAATACGATTGGCCACAAGTTGCTGCTACTTTCGCGGGTGAATGAAAAATAATAAAAAAAAAAACAAAAAAATTAATAAATAAAAAAAACCACGTGATCGATATGATCTACTTAAAAAAAAATATAATGAAACATTTACATTGACGTTGTATCATCAACTTCCGTTCACGTGAGTTCAATTGATAAAATAAAATAAAAAAAAAACTAATTGTAAGAAAACAAATTAGGCACTTTCATTTCTTCTTCTTCTTCTTCTTCTTCAAAAAAAATTGAACCCTGACGAAAAATAAAAAAAAAATAAAAAATACGATGAAGAATATGAAAACAACAAAAAAAGGCAGACGGTAACGAAAAACGTGATCGTTGATGCACGTTGCCATGCGATTCGAAACGAATCCTCCTTTCCTCAACTTTCCCGATCCAACACGCAGTTGAAAACGTGATCCTCCCCCTCTTAATTCTCCTCCTCACCCTCCTCCCGCTAACAGCATTCGAGGACTCTCATAGTAATCGCGAGGAATTCAGGATCTCTCATGAAACGATCATCGCTCTCTCTTTCTTGGATCGTAGTCTCCCGCAACCGGTATAGATAGGATAAGATCCACGACCTAACTGAAAGATACTTTAGAACGTGCTGGTTTGTTGGTTTATCCGGTTTGATCTTCAAATAACATAAGAGGAGTACTATAACAACGTCATGTTAAGAACACCATAAGCGTTTACGCACACTACTTCCATTTTTTTATATATATATATTTTTTCATTTTTTAGTATACTTTGACATTTTCATGTATGGCAGAACACAAAAAACACGTTAATAGTCCACATTTAGGTTAGGAACTTTTACAGATTATCGATAGATGGCATTAAAGTTCATTTGTTAGAAAAAAAAAACCTGAAAAGTTCATTTGCTAAAAAAAAAACCTGAAAAGTTCGTTTGCTAGAAAAAAAAACCTGAAAAGTTCTGGAACGCAAAAATTTGTAAATTACCCATAAAGATGGAAAAAAGTTTATGGAAATTTGTTTAAAACAATTGTAATGACGAATTACAATTAATAAAAATGTGTAAATTAAAAAAAAACGGGTTATTAAACTATAAAACTACTAACACATGTAGAATCCTATAATTTGTAAGATAAAAAAGATAAGATAATATATTGTATAATTTAAATTACAAATAAATTTATATAACAATATTACTATATATTATTATATTAATAAATGAATGAATTAATAAATAAAATGAATAATTAAAATTATTAAGCCAGTTTTTTTAGAGTATCAAAGGTCGAAGGTAAAAGTGTGATGACTATAGAAGGTTATTGGAAATAAAAAGAAGATGAAGAAGAAAAAGAAAGGGTGGCGGACATCGACTCTTCTTTAATCGGTTCCTATTCCCGTTTTATTTTATTTTATTTTTTTTTTTTTTTTTTTTTATCTTTTTTCTCTCTTTTTCAACATGGGGGGATAAAGCGAATGCCCGGACGATAAGAAATCTTCTGTTTTGTGTTCTCTTTTTCCTTGTTGGAAATTCTGCGCCGGTTCTGGTATGCACCTTCTCGTTCGGGTCCATGGTAGAAACAGAGTAAGGGAGAGAGAGAGAGAAAAAAAAAGAGAAAGAGAGAAAGAAAGACAGAATGAGTGTGAGTGTACCGGAGCCTATCGGACGGGACGTGCAACGACCGACAAAGGTCATTCTCGACGTTAAAATCTGCATATTACTTCTTCTCGCGCCTCCAACGACCCTCATTCGTTCTTCTTCAACCAGATATGCATATATATATATGCATGTATGCATGTATGCGTGTATGCGTGTATTGGATTATCAGAAAAGTTCAGTGTAGATTTTAATAATTCAATTTTGTTTCATTTTGTTTCTTATTATATTCTCGGAATAACAAAACAAAATGTCATTGCAATTATTCAATGAACATTTCTAAACAAATTAGAGTTTGGAATTAGTTAATTAAAATATATTTAATTAATAATAAGTATATGATAATGAATCAGTGTTGTGAATAAGAAAAAAACAATTGGGATAGATAGAAGTGTGATCCTGTAATTGGTGATAGTAGTTGTGTGATTACAAAAATAGAAGAAATGGTTAAGGGTTGGGGTTGGGGTTGGGATGGGGAGGGGGATTTGTTTCAGCTTTCGTATCTTACGACAAACGACGAATTTACCGGATAGCTCAACGGGAAACTCGAGAAGAAACGATCCTCCCCCTAAGGAAGTTTGCAATACACTTCTTTTCAGAAGGTATCGCATTTCCAGATACCTTTGAGTATCATGAATAAAGAAACATAAGGGAATGAGGGGGTTAAAGGGAATGAAACCATAAATGGAAAAAAAAACCACATGTAATATACTTTCCCATAAACGAGTAGATGTGAAAAGAAAAAAGATGTGATACCTGTATGATATGTGTGAAAGTTAGACATCCAGTGAATCATTTTTCGATCTAACATATTCAGGCATGACCTAGAAATATTATGGAGAAATCCCTCCATAAAAAAAGAACAAGGAATACCATAGAGAATGATCTTTATACATATGAAGTGGGGATAACAAGGGGGTTTAGGGATCATCTTTTGGAGGTACCAAAGATAGCGAAACCTTTCAGCAATAGTGTCCTCTTTCTCTTTCTATCATCTGATTCTTTCTTTAGAACTACAGACCGTTATTTACAGCCTCCTCCTCCTCCTCCTCCTCCTCCTCCTCTTCCACTTTCTCTGTTTCTCTCTTTTTAGTTTCTATCTAACAAGTAGCTTTCTTTCTCTTTCCTTTCTTCTACTTCTACTTCTTTTATTTCATCTTCTTTTTGTTTCCCTTGTTGGTTCTCGATCAGCAAGCACATAACTACCACCACCACCACCATCACCATCATCACCACCTCCGTATAAGCGTAAGCCGGATTCTTCCTTTCTCGTTGGAAATGTTTGTAGTGGTGTGTTGGACTCTGTTGGTGTTTCTGTAGCTGCTGTTAGCTGTTGGCTGCTGTACGAACTGGCAGACATCGAGCAGCCATCTAGATATCGTCTGTACCAGGAGACTCGTGCATTGAACGCAAAGGGGAATGGACTTAATGCAGAATCTCCGACCGAGGGTACCAACCCCACTCGTTCCCTGTGTCTCACTCACACTCACACTTTCTGTTCTTTTTCTCACTCATTCTTAGTCTCTCGTTCTTATGGGTTACCAGACAGGGCTGCAATCAAGCTTAGTGATCGATCTTGTTATATACTCAACAGAGAGAGAGTGAAAAAATAATTCTCTTTAAATGAGAGGTCCACTAGGAGAAAGCTGATTTGCTGATTCGAATTCTGATTCTTATTCTGATACGCTGATGTTGATTCGGTGATCCTATTACTAGTATTACTAGTATTACTAGTATTACTAGTATCTTTATAGGTGCAATGGACCAACCTGGCACCTGTGACGAATAATTACCCCCACCCTAAGCATCCTTCTTCATTTCTTGTCTTTTTTATGTCTCATCGACACACGTGCCCAAAGTTTTCTTCCCTTCAAAGGATCCTTTTTTTTCTGTTCTCTTGTTTTCTTGTCTCATCTCATCTCACATCTTCGTTTCTTTTTCTATTTTCTTTTCTTCTCTGCGAAGGACGTGTCTTACCGGTTCAGAGACTCGTTCAACGCATTATTCCCTTGTGCACTGGTTGCACTTGGGTCTGGTGCAAGCACTAGGCTTCTTCGTACGTACCTTTGAGTAGCAAGAGTGAAACAGACAAATACATGGCACCCAATCTCCTATACCTCTTTCTCTTTCTATCTTTCGTTTTTGTCTTTTTATTAAGGTAATGTGAAATGATTTTTTTTTTTTTGTTTTGTTTCGAACTAAGGACGACTACTTTGGGTTCGATGAAACGAATTCGTTTTTTTTTTTTGCTTCTACTTTGATCACCACCCTCCGTGCCAACTTCAACACCAATATAAACGTTTTATATCGTTTACCAACTTAACCAACCACCACGCACCACTTAGGACTTCCAATTCTTTTTAAACTGAATTTAAATCTTTTTCAAGAGAGTAATGAACCCTTTAAGGGATGATGGGGTACATCGTTGTCACCCAACGATCAACAAGACTACATGTACTCCAAATCCTGTTTCCATCTTTCGTACAATTCTTGACGATACTCTACTACTAACATTGAAGGATTTAGCAAAGCTACCCTCATCTAAACTGTCATACCAACTTCTTGCTAGGTACTAGAATAGTTCCTTCGTCATTTTTAACGATCCTACTTGCAAAAAGTATATAAAATGTTCATAAATTTGTAATAGGAAGGAAGAGTTTATATCCTATGAGATGAAAGATCCTATACTCAATTTGTGTACTCGTATTAATTTTCAAACTGTTACAAAAGGGGTTACCCTAAAGCTCTCGAAGTAATTTCCTTTAACATTGTACTCTTATTCTTCTTATTTTATAAAGGGTACACACATACATACACACACATAGTTCTATTTATATCCAGTGGAAGGAGCATGCATCTTTTTTACGAGGACAAGAGATAGGTAGCTGTGCTCTTTCTCTTTCTCTTACTCTCTCTCTCTCTCACTCTCTTTTCTCTCTTAAGGATCCCGGCAGCGGGTAGAAGGATCGTACATATCTACCAACCTCCTACCTACCTACCTGTTCCCTCTAAACCCTGCATCAGGTAGGTATCGACCTACGGGGCATTGAACGACCGGGGTCATTGGCTGGATCCAGTTATCAAGGTTGGGGTCCTTTTCCTTCGGTAGCGAGAGATCTCGCCGTTTCTCCTCGCCACGGATCGACGAACTTTCCAAGCTCACCTGTCTACTAACACCACTAGGTTCATATGGTCAACGACATATCCTAACTTTGTTCAAGAATAACCCTAACTCTATCCGAAAATGTTCATCAATTTGTGTCCTTAGTAATTAATGGAAAAGCTTCTCCCTTCACCCCCTAATTGCATTGTAACAACCCCCTCCTACTCCTCCTCCTCTAACTTTCCAACGAATTAGTAAAGATCCAATTTGATGTTGCAAATTTTGTAGTATTTTTGAAATACTAGTCACCTTTCACTTGGAGATCTCTCAACTAGCAATCCTGAGAGAGTGAATGAGACAAAAACGTTGTTTTACTCGAACAAAACAACAGTCCGTCGTTTTATTCGAGAAAGGAAGAAGAATTCGCTAACTAAGACTTTCCCAAAGTCATCATCATCAACGGGTTGAAAAGAAATAAAGAGGGGAGGCAAGAGTTAGGTTGTTCAGAAAGAGAATAAGAAGAAGAAGGAGTGTTCGCAGACATTGCACTCTCAAGTCCCCCGTTTAAGAGTGGTTGGTTGGTTGGTTGGTTGGTTGGTGAGACGATCGACGGTCAGTGGCACCGTGACATTGTCCTACTCATTCCAGGCATAGAAACAGAACTCGTGAACGGAGGTTCAAGGACCTTTTTATTATTTATTATTCATTTAATTTTACACATTGTCTACTCCTTACGTTTCAAGTAACTTTCCTTGTTAAACAAAAATTTGGATATCCTTTGCTAGGTACCAATAAAAATTGTTAGCGATTATTTTCTAACTGATGAATACTTCATACTTCATACAATTTTATGTCAAATCGTATTGATCATTATAATGATTGGATAGGGCTAGGGTTTAGGTTAGTTTCCTATTACGACTAGAATAACTGAAGGAGAAAATGATGAAGGAAGAAACATAATAAGAAAAAGAAGAAGAAGAAGGAAGGAGAATCGCGTGGTGTAACCGGTCCAAGGAGAACCGTGTTCTGATAACCTAGTTTCACGTGCTATCGGTCAGATCAGCCTCCCCCGCCATTGTCGAAGCGGAACGATCCAAGCTGAACAACCAGCTCCGTAACTACGACCGGCTCCGGTCATTCAGTCAACGGATAGTCAACGACTAGTTCACTTACAACTAGCAGCGGACTAGTCTTAGCGGAGATCGTAGCTAGTTTCTCTTTTCTACTACTAAGAGAGAGAGAGAGAGAGAGAGAGAGAGAGAGAGAGAGAGAGATAGAAAGAACGTTTTATCGTTCATCTTATCTGCACACAACTCTTGTGCTTGCCACCTCAACAACACTCCATTCAGAACGAAGGATATGCAATTCATCCTACCTACGCAAATTATCTTATCCCGTAAGACTCCCGTATTTAAACCTACCCCCACTTTGATAATATAATTGCTACTATTTTTTGATTTTTATTTTGTTGTCCCCCTCCCTTTGAGAGGTGGAACTGGAAATACCAAAATCCTGCCAGTGTTCTCATCCCTAAACGCGACCCTTCCATTCGCGGTCTTCGTAAATGGGGTTGGGTTATTTGCGATAAAATAATTGGCTTAACATTTATATTTTTTGTATTATGGGATTGGTTGGTTGAACGATGAATGTATGTGTGGGTAGATAGTTGTCTTGTGAAAACTTTGCGAGCATACGATTAAGTATCATCTAGTATGGGAGAGGACATCGACCTCAACAACAACGATCACGAGAAGAAAAAGGAGGAGGAGGAGGAGGAGGAGGAGGAGAGTTGTTCGATCAGCTGGTTTCCACTACGTTCATCGCAAAGATCGATGATTTCGATCGACGACCCAATTTCCTCCTCCCGTTTGAACGCATCAACCAATCGAGGGAGAAGGTAGAGGGGTGCTGTTGTATCAAACTTTCAAATCACGCGTTCCGAGTTACGGTAATATCTACGAAGAAGACAATTTGCTAATTTACTGGAGGTTTCCTTCTCCTCCTCCACCTCCTCCTTCTGTGACTCCATCTGCTCTTTAAACTTTTTCCTCATCTCTTTCAATTTCATGCATTTTTTGGGGTTCCCTAGTTTTTTGTTTGTACCTTGTTTTGTGTTTGTTAGATGAATGATAGATATACCCTTTTGGAAGGGTTCGAAAGGGGCACACATACAGATGGGTTATTTGTTTTTTTTTTCCTATAATTTCTTTTTAAAACAAGAAATATTATTAGATCAGTCTAGTACCTAGTAGCCTAGTAGCTGACAAATGCAATACGTTAATCATTTTTTCTTCTATCGATTTTAAATATAAAATTAAAACAAAAGTAACAATATGAAATCGTTGACAATAAGAAAGGTCAGGTATACAAAGTTAATCAGAGATATTTTAGATGATCACTCAACACACCATTAAAAATGATAAAAAGAAAAAACCCATGTGCTTGCATGTGTTGTTTATTATTATATTATAATAACCATTTTCCCATCTCCGTTACTCGTGCAAGAAAGTGAGATAAAAAAAAGAAAAAGGCATTTTGCAGAGAGAAAGAAGAGACCCACACACACACACACACACACAGACATACACAAGAGATTCGGTACTCGCAAGAACGTGGCCGAACAAGCGGCCGACGACCGCGACTTTCTCCTCTTATGCTAATTTCGTTAATACGCTATTTTCACGACTCTCGTATTCCAAAGCCACACCGTGGGGCCCGTTCAGCATTCGATGCACGAAACCCAAGAAAAGAAGGAAAGAAATGAGAAACAACACATTGCTGAGGAACGAAAGAGGAAACGCGACTTTTGCAGACGATAATTAGACGAAGACACGCGTACACGGTTTGTTATTACGTAAAATCGTAACCCTTCTTCCTCTCCCTTCCCCTTCACCTTCCCCCATCATCCTCATCATCTCCTCGTATTCTAAAGAGACACACAGTACTTTTTGAAGTGAAAACTTCTTTAGAGTCAGGGTGATTTGAGAATCGTGAAACCCATGAAAGGAAAATGCAATTTAAAGATTTTTTATTTAGAGGTTATCTAGGTTCTGCAAGCTTTCAATAGATGGCGATGTATTACAATTGAATTATTTCGATATACTCACGTCTCGAAGGTTGGTTTTTTTGTTTTTTTTTAAGGTTTCACTTCTACCGTGTGTGATCTGAACACATCTGTTTTTCTTTCTACTATACCATTGCCGGTTTCGCAATAAATGTGTGTACAAACCCCCTTCTCTTAAAAAAGTATTCAACTCCTTTAAGGGGATACCCTTTTTGGAGCGAAGCTAATTTATGCTCATCGTTCAACACGAGAATCAATATTAATCGTGCTCATTTAATCGAACCGAGAGAGGTGAGCAATCGGTGAGAGTATCGGTTGTAACATTGTAAGTAAGTATGTAAGTATATATCAAACGATGTACACTGACTGAGATCGACAAGTTGTGCTCATTTGAATCTTAAGTTCAATCACCTCAGGAGGTGTTTCTTCTCTTCTCTTCTGTTCTTTTTATTCTTTTTATTTTTCATATTCATCTTTCTTTTGCGAGGCAACAGAGTGAGAAGGTGATAAAAGAAAGCAACGCATCGTTTATCCAACCAACCAACCAACCAAACGTTCGTGTCTTATCAATGATTTTAACATTTTGAGAGTCACGTCAGCCATCGGTGGCTGACATTAGACAACACGTTTAGGCCACGTCTGTCACCCGTGACTGATACGTTCAACTATTTTTTCAATACAAAGTAAGACCCCGTGGCCTGACAGGAATTTCCCTAAGAATTCGCGTGACGCTCATCTGAGACACATCATTGAATGATCGAACTGAGACAACGAGTTCTTCTACATTTGTTCAACTTTGAAGATCATTTTAATCGTTTCTTTTTTGCAATACTGGACTGGGACAAATTTATGATTGGTTTTGATAGGTTGGACAGTGCCGTACCTAGTGAAACTCATGGTTGTCACAGCGAGAGCTGAGTTCGTTGCCCTGTGAAAGAAGACACATGGCGCATTGGCCCCAACCGCGTTTCTGGGTTTACTGCTTTTGCTCGCACATTCACTCACTCACTCACTCAATCTTCAGAGTAAGTATAAATATATGTATATAGATATAAGTACATAAAGTTGAATGTGTGAGAATCGAGCATGAACTTACTTTTCGTTACTCGTACACGCGACGACTCTCACGAAAAGACATAAACATCGATAACGACTGAACAGGCCCTTCGGAACGGACAGAGAGAAACGATGGGAGTTGGCTCAAAGGTGCGAGCATTCTCTTCTTAATAAGTACTTTTTTTTTGGGGAGGGTTTTTGTTTTTTTTATTATTCTCGTTTAACGACTCCATAAGAAGAGGAAGAAGAAAAACAAAAAGTTAAATAGAGTGAAACTTCTCATGTAATGATCGTGGAATTCGAGTTAAATTTGCTCGAGCAGTGCGTAAATTTTGTTAACTTGAAATAATTCTGCATGCCATTTCTTTGTAAGTCATGTAATCGAGTAATAAATATCAATTTGGGTGAAACATTTTGTTGAGGGAGAATTTTATTTGGAAAAAAAATCTCAGGTTTTTTTTAGTCAGACAATTTTGTTGTGAAATTTGATTTTTTAGAAGAAGTTTGAAAATTTGTTGAAAAATTGATGATAGAGCAATGTGTTCAGGAAGCTAAGGGATTCAAGGGTTAGCAGCACACATAAACAACGATTTACGAACTAAAGTAATCATTTTTATAAGTTTATTTTTGATAAATTAAATCTTTTGTCTAATATTTCGTACATACGTAGTGTAGAAATAATACCAAGGGGGTTGGGGGTTGATCTCCACTCATCTTCAAGCCCTGAGACCTACGTTCAACTTCATCCCACGGTAGAATAAATTTAAATAAAATTTAATTTTTATTTTTGCAACCTGGTGGGTTGCAAATTTTGCATCCTACGGGACACCACGGTTATTGGCCGATGATTCTAACATTGATTTAATTTAACTTATACTTTATTTATTGCAATATCATACAGAAGAGGTTCCTTTTTACATTTCTTTAATGTTTATCTGATGTTTGGAATAAATAAAATGTAATTTATACAAAATACAGTCAAGAAAGCTTGTAACCAGGTGTTACGTTTGTCATTTTGGTGTCCAAGTTTTGAAAATAATTTGAAATCTTGCTAAAAAAAAATCATTTCCCATTAGAATTTAAACACCAAAACAGGTTAGGAACTTGAATTTACATCTGAAAAAAATAATCTTTCAAAGATCATCATCCCATCTACATTCGATAAGCCGAAAAAACCTTTCCAATTTTTATTTCTCTCTCTTTCTCTTTCTCTAATACTCGTTTTGTTTCTGAAGTTAACGACCAAACGTCGATAGTAATGCCCGGCATTCTTAACCCCAATCTCTACGTGTCTCGAAAGAGAGATAGAAAAAAGTAAAGTGGTGAAAGAGAAGGATGAAAAGGAGAAAGAGGTGGAGAGCAAAAAAAAGAAAGAAAGAAAGAAAGAAAAAAAAGAAAAAGAAAAAGAAAAAAGAGAATCGGTTGGCTTGAGGCGCGCGATTATAGTCGTGTGTGACAGGCTATGCCGATTTCTCAATGCTGACGTCACGTAAAAAGGCGCGAAAGATGATGCTGCGTGAAAGATGGTGCGCGTAGGTTAGGGATTTTTGTCGAAAAAAAAAAAAAAATTAAAATAGAAAGAAACAAATCAATTTCATCTAAACACCCCTCCCCCCCTCGATTTTATTTTTCATTTAATTAAACAAAATTCATTGTGGTCATCATCGATCGTTTATAACATCTGTCTGCATTTTTTTAATAATATTAATTTATAATAATTTATTGATTTAATTAATATATATTTAAAATTATATTAGGGTTACCTAAAAGTAATGGCGTCGTTACTACGCAAGTCAAGCGTTTTTATATTAATATTTTAATGAAAAAATCGATTGATGGTAAAAATTTTGCATAGTAGATGAAAAAAGATTGTTGATAACGTAATGAATTATATTTAATTAAATAATAATAATAAAAACTTGTTTGAAAAATTGATTTGTTTGAATTTTGAGGTTATAGAGCGACATTACTTTATTATGGAACAAATTAAAATATAAAAATACGATACAAATCAATCATAACCAATAAATAAACTCATTAAGGATTTACAAAACACATGCAACACATATTCTTATATTATTTATAAATAATAATAATAATAATAATAATATGAATTCTTATAAAAACGGATCAATCTTGACAAGTCAATTATAAACGATGACACTACTCTCTTCTTTCTCTTTCTTTCTTTTGAAGTTCTTTTTTTAGACACGTTAACGATTCAGGATTTTAGAGAGAGCGGACCCGGGCCTACCCCACCGAAGCAACGATTCGTCCGTTTTTACCGGCTCGTCCCGTTCGCGAGGCCACGTTCACGTTGCGCCCGAGTACTCGTTTATTGTGCTCACGACTTTTTCATTCGTTCTCTCTTTCTCTTTTGAGAGAGCCTGAAAGACGTTTAGGTGTACGATTGTAAACGAGGTGTAACGACATTACTACAACGTATATAATATATATATGTATATGTAAGTTGTTCTTGCGAACTCAACCATATACGACTGAGAGTTCGTACCCCATTTTATGCGTTGGAACACGGTCGTCGACCCTTTCTAGTAGTCGTGCCCGTCCCATGCAAAGAGTAGCCTGACCACTCGTGGAATTATAAAATTCTGTTACGCCACCCAAAACCTTACCTTCCTATATTTAATCCTTTACTATATATATATTATACAGCAGTGATTCCCAAAGTGGGTACCACCGCCCCCTGGTGAGTGCTGCAACGATTCAGAGGAACTGTAGAAACATTAATGCATATTTATTTCCTATTATTTGCTAAATTGAAAATAAATTCATTTCCAGGGGGCCCTAAATAATATTTTGTTTCTGAAAAGGGGGATGGTAGGACCCAAAAGTTTGGCAACCACTGATTTACAGTAACCATAGATGGATTTAACATCTTGCACAATTACAAGACACCGAAAACTTTTGAATTTAGGAATATTTAATGTTTAGGTATACAATAATTCAATATGGTAATAGGAGGAGGATCAAAATCATAATCCTGCTATCTGTTTTAGGTTATCTGAATATTTTTATGATAGGTTGTAAGAAAAAACCATTTGTGGAATTATGAAATACAGTTACGACATCCCAAAACCTTACCTTCCAATAATAATCCAATAACAGGATCGAAAGATTTCGCACAGTTGCAACACCCAATCGAATAGAACAGTAACATAACCTAACTTTTAATCTAATCTTTCTTTCTTTACATTCTTGTAAATCAAATTTACAGATGTCAGATTATTTTGAAGATTAATTCTCGTAAATATATTACAATAAGAGACAATGAGTTCAATGAACTTTTGATTCCAGACTACGGTCCCCCTTCTCTGGGGACCGGAATATTGGTTACCATTTAGTTTTTTATTTTCTCTTGACTATTTTTAAAATTATTCAATCCCGTGAAGTAACTCGACAAGTCTTGGAATGAAAATATTTCGTTACACCGTTCTCAAAAAAAAAAATCATCCTTACCTTTTTATAATAAATCCAATACGACACTATGGGTTGAGTGAACTTTCAATTTAGACCCATGTTAGACCCAATTTAGACCCCTTCTCTCATTCTTTGGTATTAATTACAATTTGAACATGATTTTAGGCTTACTTTTTTCACAAAGTAAACATAACCTAATCATTTTTTAAGACCTAACCTATAATTGAACACAACAATGATGCCTGTGCAATGTTTCTGAAGATGTTGAGTGAAAGAAGAGGGGGAGTTTTAGGATGAGAAAGGTGGGGGTGTGGGTACTGGAAAGAAAGGGAATAAAAAAAAAAAGGGTACGAAAATGAGTTTTTCGACCTACCGCATCGATTCCGTAACCAAACTACACACAGGAAGAAACCGTACACCGCGGAAAGAAAGTTTCTTCATCGCGGTGGCACCGTCGAATCTCGAATCCAAAGGTGCGGCGAATGCGTGAAATCGACCATGAAAGAATACCTTCCAAATCGTTTTGACTAAAACAGCGATGCTCAAAGAGTTCGCCATTTTAAAAATAATAAAAATACAACGTTAACAGCAACAACTTGTGACGATACGAATTGAACAACAACTAAACAATTATATTTAATGAATAAAAAGGATATTTGAGTAATTAGTTGATTTAAAGAACTTGTAGAAATTGCAACAGGTGTCTACAGGTATTCAAAATGACGTGGACTGTTCTGATAAAATCCAAAAAGCTGCAACGTTTAACAACAACTTGTGACGATATGAATTAACCTCAAAAACAAATATTATATTTAATTAGTAAAAATGATATTTGAGCAATTAATTGATTTAAAGAACTTTTGGAAATTGCAACAGGTGTCTACAGGTGTTCAAAATGACGTGAACTGTTCTGGTAAAATTTGAAAAGCTGCAATGTTTAACAGTAATTGTGATGATACGAATTAACCTCAAAACAAATATTATATTTAATGAATAAAAATGATATTTGAGCAATTAATTAATTGAAAAGACTTTTAGAAATTAGAACAGGTGTCTGCAGGTGTTCAAAATGACGTGGACTGTTCTGATAAAATTTGAAAAGACTTTTTGTTTTAATCTGACAATGAGACGATTATTATCTATGAAATATTTGTTCGTTCATTTGTAAATTTGTACTTAATTTTGCAGATAGGAATTGATAATTTTCATATATATAATTATAAAATGAATTAATCGTAATCAATGAATACGAATTTATTATTATCGAAAAGATATCAGGAAGTGAAAAGAATCGAGAAGTATGGAAAAGAAAGTGGAAAGTTGTTTCGTGATCGAGAGAAATACCCTATAAGTTTTATTATTAAAGAAATATATAAAGAAATTTATTTATAAAAATAAAATTAAAAAAAAAAACAAAACAATTTCTTCAAGAACCCAATATGAAACGAAACTTTAATTTTTCTGTTTCATTTTTTGTTTGTTTTGTCATTTATTTTTAATGTTTACAACAAATAAATACGAAATAATATTACAAAGAAGTTAAGTTAAAAAAAAGAAAAAGACAAAAATGGAAACGAAATTTGAATGAAAAGAAAAAAAAAAAAAAGAATAAAATTGCAAAATATCGTTTGAAAGATCGAGAGATCGATATAGGAAAGACGTTGAAATGTATTTCTTGGTTGAATATATTCTGGGGTCGATGTACTCGAAAGTTGAAGCTTTCCCGGACTCATCAGCATGCGGGACTCGCGATATTGTCTATTAACGAAATTTCTAATGCGAATTTATGATAATGAATGATCATCCAAAGGTTATACTTGTTGTCCCATAACAATTTGACTTGTTCTTCATCCAGAGGTGCTCAATTTTCATATGAAATATCATTTGAGGTTATCATTTGTTTTTTTTTTGTTTTGTTTCAAACTCTCAAAAAGAGAAAAGAGAATCTTTTAGCAAAGCATTGAACCAATGAAAGAGGAGGAGGAGATGTTTGAGGAATCTTTTCTTTGAACTGTTTTTTTTTTTTTTTGCTTTTTTATTCTTTTTGGGTCCTCAGGAGAGCCGGGTCAGTACGCTAACGGCGTTCGACAAGTCTCGTAGCAGAGACCACATTATTTATGCTACGACATAAATCTTAAGTTCTTCTCAAGAGACCAAGGTAGGTGTCACGTCAATACTTTCACGCTTACGTCTACCAATCTTGCAGAAATGAAAAGGAAAAAGAACCAAAAAAAAAAAAAAATAATTCAATACGATTTATGATTTTTAATGAGGCCCTTCATACATCACAGTTGCTTCATTTTTCATTTCTTTTAATTTCTTATTTTCTTTTTTCTTTTTTTTGGTTAAGATTTCGATTCATTAGTTCGTCCTATACATTTATTTGTATTTAATAATAATTATAATACTTAGCAATAATTATTGCAAGGCCCAATTACCCCCATCGTGTAAAATAAATCTTACAAAATGCAGAGTAAAAAAAATCCAAATAATCATCGTATTATAAATAACTCGATTTAACTGGTTTCGGAGAGATTGTTGGGGTCTGAGGAAGGGAGAAGGGGGGGGGGACTGATGATGGTTCGAGTTGGAGAGAAAGAGACTTTGGGCCTGTGCAGATGGGCCAGTCACTTAGGACAGGCAAGAAGACATTGGCTTCAGTCGAAGGAAGGCGTTGGTGGAGTTCGAGTTCTGTTGAGAGAAGATTGGTGGTGGGGTACGGAGGACACTTTCACTCTCACAGGTGTATGACCGAATGGCGAAGGCGTGCTATTCCTCCCTCCCCTCCCTCCCTACCCCACCACCAAACCATTTTCTTCAACGTGTTAAACGAACGAGAAGAAGAAGAAGAAGAAGAGAAAGAATGGAAGAGAGTGGGGAAGCTTCAACCAATGATCAGGTCGTTTTATAAAGCGGTAGGGGCTCGCACAAGGCCCTCGTATACGGCCCCGCTAGATAACGGCCCATTGGCCACGTGCTCGCACAACAGCAACCTTCAACCTCCCAAGTATTCTTCCTGTTTCTATCTGATGATCCTATTGTGTGTTTTTTTTTTTATTATTATTTAAATAAAAATAAATATGATGCAAATTTTATTAGATAAATTAGTCGTGTCAATTATTTATTAATTGACGAATAATAATTAATCATAATTGATGTATTATTTAAATTATTTTTGAACTTAACTTTGAAGTACGATGGGAGGATTACAAGTGTTAATTTATTTTATAATAATTATAAAATATAGATAATTAGATAAAATAAAGATAATTAAGTGTCCCACCGTTTTAATGCACCGTAATGCATTTAAGTGGGTTATTTTTAGTCCCAACCCTGAAATATTGCAATAGTTGCATTTTCATCATTTTATATTTCGTTTTATTTATGCAAAACATTTTCAATATATTTTACGTTTTTACATTATGTATAATAATATTTTTATTAATAAAAATCTATCAATTTTGTTTTATTTAAAACTCAATCAAATTTGAATGCAAAGGGTTATTTTATTATCAGAAATATTGTATCGCAAAAAGTTAACTGATGTTTCTTCTCAAACATTCAATGTTTCACTCAACATTTCATATATTTTTTTTTGTTTGTTTAAAGAAATTTCATGTGTACCAAGGATCAATATAAAGATGAAGACTCCTCGAAGGAAGACTCAGAGACTCTTTTGGGTCTGACCGTAATGCTTTTAATTGTGCAAATATTTTCTTAGGAAAATATTCATATATTTTTATGTTAATTGCTATTAGTCAAAAGAATCTTTCACAAGATTTCATTTTATCAAAAGGTTGTTGATAACTAGGGCTGGTGATTACATTATTGATTAAAAATCCAAACTTGTTTGTTTTAATTTGAGGTTAGAAATTGACAAAAAAAGTCAATGAATTAATAAACAAATAAAACAAATCTATTAAATATTACAATAAATATTTTTGTGTATCAACAACGTGTCATTTTGTATAGTAGTAGTAGTAGTAGTAGTAGTAGTAGTAGTAGTAGTAATTCGCATGTAACACGCAAAGAAGTCTGACGACCGTTTGAAAGCCGTGGGCGCCACTGTGAGCTCAGAATAAAGAGAAGGGAAAAAAAAGAGAGAAAGAGAAAGAGAATGAGAGAGAGAAAGAGAGAGAGAGAGAGAGAGAGGGAAAGGAAAGGTTCAATGAACCAAGAAAACGTCCGGAGCTGTTCGCCGAGTTTACTCACTACCGAAATACATCCTCGAGTTGGTCCTAATGGTCCGGAGTGGTCCCAGTGGGTCAGTGGTTCACGAGGGACTTGGACGTTTACCGGAGGAGGTGTACGGGCCCGCTACGAGAGATCCTTTACGGCATTTCTCTACTACCACCACCACCACCACTACCACCATACACACCTCCTGTGTTCTGTTATTGCTGATGCTGATGCTTATGCTGATGCTGATGCTGATTTTGATGCTGATGCCTCCTCTTTTTTCTTTGGAGGATTCTCCATGAGATATCTTAAGCGTTTGGGTCCGTGTATATGGGTGTGTGTGTGTGTGTGTGTTCTCTTGGCAAGCGAAAAAATTAAAAAAAAAAAAAAAATAAAGAAAGAAAGATAAAAATAATCATCTACCTATCGATGGCCCTCGGACTCGTGAAAGTACGATATTCGAAAACTCGAGAGTTCTTTCTTTCTTTCTTTTGGTTTTTTTTTGGGGGGGGGGACTCTTTTGGTTTGGTTTGGTTTGGTTTAGTTTGGTTTGTAAAAAATGGAATTGCTGATTATACATGTAATTTATGATAAATCGATTAATTACGATCGATAAGTATTTTGTTTTTAAATATTTATTGTAATATGACTGTAATTATATTCTTTCTTTCTTTTTATTTTTTGGGACTCTTTTGGTTTGGTTTGGTTTGGTTTGTAAAAAATGGGATTGCAGATTACAGTTTACAGATTAGTTTACAGTAAATCGATCCTTCTTTCTGTAATATGACTGTTATACTGTAAAAACAAAAAGAAATTAAACTAAAGAACGAAGGATCAAATATTGAATTTGGTTTTTTTTTTTTTTTTAAAACAAAAAAGGTTAAATTCATTTTTGTTAAAAATTCATGCATGTCCGGATCGTTCCGGATCGTTCCAGTTTTGGTTTGCAAAAAGGATTACAGATTACAGAATAAATTTATGATAAATCGATTAATTATGATCGATAAATTATTAACAATATAAAGAATCATTTGTGAATCATCAATGAATTAATTATTAGAATATTTATTAATAATAATAATATGTGAAAGAAAGAAAATGGTACCGCAGAAAAGATCGACGTGCTGCGTTCTTCGAGGATCGTAAAGCAGGATAAAGAGGTTAACTGTTGTGCAGCTAAAAATATCTCCGTCGTCGCAATATCGCACTTCGAAACATGCTCTCGAAGCTTGCTTGAATGCTTGCTTGCTTGCTTGCTTGAATGCTTTGCTTACTTCTCCAACTCACCTTCCACCTTTAAGAATGTACCACTCAACAAGAGGTGTGTGTATCGGATACTTCAACTCTGATAGATTCTACAAAATCGTATCGGTTGATTGAAATGACGATGATAACCTTAAAAAAAAATTCATCACAACGAAGTAACACAATTTTTTAACATTTTGCTACAAAAGAATTTGTCTTTTTATTATTCATCTTTTTTAATCTTCTTTGTTGAACTCCTCGTGCAATTGAAGGCCCAAATTTTGAATAAAATGGGAAACATTTTTATTCTTTCCATTTTTCATCATTCAATCTTTCATTTGTTTCTTTTTATATATTTTAAATTAAAACATTATAAAAATAAGATTCGTATAATTGAAAATTTAATTAAAAACACTTAAGCAAAAGTTTTACAAAAGATGAAACTTTTGAGAGGGTACCTTGGTGGATCAATTTTTCGTTTCGGGTAATATGATAGGTGTAAGACTTTCTTTAAATAAAAATCAAAATAAGAAGAAGAAAAATTGGTTGATGAAGTAAACCTATATACACCGTGGAGCAAGTGAAACTTCACCATAAGTGATTCACCTACGTTTAAAGATGCGGTTACATGCACAAAGTATTATAGTAGTGTGAGTTAACATAATAGCGGTTAAAATATCATGTCGGTGGTACACAAAGTCTCTCCTCTCTCTCTCTCTCTCTTAAAAGAGAATTTAACAATTTTTTTATTCAATTATGTGTGATTTACCGAAAATACGATGGAAGATTGAAGAGTGAAAAGGAAACAAAAACATTCAACAAAGTTGTAAGATTAAATAGGCTATTATGCAATTAAGTATATATATATATATATATATATATATATATATATATATATCAACCATAATGCGGCAAATTATAAAAAAAAAAACAAAGGAAATACCACAAAATACAACAAAGTATCACAAAGTTGCAAAAACACAATAAAACAAAAACGAAACCTCTCGCAATTGGTTGCGCAACGATTTGAACAAATAAAATTACTCAAAAATAAATAAAAATATTTCCAATTATAAATTGGACGATAATTTAAACAAATAATTTCTTACAATTGCAATTTTTATCATGGGACTCTTTATTTTATCATCGTACGTGACAATACGCTTGTTTTAACGCGGCTTCATTTTGATCCTTCTCCTACTCCTCCTTCTTTCCCTCCCCCCTCCCCTTGGCCACTACCACCACCACCACCTTTTTCTTCTCCTCCTCCTACTCATCTGGTTTGCGTGCATCCAATGAAATTTACGAGCGATCCAATCGCAATTTCACCGCAAATTACACAGCGATCTTTTGGCGCCGAGCTGTCGCGAGATCGAAGAATTTACATTGGCATCGTAAAGCGTTGATCTTGACAGGTATCTCGAGTTAACCAATTCGGACACACACACACACATACACATACATATACACATACAAAGTATCATAATTCGTTTACGAATTAAGTTTTTTCTCGATCGCGATCTAACATACAAAAAAAAATATTAAATAAACTAATCGTATTTTTTAAAATCATTTCTGTCATAACCGATAGAAAAATAACACACACCTTCATCTTCAGCAAAAGTCATAGCAAAATAAAATATATCATATATGCAATAGAAATTTTTTAATTAACAAATAATGCAATTAACTTATGGTTTTTTACAAATTGGTGTAGCAGTTTTTGTATTGGAATTATGCAAGTCTAAGTTTTCAACAATTTAACCAAATGGTACTTTCATCTTCAGCAAAAGTCGTAGCAAAATAAAATATACCATTTATGCAATAGGAATTTTTTAATTAACAAATAATGCAATTAACTTATGGTTTTTTAAAAATTGGTGTAGCAGTTTCTGTATTGGAATTATGCAAGTCTAAGTTTTCAACAATTTAACCAAATGGTACTTTCATCTTCAGCAAAAGTCGTAGCAAAATAAAATATACCATTTGTGCAATAGGAATTTTTTAATTAATAAATAACGTAATTAAATTGTTTCTTTTTACAAATTGGTGTACCAATTTCCGTATCCAAATTATGCAATTCTAAATTTTCAACAAGTTTACAGTGCTAAGCCAAAAAAACAAATCATTTTCAAGTTCATTAGGATTAGTTTTGCAAGTGTATTGATCGGATAGGTGAAAAAAGGGTTTGAAAGAAGGGATAGGTTTATGAAAAGGGTTTATGAAAGAGTTGAGGAGATAAAAGGAATGTGCCAAAAGGGGTATCATCGTCATCATCTTTCATCTTTTTCGTTAGATACTCGTAAAAGTCAAACTCCCTCCCCGTATGAAGCGTGAAAGAGTCATTCTTGTTCGCATTTGAGGTTCCAAGAAGTCCGGTTAGAATTTAGGCTACGAGGAACGCGTTCCTACCCGAATCTGGAACGCCACGGTCAATGGCCTTGCCTTCAATTTTCTGCCTTCGAGATTTTCGGCCACGACTATACGCAAAGAGAGGACACGACTATCTTGCCTTCCTTTTTTTTTCATATTTCTTTTTTTCTTTTTTTCTTTTTTGCTTCACCTCTTTAGGTGTATGAATGTACGTGTGGTGTGGTTTAAAACCTAGCAACTTAAAGTTTTCTAACGAACCCTTAGATTCCTATTGATTTGAGACATTTGAGATTTGATAACAGATTGCAACAATCAAAACCTAAAAAAACAAACTGAACTTATGGTCAAAAAACAATCATCCAAATAAAGTCTACTCTTCCCTTCCTTAACTTAAAGCAAAAAAAAAAAGGGGGAAAAAAGCCATGAAAATAAATCACATTACTGTTCGAAACATAAGTTCACTTTGAACCGGAAGTGTTTATCCAAAGAGGTATAATAATTCGTCATGAATATTTGTGGGTCGTAAGAAGAAACGAGACATTAACCAAAGATACGATGGTTCATCATCATCTGAGGCACGTAATCGCAACCGTTAATTTCACGCGATTATAATTGCACGCCTTTTTCTCTCGCCTCTCTCGTACGTGGCCTCAGCTTCTTCTTCTTCTTCTTCTTCTTCATCTTCACCTTCTTCATCTTCTCATCTCTGTTCTGAGAATTGTGGCAAAGAATTGAAGAAGAAAAAAGTAATAGTAATAGTCAATAAAAAATACAATTGCTATTGATGTTGGTTCTACTGTCTTGTTCTAAAACAATCAAGAAAAAGAAATAAAGATGAAGATGAAGTTGAAGATAAGACTGAAGATGAAGGTGAAGATGAAGAGAAGGAAAAGAAAAGGAAAAAAGAAAGAAGATTAATATGATTGTTGATTAACTAATATAAGAAAAAAGAAAAATATTAGAGAAATAGAAAATAAGGGTGAAGATGAAGATGAAGGTGAAGGTGAAAATGAAGAAAGAAAGTAAAAAAAAAAATAAAAGAAAAGGAAAATGAAGATGATTGTAGATCAACCAAGATAAAAACAATAGAAATAATAAATAATAGAAACTAATGATGAAGATGAATATGAAGATGAAGATGAAGAAAGAACAGAAAAAAAAGAAACATGAAAATAAAGAAGGAAAGAAGAAGAAGAAGAAGAAGAAAGGAAAGAGAAGGAAGATAAAAAGGATGTGAGGTCCACCGTTGTTGGTGGGGCCCGTTCTCGGTGGAGAGGCCCAGAGGGAAAGGCACACGAAACGATGAAGAAGATAATATACCGATGTACTGAATTACGCGGCCGGCTACCGAATCATTCTGACCCACATCTGAGTGTTTGCCTCGAGCATTCGGGATGCCGGAGATTCGATCGGGCGCCTCTTTCTTATGACCAGCTTCTTTTCTACCTACACACACATACACACATACACAACACACATGCACAAGGTCTACAGGACACAGACAAAATGTTTCTGCTTCTTTTTTTAGATTTTATTTTTTTCATCATTTCTTTTATTTTATTATTTTATTTCCGCTGTACTTTTTTTTTTTGGGCATTCAACTGCAGAAAAAAAAACAAGAAAGAAAGATTTATAAGAGATTGGATCGTATCGTATCAGTCTCTCGTCTAACTTTTTCTTCTCAATTTGGATGAACACAACAGACAGATCGAAATAATGATTGTCAAATGATTAGAGACATTGAATTGATTGATTTGTATCTAGCACATTGAAAGATATTATCGTGGTCGTATCTTATTTATTCTCTCTTTTAATTTTTATTTATATTATTATCTTTTCCTTTTCTTTTTTTTTGATCTCAATGTCTGAAATCATTTGACGTTGATATAACTTACAAAAATATATTCACATCTTTGTAATATGTTTCATGGTTTTAACTTTTAATTTGTATGTTGATTGATTTGTTGAATTGATGAATATTAAACACATTAGGGGTTTAATATTAGAAATTTGTTCATACTATGTGTCAGTAATAATTCTGACCTAAACCTTAAAACAAACCGTAAATCTTAATATGTATAAATTACGTGTCACGTTGTTTGTTCGCAATGAACTCCTAAACTACTGAACCGATTTGAATCAAATTTTGCACACTGTGTGTAGTTTTATTCAACTTGAAAGATAGGATAGTTTATATCTCAATTTATAATCGGTATAAGATAATTCATTGACTTAAAGACGTGTGTATCGGACTGATTGTGAGACCCTGTTGTCATTTGTGAACACCCTGATCAAATTCTCATATTACAAATGTTAACAATCTTTTTCATTTATTTAATTAACAAATTATTATTTAACGTTTACGTTTATTTTAGAAAAAAAAAAATATGTTCTCTTTTTGATTTGTAAAAATGAATTTAATTAAATTTAGAAAACCGAGTTTCATAAAAATACGATAAATCGTGCTAACGTCAAGAAATACGATAAAAGCAAAGAATTGAAATTCAGTTCACATTCTACCCTCTTATCAAATGATTTTCGACCTAAATAAAAGTCAAACTTAGTGTTCTAGTTTTGTTCATGTGTTAGTCAAACCAACTAACGAAAAAGAAAAAGAAGGAAACGTATACATAAAACATTTATAAACATTTGCACGTTTTGTCAATGATACGAAAGTGTACTTTGTTCTTTTATTAACACACACACATACACACACTTACACATAGACATAAACACATTCATATAGATAAATTTATTATCGGTTAATTACTTACAATAACATAGAAGAAAGAACACGTTGATCTTATTTGCGCCGTAAAAGTTTGCTGATTGCATCTTGAAGATATAAAACTAGATAGGTTGATTAATATCAATGCAATTACACGTTTTATGAAGCAAAATAAAAAATAGGATTAGAAAGGATATACATACACACACACATATATATATATAAATCAGTGGTATTCGATGAAATCGATAACATTTAGCAACCGTTCGTTACTTTTAAAACCACTCGATAATAAAACGCATTGTTATTCACACCTACCTACTGTAAGGTTTTTTTTTTTTTTGTTATTTAAAATAGGCTACACACACACCTGTTTTACATATCGTATTATCAGGGAAGTAGTCCTTCCGTGATTAAAACAACAATAATCATTCTCGGTTAGTATATAAAAGGACATTTTGTCTATAAACTATCGTCAGTTTTTGAAGAATTGTCATAACGATGACTACTACTACTTTACAAGTATTATTATTTATGATACTGGTTGCAATATGCACCGGATTTCCTTCAAAAAGTCATCGAGGATCTCATGGACATCCGATACCACCTGAACCAAGGAATCAAGGACGATTCGAGGATGGACATAATCATGAAGAAATTGGTAAGAGTTTTTTGTTTTGTTTTAAAGAAAAATGTGAAAGATTATAATTCATATTTTCAATTAATTGAATCATGTTGAATGTGATAAATAAAATTGTAAATAATATTTGTAACACTAACATGAATAATTTGAATGAGATAATTAATTGGGATATGTTAAATATAAAATTATGATTATTAGGAATTATTGTTTGTTGGCAGCAAGAAGAATAAACTCATGGAAACCAGAAGATCCAGAAAATATATGGGAATTGAGTGGACTTTATCAAGGTGACATAATGTTACCTTTAAATCATAAAGGTAACAATAGAAATGGTCTTTTGGATACTACAACTCGTTGGCCTAATGCAACTGTACCTTATTACATTGAAGAAGAAGATTTTGGTAAGTAAAACAAAGTGTCAATGATTAAAATTACAATAACAATAAAAACAAAATTTGAATCAATGCAAATCAACACAATAAAAATGAAAATATTAAATAAAAATTATTATTGCATAATATTCACACAAATGCATTGAAATTATTTAACTACATATAATCAACAAATAAATAAATTAATTTGTAAAGATATAAAAAGAAAAAGAAAATGTACAAAATAATTACAATTGTGTTTGATCTCTAATTAATTTCAAAAAAAAAAAAAACAACAACAAATTCTATTAAAAAGTTGAGTTGTTTTATCATTTTAATCCTATTTTTTAACAACCATAAACACACATGTTCATTTTATAATTATATTAACAACATTAATTGATTTAATAATTAAATTTGTTGTTTGTATTTAATGTTTGTTTATCATCAGATCGATCAGATATCGAAGTGATAAAAGATGCAATAAAAGAATATCACACTAGAAGTTGTTTACGTTTTCGACCATACAAAGAATCCGATATTGATTATGTCCGAATACAAGGTAAAAGTTCTGGATGTTGGTCCATGGTGGGTCGTCATGGTAAAGGACAGGTATTAAACTTGCAAGTTGACGGATGTGTAAGGCATGGTGTCGTTGTTCACGAGTTGATGCACGCTTTAGGATTTTATCACCAACAGAGTGCAGCGAACCGTGACGAATGGGTCGTAATACACTGGGACAACATAAAACCAGGTATGTATTGCATTTCAGACAATGGTATTTTTGCTTTTATGGGATATTATTATTATTATATATTTATATATGCATATGATCTTTTCATTTTCTTATAATTTTGAATTAGAAAGGGAACTCGGTTTTATTTTCAATTAATTTAGTTTAAATATAAGAATAATAATTATTATTATTATTAATTTTTATTAATAAATTTATATTATTAAATAAATATTTAATTTTATATATTTTTTATTTATTTATATTTACATATTTTTTTATATATTTTATATATATAAATTAGGTGTCACGTTGTTTGTCCTCAATGGACTCTTAAACTACTGAACCGATTTGAATAAAATTTTCCACACTGTGTGCAATTTCATTCAACTTGAAAGATAGGATAATTCGCAATATTATTTTATTGCGAATTATTTGTTTATTAACAAAGAATCATGATTATCTCTGTTGGCGGTATAAATTTTTTTTATATATTTTATATATTGAAAATTGCAAAACTAAATCCTATTATTAATTATGAAATTAAATATATTATAGAAATTGAATACTGAATACTGAAACTTGAATACAATTTAGTCAGAAAATAATAAAAAATACTAATCATTATAAATAATAAATTCTTTTTACAGGAAAGGAACATAATTTTGAAAAATACGATCGAGATACCGTAACAGATTTTGGTTCGTCTTACGATTATTCCAGCGTGATGCATTACAGTGCACACGCATTTTCAGTTAACGGCGAGGCAACTATTACACCAAAGGTAAAAAAATCAAAAAGGATACCTTGAAATAAAAAAAAAATGCATTTCATAAATGACAGGATCGGTGGTAGGATCGATTGATCAATCATGATGATTTATAAACTTCTTTACAGGTCGAGGATGCAAAAATCGGCCAACGTAACGGACTCAGTAAAATCGACGTGGAAAAATTACAAGCAATGTACAAAGACGAATGTGATAATCGTGAACCAGAAGTAAGTACTGCCAGTGAATCCGAGGAAGATCTTTCATTTAATTGGTCCTCATTGGATTTGTAATGAAAATAATCTTCAATGATATTTTTTGTAAGTAAAATATAAACTGTTGTTTAATTTTTTTTTCTTTTATATAAAAAATACAATAATAATAATAGTAATATTTAAATTTGTTTAACTTGTAGGAATCCGATCATAGTATGCACGAATAGATCTATTAATCTCGAAATAACACGAATTTCTGTAAAGACTAGAATATTTTAAGTTTATCTAATTACGATATAGTTTTATATAAAAATATATCAATCTTTTCTCAATGATATTATCAAAGTTCTATCAAATTGGTGATCATTCATTCGTGATACACGTTTGGACCCATTTTTATAACGATTATTAATTTCCATAGATTAATAAACCATCAGTATATTCAACCAGCAGGACTCAGTTGATTATAATACGTCAATTGTTTAAGTTCTCCAATCGCTTCTTCAGCAGACTATAAAATGATTGATTTTGAATAATAATAATATTTGATGTTATGTAAAAAATAATACAATTCACTTACATGTCTGACGTTTTCTTCTTCGTCGAGTAATAAATTTTCTATAAGATTTTTCAATGATTTACCCCAAACCTGTTGTAATGCTCGACAACAAAATCTTCCTAAGAGTCTAACAAGAGTACACGTTCTAGCTCTCAATACACCTTGACGATGTGTAAGAAGTTTGCTAAATTGTTCGACTGTACCTCCTTAAACAAATGAAAGTAAAAATATTATTTAAAACGTATGTAATAGAAATGATAAGAATGTAAGTAATAATTGAACATTTACCATGAGTTTTTGAATACAAAACAACCTTTTCTACCAATTCAGCGTTCTCTGGTTGAGAACGTAAAATGTTGTTCAATATGGCTACTAAATCTGCTACAACACGTGCCTTTCTTTTTTCCAAAGTTAATAATTGTTGTAATAATGGCATTCCATTAACAATATATATGGCGTCGCAAAATTGTGTAAGAAATTGTTCTTGAACGTAAACCAATCTACAGAGTAAAAGCATCGTACATTCTAAAGCTTGTAATTCATCAGCTGATAATGTGGAAGCTGATCTGGTACTCCCAGAATTTGTTGTATTGGATTCACCATCAGATCGTTCTGACATAAGCAATTTTATAGCGTAAACCAGATTTGGTACAACTCGAACATCCAAATAAACACGTTCTATACTTTCAAGATTTTCTCGTGAAACTGATATTACAAAAGGTAAGGATAATAGACAAGCAACATATTCGACAACTCGATAACCAGCTCCTTGATTTCTCAAAGGTGAAACAAAAACTGATACACAATTTTGTTGCAATAATGAACCAACTTCACCTTCCATTACTTCTTCCATAGATCTTTGTAAAAATGCAACCCATTCTTCATTTTCAATCGGTCTTTCCACAGCTCTTGGATTCCAATCAGGTAATCTTACGTGTTTATCAATCAAATTTTCTTTTCCAAATTCTAATTCGTAATCTTTACTCAAAGAAGTTTGTTTGCAATCACCGTTACCAGAAATTTGATCAATTTCTGATGATTTTTCCGTTTGTTGACCAACACTAACTCCATCACCTTGAGCATTTTTATTTAATCCTTCAGGTTCACACGGTTTCTTCTGATCCTCGTCGTTTGATTTTTTACATACTGATTTAGAATTAATATTAACAATTGGAAACACTTGTTGGTTGTTGTTAGTGTTAGGACAATCGCTTTGACATAGTGCATGATCTACAGCAAGTAGATCACTTCTCAAGGATGCTCGCAAACTGAGATTTCCCAAAAGTACATCGATGCTAGCACTCGAATCTGTGCCACTAGGTTCACTGCGACGAAGAATCTGACAAGGATTTAAACCATATTGACAATGGGGGTGAAACATTGGATAACGTGGTTGAGAAATGCACGTTCTCAGTCTTTGCTCTCGAAGTTTTCTTTCTTGGTATTGTACTTTCTCTACAGCTTTCTCAAGAACTCTAAAAAATATTAAACAATAAATTTGTATTCAAGTTATAGTTTCTATTAATGCAGATGCTTACTTCGATTGATTAGTCGCCCTCATTGATAAGTTTTGTAATTGCTGTTGCTTTGCTTTAGCTTGACTAGCTGACAATGGTGTTGTAAATGGTGTAGGCACTGTTCCACCAACTATGATGATTCTATCTTTGACAAATGGATGTTCCAAAAGTGCAGGCCACGTCAAACGTTGAGATGGATCCTTTTGCAATAATCCCTGCCAAATAAAACATAAGTTAACACAATTGTTATTCATGTACAATTGAAAGTACACATTATTAATACAAAGTATTATGAAAATACTTACTTGTAAAAAGTTTTTACAATTAGGTGAAATAAAATCTGGCCATTTGACTGCTTCAAAACGTATCAGTCTAACCAAATGTAAAATAGAAGTTGTTTGAAATGGTGGCCAACCAACGACTAATTCATAAACTATACAACCTAATGACCTATAATAATATAAATCATTAATTAAATAATTAAAAGATGATAGAGGATTTAAATTACATACCATAAATCTACATTGTGATCGTAGGGACGTTCTTGTATGAGTTCTGGAGCCATATACAAAGGAGTACCTTTAATAGAAGTAAGTACATGTGTACCAGTACTCATACTACGTGCAAAACCAAAATCGCATAATTTGGCCACTCCATTAGCTTCTAAAAGTACATTTTGAGGTTTAAGGTCCCTGTACCGATGAGAAAGATAAATAAAATTGTGTCTATATAATAATGAATTACCAAAAATACAAACCTATGTAAAACTCTATTGGAATGTAAATAATATAATGCAGAAACCAAATCACAAGCTATGACTTGAGCTCTTTCTTCTGATAGGTGACCAGCTTTACCCAATATTTGATATAATTCTTTGTCAGCATATTCTGTTACCACGACAATCTGAAAAATATAATTTAATAAGAATTAGTATTGAATGAAAATGTAAATGTCATTTGAATAATATTTCAAACTTACTTCATTTTCCGTTTCAAAAGAATCTAACATTTGTACAATATTAGGATGATGCAAATGACGTTGAATCTCACATTCTTGACGTAGACTTTTAAGTTCTTTTGACGATCTACCACGCTGTAAGAAATCCAAATATTTCCATGTAGTAATTGAAGATACAAAAAATATTTAAGTTATTTATAAACTGGCTATGATCAATAGAAAGAAATCAACTTACTTTTCTAATAACCTTAAAAGCCACTATTTCACCATCCGAACGTTTTTTTGCTTTGTACACCTGTCCAAATGAACCTTCACCTACTTGTCCTAAAACCTCATATTTTTCCATTATTATATAAATAATTAATCACACAATCTTGTATTATATTAAACCATTTTGAAAATATTAAAAACAATCTGTATGCAACTCTTTGACACAGTGCGCATGCGTCTCAAATAGAAACACCAATCACGAATAGGAAACAATGCATAACCAAATGTGGACCAGTGTCATTTAAAAAGGCGCCAATTTCAAATACACAATATTATAAATTTATATAAAATCATGAAAAATATCAATAAAATGTATTTTATTACGTTCACACAATTAATAATATGATTAATTATTATCATTATTATTCTACAAACATTTATTCTTTTTTTCTTTTGATAAAATATTATTTCCTCATTCGCTAAAAAGTCATTTAACATGTTTTAAATACCTTGAACATTTTACTTTCTATAGAATGGTAATTATTTAATATTACATTACACGTGATAAATAATTACACGCTAATTAGTTTGATTTGTTACAATATTAATTAAATTATTCAAATTATCATTCAAACAAGCATGTGGATGTAATAATAAAAAAGTGTTATCAAAATATCTGCCTATAAAATGTTATCAAAATAAACACGTATATATATATATAAATATATACATACAAGGTATAATTATCCTTTTGTAGTTTTAAAATAATACAAAAATAATATTCATAGAAGAAACATATGCTTATCTACTACATATTCAGAATAAAATCAATATATAAAAGGAATAATTATAAAATAATGAAAATAAAATGTTAAAGTCAAACACAACTTGAATGAATTTATATTAAACATTGGTTTTACGAAGTTTTATTTTATTAATACTATCTCGATAATCCCAGAATTGTATAACTAACTGTAATACTTTTCAACATTTAAGACTGATACAAATAATATAATTATGCTTTTCATCTACATTTTTAGGCTTAGAATAAATTCATTTTTAAACATTAATTAATAAAGGAAAAAACAAAAAGAAAAAATTATCTTGAACGATAAAAAATGAGTTGTGAAAAAAAAAAAAAATGAAAATGTAAAAAATATTATGTTTAATTCTTGGATATATTAAATCAACAAACCTTTACCAAACAAATTTTGAACGATTTTACATAATGAAGTATACATAATATTTTTTTGTTCTTTTTTTTGTTGTTTGTGAGGAGCGTAGAAATAATTTTTTATCATTCCAAAATATTTCCATTATGTTTATAAGACAATATATATTATATTTACAATCTCGGTAAAACGTTAATTTTAATTTTTCTTTCACTTTTGTCATCTCACATCACGCGACGAGAACAAGGCAAACAATTGCTAATTGAAATCAAAGTAGAAATGTTACACGTAATAATTAATTAATTAGAAACTTTATATTACGGCTAAAGAGAAACTTGAAATTATTTACTGAAGAAATTTTATTTAAATAATTCTGGTAGTACGTTGTTTCGAATACATTCACAAATCTCATGAGAGAAAGAGAAAGAGAGAGAGAGAGAGAGAGAAAGAGAGAGATCATCGATATATAAAATTTTCATATATCGCTTATTAAAACATTGAATAAATCTTTTCACACATCAATCTTGTTATATTATCCATCATTACACCTCGGATGATATGAAATAGTTTAAAAAAAAAAAAAAATTCAAAAGTTGAATCCATGATAATGAATGTATGTAAATACTGAATTGATAATAGCATATATTGATAATATTAGTAACCTTAAAGTTGTACATATATAATCCTATATCCTACTTTTTACAACTATAAACGATACACGAATCACCAATTGTCTTGTTTTTTTTTTTCATGCTCTATTCAAATTCTAATACGATCTTTCAAAAATATTCAGCAAAGAAATTGCAGTACAAATTTATTGTTCGTATAATTACAGTCACAAATATAAAATGTTAAAGAGATTTAAATGAAAATAAACATATCAATTTGTATAATATAATAAGTTTAATGAAAATATTGAATGTGTAAGATCAGTGATACGTGTATCATCTGAGCACTCTAACGATCATCGGAATATAGAACCATATTGTATTTAACATCAAGAAAGTATAGAACGATATTAGTTTTTGATGTTCTTTCTTATTACTGTTTACAATAGTCTCAGCTACATAAAATTATTTTTGCATATATAAACAAGCTAGAACATATTTTGTTGTCAATGTAATATGTATGAGGCAACTATGTGTGTGTTTTATTCATAGTACTGTTATTGGTCAAAAAGAATGATGGACTAATATCAAGACGTTATTATAGTCAATAATATCTAAGATGATGATAGCGCATGGATGGTAATGATTGAACATTATATTCTCTCCAATCATGAAGTTTTAGGCACGCTCCTTTAATGCGATTACTTTTATTTTCCATTTCGATGATCCTGTACACACATATACAGGTAATATTTGTTTAATTATTTTTAATAGAGTGATTGCGCATTGGAAGAGCGTGGTTTTTTGATTTTTTCCAAATTTTTGATGACGAGATCGTGTAACGAACAGTAGCGATTACGAACTTCACACATTACCAGCCATAAACTCACATATTCTTTTTCATCTAACTCTTCAATAGCTCTTCTATAATCAATTATGTGTGGATATTTAGCAACTTTACTAACAATTTTTCCTCGTGAAATGAAGTACCTAATAAAATGATAATATTATATTTATATACATTTTATTTATGATATAATTAAAAAGATGAAAGAACAAACCTTGAGATTTGATCGAAGAATGCAGCTGCTTCACTTTCTACTGATTGTATTTCTGCAAGTGTATCTTCTTGAATTGATACACCAAAATTATTACCATCTTCAATTTTTGGAATCAAAAACGAAATCCACATCTTCAACTAAAATTTCACATTTGTCACATTATATAATGATTACATACATGTCAAATATTAATGATTCAATGATATTAATAAAAAAAAAAAAAAAACAATTATTGTACCAGATTCGAATCTTCCAAAAGTTGCCTGATGTAAGGTTTGACTACGTGAATTAATTCACATAAAGGTTTATTACATGGTACTGGTCCATTAGGTAATATCATAACTTTGGTTCCGCTAGTTTCATCCACACTATTATCCACTTTAGCTTTTTTCGTAAGAGGTCCATCTTCGGAATGATTAAGAACTATAGGGTGTGGAATGGGCACATTTAAGTCTTGGTGTACATCTGTCAATTTACGGTTACGGAAATCAGGTGTTTCCAATAATTCATTTAGTTTAACAATCTTCTCTGGAAATCCTGTTATTAAAAGCTGTTCAGCCTAAATGAAACATCAAAATAGTATGCATTGATATTACAAATGTTAACTTATTTTGTACATATATAAATATTACTTGATTCGTTTAACATTATACAAAATGACTGACCGATTAATAAAAACTTGAACATTTCTGTATACATATATATAAAAACGAATCAAGTTACTTACACAATGGGTAAAAGAGGTTTACCTTAGTCTTAAGAGAATCCTTGTATTCTTGAACCTGCAAGCAAGACAAACTTAAGAGATAAATGTATGTTTACAAATATATTAATTTAAATAAATATTTTCAAATAAAATTTGTCAAAATTATATTCATTGTTTTTGTATATAGGAAATAGTTTATAATATTATATAAATGTGTATTATTATATTATTATTAATGTTAATGCAAACCTTTTTTGACTCATTGGTAATAAGATCAGTTTTTTCTGAAAACGAATCTTTTGACAATATTGATTCATTTTTAGAAATGGAATGCAAAAGTGATGGTAACATTTAATAGTAATTTAAATGAATTATTTCTATTGTTAAATGAATACATAAATTTACAAAGTTATTAGAAAATAAATTTACATATTGATTGAATGCACGAAAGACAGGTTAGAAAATGTTCTTTCTTTCATTTGTTTATCAATTGTCAATCAATCAAAAAAAAAAAAACAACAAATTATTTATATATGCGTGTGTTTCAGTTTGTTTTATTTGTTTCTTAATTTTATAAACATGATGATCAAATTTTTCTAAACAAAACTGACATTAGGTAAAAATCGTTTTATTCTTTTTTTGAAAGATGGCAAACTACAATCAAAATTAATAAATAACAGTTTTATACATCAAACTTTTGTTTTTTTTACAAACATATAATAATTAATAATCTTTATCTTGTAAACTAATGAAAGATAATTTCTAATTTTATCTAAAAATCAAGTTAATTATCAATAAAAATGTATAATATACAATGTTAACATTGTATTTCTAGGTTAAATGTGTATTAATCCCAAATAATACAAATATTGTTTATAATTGCGACAAAAATTTGATCAATAGTAAATTAATAAATAATTAATTATAAAATTATTAATATTAATTTGTTTTTTAATCATTTATACATAAAAGCATATATATAATAATGTATAAATGCGCGCGCGAGCGCGCACGCTTGCTTTATTCGCACGAACACACACGCGGCGCACATGTGTGTTGGCAGTTACACGCAAATATGAATTCTACAAATACAATGAAAGCATATATGATACAATCAAGATAAGAATCAAAATGAAATTGAATTAATTGAGATTGTACGTATTAAATATATTAAGTTATTTTAATTGATTAAACATGAAAATAAATGAACAAATTTTAATGACTAATCATAAAGCCGGTGAATTAGTGGACTTAACCTATACTTGGTAATACTATTGACTAATAAAACTCTAATATTTATTAATCATTGATATATTGCTCTAATGGTAGCAATGCGTTAAAAATAATCAATTAAATTACCTTTTTTGTTGTTGCACTCGCCATTATACGTTATTTTTTTTTCAAATAAAAACTTTTATTAAGTACAACCACACTACCTCTTTATCGAAACGTGCAACTTCAAACAGGAAGTGAACGTACTCTATACGTATACTGCGATATCAAATGAGACTCTTTAATGTTACTTGCCGTTGAACAATTTCAAATCGTTTTTAATCTTACATTCATTATTATTTCATATGTTATTTTATTTATAATTTTATAAACAGCCATATATATTAACAAAATGTCTATTTATTTACACAAAAAATATGTTACATACTATAGTCAATTTTTAATTTCTTTTTTTTGTTTTCTTATGACTTCTGAGAAATTAAAATATAAATGGATATCATTATTATTATTATTATTATTATTTAAATGACGCATGTTCTATATTTGTTAAACAAAAGAAATTTAATTCTTTTCATACAAAGGTTTTTTTTTTTTTAAATTTATTTTTTAATCATACTACCAACTATTAATTTTCTTAAGAATGAAAATTTGCTTGAGACTCAAAACTTATCAATCTACTCATTTATATGTTAAATTACAAAATAATAAATATACAAATGATAATTATTACAAATAAAAAAAAAAGGGATTAGATTAAATAAATGATTATTTACGATTTACATTTCACACGTCGAATATTTTATTATCTATTTAAGTAACAACATGATAAATCAATTAAAAATTGTATGCAGTCATGACAAAGTATGTATATATGTATGTATATATATACCATTATGAGCAAAGAGCGATAATAAATCAGGAGCCATGTAAGTTAATCATTTCAAGATTTATTACTTACAAAATATTTTGAACTATTATTAATTACAATATTATATCCGCAATAATGAGAAATGTGGCAAATGAATAAATTTGGTTTACTATTTTTCTTGTTTTTTGTTTTTTTGTTTTGTTATTATTGCAATACCATCGGAGTTGCGTTTTTAATAATGTTAGATGTTTAAGGAAACAATAGAATTTGTATTTTATGACCAGAAACTAAGTATAATGATAAGAATAATTTTATAAGACTTTGCTTATATAAATATATATGTTAAACAGGGCTAGGTAAGTTTCTTAGCTTTCTGGTAAAGCGTGTCGACTACTTTTCCCATGCTGTGTATTGTTTCTAACGCAATTCCGTAGGTTTTGTCACGTGGCGTGTCTTCGAATACAATTAAGACACCTTCCCCTTGATCCAATACTCCTTTTAATTTTTTATCCAATATCATTTGCGATAACTTCTTTTCTACTTGCGCTAGTGGTAAAGATATGCACGAAGAAATATGACTTACCTATAAATGAAGATTAGAATTATTCATTCATAGTTTAGATTATAATAATAAGATTGTTTATATAAAACGTTGTATTATACCTGAACGCGAGAATAGGGTTCAACCAAACGACATAGATTTTGTTCTAACATAGCGTCGTAAAGAGAGCCTAGATGAGCACGTACGATTACATCGTCTTCTAATTCTTGTCGATATTGTTTTACTGCAGTTTGAAAGTCAGCTAAAGAACGTCGATGACTGGCTTCAGCAACAGCACGCATTGCATCCAAGTCACGTCCAGCATATTTGACTGCTAATTTTCCAGACATGATAGATTGAACATCTTCAGGTGTGCGTAACATGATCTTGGATAATAACATGTATTTCAATGCTGTTAATGCCTTAGGACATTCAACGCTATCATATCTACAATAAAAAAATATATAACGATAGTATACAAATTCTATAAATGACTAAAATTATCTGTTGTTTGATCAAATTACAATCACTAGAATAATTTACCCTTCAAATGCTTCGTAAAAGTATGAATAGGCAGTTTTAAAGTCACGTTCATCAGCAGCATGTAAAATTCCTGATTGTAGATCCAAAGCAGCTTGCATTTTTGGAGGACAATAAATTGCATTGGCAGTGGTTCTAGCACTAGTCAGAGCTGCCCTTGCTTTAGCTAAATTACTTAATGCATGATATGTTTTGCTCTCTAATAACTGAACCTCAACAAGCAATTGTTTGTCATCTAATTTTTTAAGTTCCTTTAGAAGAGCAGAACTCAATTGCAAAGCTTCGCTGAACATGCCAGTGTCGAAATAAAGAGCTATTAATCGTGCTTCTAATGATTGCCTTAAAAACGTCCTACGTTCTTCTTTTGCCCACTCTATACATTCTTTGCATAATTGTACCTAAATAAAAGAAACCATTTTGTCAGTCATAAACATACATTATATTCAACAATATATTTTCTTCTCAACGATGTCAACATAGATCAATCTTATTCAATATTGCATGATGGAAAGCATAGTTGATGCAATAACAAAAGGCAAATGTTAACATCGTTCAAGAAAATATGCATTGAATTTAAATAATGAATTAGAACGTAGCATAGATTAAAAATACTTTAACTTATAATGAAAGTACATACAAAAATGTTTTCTAAAAATAATTCTATTGTTATTAACATAGAACAAATATTACCTCAATGCCAATTCCAGCTTCCAAGTCGAGGAAGAAGTCAACTAATGATCTTACAAGCTTAGCTGCTTTGGCTTTACTTATCAGACTAAGAAAGGGTCTAGTTGCTTTAATTAATTCAGCTAATTCTTTAGCTTTGCCCTCTTTCTTGTAAAGTTCACCAAGTTGCAATATACCCTGCTCCTTGACCCTGATACTTTCCTCGTCATCTTCGGCAAGACCGATATTAGGGTCGGATACGATCTCATTTAACAGAGATATACCTTCGCTGCGATTTGTCATTGACACAGCTTGTGCACGCTCAAACAACATTGCACCGGCCATCTCCAAGCTTTTATCTAATTCAATGATACACTTAGATCACTTTATTTTTATTATTTGTTTATTTATTATCTTTCCTCGCGGAAAATCCAATTAAAAATTATTAGACTCGATGTTTATATAAAACAATGTCGAGACATAACACTGTGTGCTGTCACACACGATCTTTTAAAAGATGATTCGTTCACTTTCTGTTTTGTCACTCTTTTCATTGCTCGCTTGAGCTCCGGAACCACAAAACTCGTGTCATGCTGCTACGCTAGTCAATTCAAATATTCTATTTTAATCACTAGTTTTAGTTACTTTCACTAGATTATTTTAATAATCATTTTCTTGATTTATTTTCGAGCAGATATTTAAAATTGTTACGATTAATACAATTCTTTTTTTTTTCTTTTTATATTTAACGTTAAAGAATGATTTTTAATATTATGATTATAAATTTATGTGTTTTTAATATTCTTTTTTAAATTCTTATTACTATTATGATTTCTTTTGTAAAAAACCAATGAACGTTCTCGTAAATCTGGTACTTTTTTTTTATTTCAATTGTATCAATCATCAGATTAATTATTTAATTGGATAATAAACATTTTGGAAGAAATTATTTTGATACTGGATAATTTATTTATCATTTTTTATTATTATAATATATTTTTAATAATATAAAGCTTAATAATAAATATTATAAAATAATAACAATAAAGTTACTATACATAGGTATATTGTTCTGAATGGTCAATCAAAGATTCACTATGATACTCAAGAATATCACTATATCTGTCATTGGATCAATTTATATGGTCCATTTATAAGTGTTAATTAAACAAAAAATATTATTAATTAATATCAGTGTAGTTTAAAATCAGTGATCAACAAAATTCATAATAATGCAAGCTTTAAAAAATACATTACGACCGTTCCTTTCAAGTAAGTAAAATAAAATAAGTATAATCAAAACATTGAGGTTATGTGTGACAGTTTTTTAAAAATAAATAATAACATTCTATCTTATTTTATTATCAGGTAATTTTACTGGAATACTCGTACAAAGAGCTGGAATAAAAATATTTCCACCACCTGAAAAAGTTAAAGGTTAGTTTAATTATAAACTAAAAAATAACAAAAGAAATATTTTATTATTACTTTAGTTACTAATCTAAATCTATGTAATTTTTTTTTTTAAAGATGTTGAATTTCCTGAAAGAAATAAACTTCGTATTATGGAAAAGGTTCCACAATATCCACCTTCTTTACGTCCTTTTAAAATGCAGAAGAGGTTAAGGCTCATGCGTGGTCCTGAACCTGTACATAACACTTTATTACACAAACAGTTTGGAATTATTGTAAGTTTGTTTACAACTAGCATAAGTTGATTAATACTTAAGTATTAATTTAATATTTACAGGCATTAGGAGGTGGAAGATTAAAATACGGTCATTTTGAAATGATACGTATGACTCTTCTACGTAATTTTGAATTTGATGATATGTTTGCTATTTGGCGCGTTGATCCACCATGGCAGCCTATTACTAAAAAGGTTCTATAAACAAAATAATATTTCTATTATTTATTAGCTGTAAAAGATATAATTAACAACAATGATCATTTTATACAGCCTCAAGGTTCACGTATGGGTGGTGGTAAGGGACCAATAGATCATTATGTTACTCCAGTTAAACCTGACAGAGTGATCATAGAAGTTGGTGGAAATATCAAATTTTTTCAAGTACGTCATTTTTTTTTTTTTATTGAAATATCTTTTATATTTATGCAAAAGATATTAGAAATTTAAAATTTTTAATCGATACATTCATTAGGTAAAAAAAGTATTACAGGACATAGCAAATAAATGTCCATTTAAAGCTATGGCAATTAGTCAAGAAATCTTAGACAAAAGAGCAGAAATTCAAAGGAGAAACGAGGAAAATAATTTAAATCCTTGGACGTGGAAATATATTATTCAAAATAATATCGGTGGTTGTCATAAATGGATATCACCAGTTGACAAATTATGGTTCGCTAAATATTTGTAAATAAATAATATATTTAATAGTACTTGAACTAAATGAATCACTAAATGAAAAATATTCGTTATTTAATAAGTTAATACGTATCATAAACATTTATACAAATTGATCAATATATAAAAATATCTTACCTTAAGAACAAACATATTTTTTTTTTTTTTCGAATAATTCAATGAAATCTAGGAAGATAAGGATTTTTTAAAAAATATAATATGATTAATAATGATGAATTAAACGAAACAAATCATTGAAATGCAATTATGTTACAATTACAATATTTTATATATCTTTGATGATGGTTTGGTGGTAACAACAGGTAAATACTACATATTGTACATTGAGTAGGCGATAGTCGTACCTTATTGTTTAATTAGCGTATCGGCGACGCCGGCGCCGACGTCAAAAACGCCAACGACGACGATGAAGCTGACGACGGTAATATGTCTTGTGATGATAACAACAATAACAACAACAGCAACAACAATCTTTATAACAATAACGGTAACGGCAACAATGATAATGACGATGACGATGACAATGATGGTGATGACGATGCTAATAAGCGATGCCTTTTTCTTTTTTTTTTTAAATGACAATGACAAAAGGATTACTTATGATCACTATAATTATTAATACAAATTAATTTAACGCTGAAATGTTTTGACAGAGAATAAAACAAAATGTTAAATCCTATTAGCCGTTACCACCATTGGTTAATAATAGCATAATTGTCGCTCTCGTTGTCATAGTCGTAATCGCAAGCGATAACGCGCTTTTTAAATACTTTATTTCGTATTTATTACATTTAACGTAGAGATAGGGGGGGGGGGCGTGGCGTGACGTCGTGTCAAAGGAATGTTGTGTGTTTTATGTATACTTATTAGACAGCATTACAATGATCATAAACTCTAATCAGCAAGAACTTATTAGTTACACCGAGAGGTATGACACGCGCGATAATTTTCCTTATTTGTTTTTTTTTTGTTTTTTTTTTTTGCTTTTTCTTTTTCATTTTTTTTTTTGTTAACGATTTCTTCGGTGCGCTTATAAATACATACATACATACATACATACATCCGTAGAACGTATTTTGATCATTTGATAATAAATGATCACGGATATTTATGAAACTCAGGTAAGAAACGAAGCGTAGAGTAATAGAGGAACAGGTGGAGGTGGAGGAGGAGGAGGGATTAGGAAAAGTAGGAAAAGGAGGAAGAGGAATTAGGATTTTAGGATGATCGAAGAACGCGTGAAAATACGTGCTTAAATATGTTCCCAAACGTAACGACGAGTGTTAGATAAGAAAGGAACTTTTAGTTTGTATAATTGATGCGGCGTCATGTAATAATCATTTCGTCCCTGTATATTTTTAATCTCCTGTAATAATCAATCTTATAAATAAGATCGTGAGGTGTAAAACCGTATACAAGAGTGCGTGATACGCGCATTGTGCAAGGAATTTTGTCTTGTGACGCTTTTTGAAGTGAAAACTTCTTTAGAATGGGTGTGATTTGAAAAAATGTAACGAAGCGGTAGGCGGCTATGTAACGGAGCGGTAGGAGGCAATGAAACGGCCGCGTTTCATTAAATAAGAAAAGAATACAATTATCCTACAGCAGATATTTTGTATTCCGTCTCATTCTCTCGAAACTTAGTTTTTTGAAGATTTCACTTCTAACACGTGTGATTTGCACACATGTTACTTTATTTGAAACAATCTAAATGTAACATTTTTCAACCTTTTAATTATAATTTAATTAATGCACATAATTGTCAATTAATCTTACGTATAAAATAATATACAGTCACTTAAGTTTATCTAATTTTTTGTTTAGAAATTTGATATTATATTTTTGTGTCGTATTGAATATTTAAAAAAAAAAAAGAAAAATCAATTTGTTATTAAAAGGTTTGAGAAATGTTGGATCTAGAAATGTTCATATATTTATATATTTACTTAAATTAATGATTTGTTTCATTTTTAAATTACGAGCGTCAACATATTATTCCATTTGCAAATAACGCGCGAGCCGATTTTTAAAATATTAAATTAAAATAAAATAATAAAAAATATATAAAGGCGCGCGCGCGTCTTACTTCACAAGTCGATATGATTGATTCGTTTTTTCATTTTTATAGTTCATTGATAACGAGTCTCACTCTCTCTCTCTCTTTTAATCTCGTCGTTTTTTTTTTTTTTTATATATAATTACAATAAAGCAGAACAACCCTTTGATGCAATTCGGAACTTTCGCTTATCTGATGATGATGATGATGATAATGATGACGATGAATATGACGAATGATATTGTTATTTGTGATAATAATCTCTCCTCCTCGTGATTCACACAATTAAACTCATCATCCGGCGAAAGGCAACGTAGATCGCGCGTTACGACGATTATAAATTGTTTATAATATATATATATATATATATGTATAAACAATATATATATATATTTATATGTATGCTATATAAAGACTAGATTCTCTCGGCGGGTTAATGTACGTTGTCTCGATTTGTTGTTTAGTTTTTCTCAAATATGTGGTATCCCATCTATTTTATAGTTTCCTTTTTTTTTCTATTATTTCTTCTCATCATCATTAGATAATAGTACGTTTCTAAGTTTCTAATGATCGTCTTTATGATCTCGCACTTGTCATTGGTTTTTTTTCTTTTTTTTTTTTAGATAGAAGTGTTTCTTTTTTATTTGTTGTGCTTGATCAGATAATTTTCTTTCATTTTGTGTTTTTTTCTTTTTTTTAATTTATTTATTTCTTCTTTATCGGACGTCGTTGCCATTATCGTCGATTTTTATCACTAGAATTTTTCAGGCGACGTGCTAACACACAACTTACAGATACATACATACTTAGACACTTAGGTCCTTAGATGATTAGGTTGTTTAATTTTTATTATTATTATTATTATTATTATTATTATTATTATTTTATTTTATTATTATTATTATTATTTTTAAAGATAGTTTTGTCGTTTCTCTTTTTCTTTTCTAAAACTCTTTTCAACTTCACATCCCTCATCCCTAAATTCCGATCAATTTCATTTGATTTTATTCTTATCTCAAATCAAATGTCTCATTTCTTTTTGTTTTTCAAACGATCAGGAAAAAGGGACAGAGAGAAAGAAGCCCTTATATATTAATCTCGAATTTTCTCAAAGGGAGGGAACGACGAATTTTGCTTTCAAGAGGAAGAACTGCTCCCAAAGGGGTTGTTTTCATTTGTTTGTTTGTTTGTGTGCATGTGAACATGTGTATGTGGTGTGTGTATGTATGTAGGATGTGGGAGGAGAAAAGGGCGCATTACTGTGCGTGTTCTTCGCTTGAAATTATTTTGTTTCTTTCAAAAGGGTGAACCTGAAGAAAAATGGCGCTTGCATGCGCACGCATGAACGCATAGAGAGTCCGATATGGAAAGGACGAATATATACGTAATAATCGAAAGGGCTTTGTGATATGACCCTTTTCAATTTTACGTAGTATATATATATATATACACATACATATATATATATATATATATGTATATATTATGTATGCAACAGGGTTGCTTCAGGATATATATGTATATGTATATATATATATATTTATCATATGTATATGTATGTATGCTCTTCGCTCTCTACGGGCCATATATAAATGTAAAGTTAAATCTGTAAATCCGTTATTAATTAATAATCATTTTGCGCTATCGCGATATAATATAATATATAATATATATATGTACACAGTCTTACAAAGCAAAATTTACAAATATTACGACGCGCCATCGGCTCGAATAAATATACGTGTTTGTTTATTATTATTATTATTATTAATATTATTATTAATATTATATTATTATTAATATTATTATTATTAATATTATTGTTATTATTTATTCATTATCGACGCGGAACGTAACCAGATATTTTCCGATAGTTTCGATCGCGACGGTCATCTCGACCTCTGACCCAATCCGAACAGGAAGACTATTATTTTTATTTTTTTTATTTTATAGTTCATGTCAGTTCAGCTGACATTTTTAAACTGTCAAGATTTAACAGGACATCGTTTCAATCATATAATTAATTACACATAGTAACAATAAACGCGCGTGTGTTACTAAAAAATAAAAGAATCTATTTATAAAAACGCAAAATAATAATAATAATAATAATAATAATAATAATAAATATAATATAATTACGAGAGAGAAGATCATATAATCGAGATCGGAACATCGGATCGAAGTCTTCTCGTCGGACTTTCACTGCTGTTGTTAAAGCGATAGTAACGAATTCAGCAGTAGTTAAATGTAACCCACCAATAACAATGGGAGTATTGCAGAGTATGGGGAAGGGTTAGGGGGCGCCTAGGGGTAGTTTGAAGGGTAAGGCTTGAGCGAGAGATCGAGAAGATATACTGGAACGAGAACGGTGTGTGAGGAAGAAGATGATGGCATAGATCGATCCATCAGATCGGTAGGAGTATCGAAATTCAACTTGATATCGCGGTTAGGTATAATAATTTCCTCTCCTTTTGGATCGAACACCAACATCTCGTCCTATCAATCACCGACAGTCGGATAATAAAGCCTCTGCATCTGTCGTGTTCTCTATTCCCATGTACACACGTATATCTATACGCGTATCAATGTATTTCTATTATGTATTTATGTGTAAGTGTAGTAAACGTGTTCAGTCTTCGTGTTTGTGTGTCCGCGCGTGTACCTGTAAGGTATTTGTCTTAAACGCATGCTCTTGACGTGCTGCTATAGGAAGCTGACTAGATTTATTAGTCTAGAATACGAAACGTTTTCTTGGATCATCTTCCGCGATTGCAAAGCTTCAATCATTTTTTATTTTATTATTGTTTCCTTCTTCGCGCGCGCGGTTGGGGCTTGTTGTTGTTTTGCGAGCTTTTACGATCGGTGTCGTGAGCAACCACATCTCGTCAAGGTTCTCTCTTATATGTATGATCGGAAGAAGAATATGATAAGACGATCCTAGTTTTAGTTTCGTATCAACGACGTTGACTACTACGGTCGACCTTCGAAGAGGTCGGACTCTATTACCTAGGCGTTCGATTCCTTCAAATTGTCGAAATAGTGCATAATTTGATGATAATCCATACCGAGATTAAGGTCTTCCAATGCTACGGTCTCCTCCTGTTCCTGGGAAGTTAATGAGGATACTGTTGATGAGGAGGAGGAAGAGGCGGAGGAGGAACTGTTGGAGGACGGTGACGTTGACGGTGGGGAGGTTGTCGATGATGAGGCAATAGTCGGGGTGGAAGCGTTTACAGAAGATGCTACTGCTGCTGACGTTGATAACGAAGAGTACATCGGGTTTCCTACTATCGTCGCCCTTTTAACTTCTCTGGACTTTACATCTTTTAAATAAGGACTTTGTTGTTGTTGTTGTTGTTGTTGTTGTTGTTGTTGTTGTTGTTGTTGCTGTTGCTGTTGTTTTTCGTCAGGATTGACCAATTCGACGAACTCCTCTTCTTCTTCACCTTTCTCCTTTGGACTGTTCGCTCTGTCTTTTCCATGTTGTTGCTGTTGTTGCGATGTTAATGGTTTAACAACGTAAATTTGGAGTTGTTTGTTAACGTTGTGCCGATGATTAGCGTGATGTCCAGTGCTACCACCGCTGGATGCACGATGACGATGTTTCCTAGGTGTTTCTGGCAGCCTAACGATCACCCCGGTGTTTCTGTGTGGTGGTACAGGTGGCTTGTAATCCTCGTTTCCGTTGTTGTTGTTATTGTTGTTGTTGGTGTATATGGGAGTACCCATTACAGCGAGTGTAGGTGCCGTGGCAGATACGCTAGAATTCGCTGGTACTCCATGTGGTGGCAAAGGAGGTGGCACGTCCTCGTTACTACGAAAATATGACAATCGAATGAAAATCAAAGAGATTACGAAACTTCACCTTTAATTATTAGAGATGGGATTAGTCAAATAATTACTCGTTACGCGTAGCCGGCAACACTGTGCCTACTGTGGACACGTTCGGTGCAGTCACGTTGTTAACAGGTAGTGGTTTAATCGGCGTAGATTTAACCGCGAAGCTATTTCGTGGCAATTTGTCCCTCTTGCAATAGGTCGTAGTATCGATGGGACCTGTGTTGTTAGGTCGTTGACCCGCAGATGGAAGTTCGATATGGTTTGGGTTGTCGAAACAAGTACCTAATTCTGGTGGGTCGACCTCAACGTCACTGGCCAGAGGATTGCTGGTAACGTGCACCTAAAATTATTATCGTTATCATCATAGTTGTCGTCAAAGTCGTCATAGTTTAGAATTAAATGGAAATTCCTGAAACTAGTAAAGCAATCAATGTTGGTAATGCGTACCTGTTGAGGACCACAAGCGGCACGTTCGAGGGTGGCCCGTCCCAACCAAACCCAATCGTGCGCGTTGGTCGTTGATTCCCTAGGAGGTCTTCTACTCGATGCGAGTTGATTGGCTGCTGCCCTGGCCCTAGCTGCACCGGATAGAACAGGAAGGGCACCACCACTGGTCAGCGGGGAGTCCGGTGATTGTGGCTTGAACTTGCTCGCATAGACGACGCAGGAGACGACGAAGACAACGATTGCGAAGCAAAAGGCAGCAAGCAGGACGTACATCCCAATCTCGAGTGGACTCATGTGGGATGCCCCTTGATGCCTTATCCCGACTCCGCCTATTCCTCCTGAAGACATGCCATTAGCTATAGCCGTGAGGTGCTGCCGCGCCTGCACCAGAGGCTCGTGCTCGTGCTCGTTCTCGTCTTTCAGCGGTAACCCTTTGCACAGAAAACAAAGAGACAGAAAGAGAGAGGGCAAGAGTGAGAAAATCGCGTTCTTTTATCAACGAAAGTGATACCCGGACACTGTTACGATCGATCATGCTTACGATCATCCTTCCGATACGTTTTATTTCAATGCATGCAACGTTTAACCTTACGAATCCAAGCAAAACAAACGCGCACTCGAGTTAATTAATCTCTTGCCTTTTTTATTTTTTTTACTTTTTTTTTTTTTTGAACCGAACACGAGTAGCGAAAGGGATAAAAAAAAGAAGCAAAATAGAAACTAGCGAAGAAAAAATAGACATAGTGTAGGAACCTATGTTATCTAATCGTGTCTTTCATCATCTTTCATCAAGATGAAATAAAATATTGATTGAACAATATAGAAAATGATCGTGAAAGAATTCTGTTTGGTAAAGGGGTACAGAACCTATTTACCGATAAGAATGTCGTGTAGATCAGGTGCCATCTCTCCCCGATTAGTTTTCCTCTCTCGATGATGATGCGAACCACCAACTGTGCCTCCACCGTCGTTTTGTACAAATTCCGGTCGATTTGCCAGGTCGCTAGAGGAGAAATCTACTTCAACGTTGGCCGATGCACTTGCCAGAGAAGCGACCGAAGCTCTTTGTGATGCTTTGCCCGATCTTCTTCCGGAAAGGCGACAGACGTCCGCCAATTGAAGGCTAACCCTCAAAAGGTCGCCTCTGCCTTCGCCAACGGCGATTACTCGGGGATGATGGGATGCCACCATTGGTGCGAAAGCCACCACTTCCGGATCGAGACTTTCAACTAATAAATGGTAATCACTAACGGCTATCTCTCTCAATGGTGTACGAGATCCGTCGGAAAATTCAACGTCTATGTCTAGTAAACCTTCCTGTTGAACAACAAACAAAAATTGTAAAGTTTAAATCGGTTAAACTTGTTCTCAAAATGTTGACAAACCTTTACCTGATATTGTGCGGTCAATCTTCTAGTAACAGAAGTTTCGGCAACGTAACCATTCTCAATAGCCGTGTCCGGACTGATACTCAATTGAAGACCCGAGACAACTTTCACCGTTAATCGAGAAACCGATACCCGATCATTACCAACGCGTACTTCCTTAGCGCCAATTACACGACCAGTTATTGGCGAAAGAACTTGAACTTCGGTTCTACCAACGCTACGGCCTTGGACGATTCTACCTTGCAAAAGTGTGGCTATTCTTGGATCGGACACGCGAAGCATGCTGACAACCAGATCGGTCACTCGTAACCAAGTACGACGATTAACAAAGTATGACACCCTGCCGGAATCGTGATCTGACGCTAGAAATCTTGAATGAACTTCAACAGGGCTTTGTTGAAAACGCAATCGACAATTCGTCGTTGGGTTTCTGTCGATCGAATTGATAGTATCCCATCCATGATCGTTTCCACGGAAACGTTCTTCCTGTTCGTCCTCTTCCAACACGATATCAGGATCCTCCACGTCCATCGAAGTGTCCTCCATCGAATCCTCTAACTCCGTTGCTATAGCACTCCTTTTTTTCGTCCTAACTTTCGATGGGTTCTTAGATTCGTTTTTCGATATACTCGTACCGTTCAAGCTACGTTTACTTTTCGCACCCATCGAATGTTCTTCGGGTATCTTCCAACCCTTGATTTGACTCAATCTCGTATCACTGACCGTAACTTCCAATGGAAATTCTGGCATCCAAACGGTGAACCTAGCTAGGCCGGTATATGTGCCGTATTTAACCAAAACTGAGGCGTTGCTAGAGCCACGTATTTCTGAGCCGTCAACGTAGACGCTGCTACATGAAGATGAAACCTGTAAAGAGTCAAAAAATAAAAAAAATAAAAAAAGGGTAATGATTCGTAATTGAAAAAACTCAAACACGGGTGACAATTTGATCGTGTAATCATCGTAGTATGTGTCCCTTCATAGTTATTTCAATATGTGCTTTAGGATACTGGATATTACGACGTTAGAACGGATTGGTTACCAATATTAACGATCGAACATCTCCGATAACGTGGCACCATTAATAACGGTATTTTACCTTAAGTACACTTTCGTCCTCGGAATGACAGGAAGATTGCAAAGTGACGTCGGCCACGGTACCAGCTTGACTGACGATGAAAACCTTCATTCCTTGTGACACTTGTCGTCCCGTCAGCACAGCCGTATTCATAATTTCCCAGTTCTGAAAGGAAAATAGATTCAGTCTCGTCAGATTATTCCATTCATCTTCCATTCGATGATCATTTCCGATCGTAAATCGATTTACATCGTAAACGTCGAATATTGAAGCTACAATACTAAGATGTTATTGTAAAATCTTTCAAATAGTTTAATTGTTATTAATAATAATAATCATATTATATTGTTTAATAGTGCCTCTATGATTTTATGTATTGAAAATGTTCATTAATGACTTTATTGTTAAATAAAAAAATAAAATAAGAAAGAATTGATGAGTAGTACAATCCTAGGATGTTATTGTAAAATCTTTCAAATAGTTTAATTGTTATTAATAATAATCATCATATTATATTGTTTAATAGTGCCTCTATGATTTTATGTGTTGAAAATAATCATTAATGACTTTATTTTTAAATAAACAAATAAAATAAAATAAGAAAGAATTCGTGATAACATGAAATGTGTTTTGTGTTTCAGGTTCTGTTAAAATGACCAAAAATATATCATTTCTCCGTGAAAAGAGATGCTTGACGATTACCTACACATGGAAGGGAAAAGATAAACAACAAAAAAACGAAAGAAAGCATAAGGTAGGAGTCCCTACGATTATGTATGCACATAGATATGAAGGTTCCATACCTTCCAGTTGGCCAACTGGTGCCGCTTCGGTTAGTCAACGGGAAGGTAAAGAAAGGGAGATAGAGGGGTGAAGGATGAAGAAGAAGAAGAAGAAGAAGAGGAAAGGGGCCAACCTGGTCCGGTATATCCAAGCAGCCATTTCCAAGTTGGCTTCCGTACGGTCTGGCCTTTAGAAAGTAACATCAAACGACTCGGATATTGCAACGAGGGAATTTAAATCTCTGACCTCGCATGGTATATTCTATCCTTTTTTATTTATATATATATATATATATATATATATATATATATATNTATATATATAAAGTATGCACACATCATATACAATGTGCATATATATGCATATGTGTTTATTTGTGTATTATTTTAGATACGTTAGCCTAAAGTTATATAGATGGGATTAGTCTTTTAACTAAACTTTGAAAATAGCAAAGTGCACTTTTACCTTCATGTAAAATAAAACAAAAACAAAAATGAAAGAAAAGGTAAATCGTACGAGAAGAGAATGTTGGTTACCTGTTGTACATCTTCGATTTTTTCTTATTTTTTTGTTTTGTTTTTATTTCTTTTTCTTTTCTCTCACGCTGGTTGTTATTGTTCAATGTTCTTGAAATATTGCTTTAAGGCATAAAAACGATATCTATCGTATCGAGGATCAAATCGAACTCGAAATATATGTATATATATATATATATTTGATAAAGTAACTTTTACTCTTCAGTATATACTTTCTCCCTTATAGATAGATAAAAGTATATATGTAGACATAAATAGATATTTTATATGCATTATTGAAATTCTTTCAAGTATCAAATATTGAAATCAATGAAAGGGGCTTCCTTTTTTCAATTTTATGAATATTTGAAAATAAATAAAATTAATGTAGGTAATTTAAAAAAAAAAAAAAAAAACAAACAAAGTGTTAGGAAAGAAACAAAATAAATGTAAATGCTAATAAAAGTATATATTTAAGTGGAGCAGAAAGTAACGTCGCTTTTTAACCTCAAAATTCAAACAAATTATATTCAAACAAGTTTGTATTAATAATCAATAATTAAATTCATTAACTACAATTAATTAATCGATCTTTGTTCTATCTGGTATGCAATATTTTTTAATATCGTAACGATAAAATTCATCGATCAGCTTTTTAATTGAAAATATTCGAAATAATTTGACATGCGTAGTAACGACGCCATTACTTTTTGCTTCAGCGTACTATTGAAATTCTTTCAAGTATCAAATATTGAAAAATCGATAAAGGTACTTAACATTTCAATAAATAACATTAATTTAATTTACAAACAAAGTTAGGAAACGAAAAAAAAACAAACAAACAAACAAACAAAGAAACCAATTTAGTTTCGAAGTATTTTAAAAATAAATTGAAGTATGATCGTGACGAAATAATCTTTTATTTTATTTTATTTTATTTTTGTTCATTCATCGAGAAAGGTAAAAGTGTTCTTCTTCTTCTTCTTCTACTTCAAAGTTAATTTAGTTTTCGTTAAAGATCATTTTGAATCCAGTGGCAGAAGGTTGAAGATATATACGTGCTAGAGTTTAAACGAAACGAACGAAGAAATATAAACGAATTTACGTTTGACTCGAGAAAGATAAAGATAAAGATAGAAAGATAGATAGATAGATAGATAGAGAGAGAGAGAGAGAGAGAGATAAGGGAAAACGAAGAAGAAGAAGGGGGATGGTTCTCCTTTAATTAAAAACTTCGTTCCTTTACCATCATCTGGAAGGTTAGGGCAATTAGTGTGCCAGATAATCAAGAAGCTTGAAATTTCTGACAACTCTGGGGGTGTTGGGGAATAACGCAGATAGGTGGCACGTGGTAAGGGTGAGTTAGGTGAGGTAAGGGTTTGGAAGGGCTGCTTTCTCTCTTACCTTTCAAGGGAAACACGTAAACGGATTAATTCATTACGTTAGTGTCAGTTGACAGTCCAATTGGTTAACCTTTACGAATTCCTACACACACTTATACACAAATCATTCGAACAAAATAATGAGCAGGTGTAGAAATAAGAAGAGGGTTGAAGGGAGAGGGGGTTGACAACTATAGTTCGATAGAAAATGGAGTACAATCGATAAGTTTCCTTTTTCTCAGATTATTGTCGTAGAATAGTGTGGTGTGTGTCGATGTTGGTATTGGTTTCTAAGGTTAGAAAGGTTGGTTTAAGTGTGAAGGTGTGTTTGAAAGTACTTGCTAAAAGAAAATAAGAAAAGAAAAAAGAAAATGAGAGGTGAAAGATAAAAAGAGCCCAGCGCCTGTTCGTTTCACGCGCGACGCGCTTATTTCGCAAAAGGGAGGAGAAGGAGGAGAGTTGCTTTGGAACGCGTTATGGCATTTTGAACGTTTTTCTCGGTTGGCTTTTAAAAGAAATTTTTTTTTTTTTTCGTCCCTTGATACCTTTCCTCTCTTGATCTTCTTTTTTGTTTGGTTTTTATTTTTCTTATGGAAAACCAAAAAAAAAAGGGGATGAAAGGTAGAGGAAAATAGGAAGGTGTTATTTTTTTCTTTTTATATATTTTTTCTTCTCAACAGACCCACCCCTTGCGAAGAAAGGTAAAGGAGATAGCGGTTTTGTCTAAAGAAAAATAGAAAAAGGTTATTATAGATAAAGATAGGAGTGTATGAGTGAGAAAGAGAGAGAGAGAGTATGAGAGAGTATGAGATAATTCTCTCTTTCTCAGAGTCTGCCATATTTCTCGCAACATTTTTTCTATTTTTTTTTTTTTGGTTCTTCATCGTTGATTCCTTGTTTACGAGGTAGCTCACGTTCCTAGCCGCAAACGTTCTCTCTCGTTCTTCCTTCAACCCCACACCCTACTTACCCATCTACCTCTCTCTCTCTCTCTCTCTCTCTCTCTCTTTTTCTATTTCTCAAAGAGCGACAACGTAAATCGAGAAGGATATCCTTTTGCTCGCGTAAAGATATCGAACCCGATGATTTTCCATGGTAACGAACGGTAAAGAGTCGAATGGCATACGAAAGTAGCCGAGGCAATATACGTGCACTGCACCACCCTCACCCTCACCCAACCCCACCCCATCCTACCACCTTTTTGCATCTATCTACTTCTTTTCTTGCTGGCCACGTGGAATACGTGATTGAGTTTTACTACTTTGAACAGCTCCACTGTAACCTATATATATATATATCTAAAAAGATATCTAAAGATATCTATCGATATCTCGATCATTTCGATACCTCCATTTATTCATCCCTCTTTTTTCTTCTTCTATATATATATGTATACGTACACATATATACACCTGATCAGACCTTTATATTTATTTTGATTATTTTCTTTTGGTTACTTTTGATGACAATCGTCATGAAGAATCGTCGGTGTTACTTTGAAGTGGTATAAATATTACTTTTCTATTCTAAATTCCAACCAACTAACCAATCAACCAATCAACATGATCCATGTATCTTTAAATTGTACTAAAAAAAAAATATCTTTAGGCAGGTTACAAACAAAGGGACAGAATAAGAGAAAGAAAAAGTGAGGTTAGGGTAAATGTAAAAAGACGATGGTAAGAATAAGAGAACTACAGATGAAAGAAAGGAGTGAGGGGAAAGGATAGGAAAGAAGAAAAGCTGAGAAAATAGTAAAAGATGGCATTTGCTCTCGGTAAGTTAAAGGGAAAACATTATCCCTTTCTAAGAGTACCTTCAGTAGACTTTTCCTATCGTTTCCGACTTCTCATCCTTATCCTCATCCTGAACCTTCATTTTTTTTTTCTCTCTTTTTCTTCCCCCTACTTTTCCTAAGAAGAGTAGTAAGACTCAGTCGTGAAACTGGAGACTGGTCGAACGAGTTGGTAAGAACGATTCTTTCATGTGAACCTTTTATACAAGCACGTAGTCTAAGGGTACGTACATTCCTAGGTTAGGTATCGATCCTTTAGCTTCAACTAGGAGAAGAAACGAAAGAGGAGAGGAAGAGGAAGAGGAAGAGGAAGTGGAAGAGGTTATCGGGCGTTAGCGGATTCTTTTCTACGGGATTTCCATCAGAGAACAGGAACCCAAGAGAGATAGAGAAAGAGATCTAACAAAAGTTGTGTGTGTGTGTGTGTGTGCTGTTGTAGGTGGAAGTTTTGTGGTATGTGTGTGATGGTAATAGTAGTGGTAGGTTGGTAGGTAGCTGAAAAAGAAGAAAGGAGAAGGTGAAGGTGGAGGAAATGAAGTTGGTGGTGAAGGAAGGAAGAAAGGAAGGAGGTGTTTGGTAGGTGGAGCGTAGGAGCGGCCGAACATCGAGGCGGTGTCGAGAGAAATGGCGCATTTGATATTACCTTTCTCACTCTTTTTATTTTATTTTTCTTTTCTTTTCTTTTTTCAAACCACAAAATTTGCATCACTCCCCTCCCCTCTTCTCATTCGTTCTCTCTGTCTGTCTGTCTCTCTCTCTTTTTGGTATTCCCTAGTAACTTTTTGCTTTTACTTTTCTTTTTTGGGGTCCGTTCACCACCCTCCCAGATTCAACATTCTCGACAATTTATCGGTTCTCACGTCCAACCCTTATTTTTTTTCCTTTTTTTTTTTTTTAAAGAAACCCAAGAGAGTAGACGGAGGGGTGGGATGGGGGATGCTTGAAAATGGATTTCAGTTGATCCGAACGAATTTTTTTTTACCAAGAATTTGTTGAAATAATCTCATTAAAGTTTAGTAACGTATAGTAGAAAAATGTATAAACTAACCTTGGAAATGGGTAAAACAGCTTGAATGTCGTCCTTTTGAATTTCCAAACGTGCCTGAAGTTTACGTTTTTCAATATGACGGTATGCAGCAACCTTATCATTATCGTGATAATGATGATGATGCTGTTGCATTTGTCGTTGTTGCTGTAAACGTTGAAGTTGATGATGATCATTATCAATGGATAATTGGGAACCATTTTCTTTATCCTTTTCTTTATCCTCGTCATCTTCATCGTCTTTTTCGACAAAATAACGTACGCTCCAGACAATCCTTCCATTATCCCAACTGCCACCAATTCCTTCTTCATTTGCTTCCAATAACATCGTCAATATTTCTTCGGCCGGTCTGAAAAAATTATTATTATCATTATTATTATTATTATTATTATTGACAAATGAGTATTGTTTATAATATTTCGGATATTGCAAACAAAAACAAAAAGTCAAATTTGTCATTTTATTCTCAAGTATGGGAAAGATCCCAGTTCTTATTTGATGATTGGTTACCAAAGGTGTGCAGATAAATTTCCAAGTTAAATTTAATGTTCAAAGGGACATACTTTTCTGCTTCCCCCCTTTACCAGAGGATGGGGGAATCCCCTACATTAAGAACGTAAGCGAATTCTTTCTCTCTCTCTCTCTCTCTCTCTCTCTCTTTCTTTCTCTTAGTTGCAACTTTCAACTTTAGATTTTATCTAACAACACAAGCCTCTTCCTTCTTCTTCTTCTCCTTCTTCTTCTTTCCTTCAAGATTTGTTACATAGAAAAATCTTTCTTCCTAACATAAGCTTGCTTGCTTGTTTGCTTTCAAACATGAAAATAAACTATCTACTTAAATAAAGAAAGAAAGAAAAAACGGTGGATTTTTATTCTTTAAAAAAACATTGACTGTGTCTTCTTGATAATCAGTTTCTTTCTCAAATCCTCTTACCTACAAACACTCACACACATACATACATTTATACACATTCAACTAAAACCAAGATTATTTATACATATATATGTAGATGAAAATACAAAAGATAAAATCATTTGATATTTTCTATTCTTAAGTATTGAACAACACACACACACACACACACACATACATAAACATATTTATGCACACATACATACACGATGGAATAATATTTTTCTATTTCGTTTGTTTGATCATACAAAATTCAGGGAAAGGATTTTTCGATACTTTTGACATCTCTGATCGTCTAGACATTTTTCCAATATGTATGTGTGTCTATTGATACAACTATATGCGTTACACACATACTCTCATAGTTGAATTGGGGGGAAGGGGGAANAAGGGGGGGTGTGGGGGTGGGGTTGGAATTGGAGTTGATTTCGGATAGAACATAGAAACGATTCCAACCCCCTGCAGACATCAGACTGTTAGGTGTATTGACAAAAGTTCGTTATATCGTAAGTTCGATAGTTTCGTTCAAGGCACGTAGGGCGTGTCCCTTTAAATTTCTTTTCTTTTTTTTTTTTTAACCTTTCTTTCTTTCTTTCTTTCTCTCTTCTACATGTTACCCAACGCTAACGAGGGATTTAAACTTTTTAGTAATAAAAAAAAATACACGACGTATAAGAAGAAGAAGAAGAAGAAGAAGAAGAAAAATGTTCTTCCCGAGAGTCTTTAAAACGTGTACTCGAAGATTCTTGAAAAAGACACTCAATGAATTTTCATTTTATCGATCTACAAGGTGTCTCAAAAGTTCCCATGTCTTTTATGAAAAATTAGCTGTCTCCAAAAATTGAAACATTTTTCTTGTTTTTAGGTTTAGTTATTTTTATGTGTTGGGTTGTTTGGAAAGTACATTGGTTTTTGTTTTCCTGATACAATGAAGGTATTGGTTGATGCAAAATGGCGAATAAGTACACGTGAGATTGTTAAGAGGTTTAATTTATGAAATTTAATTGTTTATGAGAACTTGAAAGGCCTAGGTTTAACCTCAAAGTAAAATTTGTCTTCATTTTCAGCAAAAAAAAATAAATCAACTTACTTTCTGAATAATTCAATAGATTAAAACACATCTAGAATTTAGGTTAGAATCTAGTCATATTTCACAAACACACACACACATATATATATATATATAATAATAATAATAAATGAGCAATGAAAATGAATCATAGAAAAGTAGGAAGATGTGAACAACAAGAATAAAAAAATATAATAAAATAAAATAAAAAAAATTAATATTTTTATTATCCTAGAACAAGTGTTCGTATTTCATAATCCTCGGTTATTCTAAGATCAAAGTTGTCGTCTCTCTAATGCGGGGCAAAAAATGACGCGCGTCGTTAGGGGATTTTTTTTTTCTTTTTTCTTTTTTCTTTTTTTTTTTTTTTGTTACTGCAACGCGAAGGCTTTACGAGATACGAAAAGTGGTTCGCGTTTTATGCATAATACATGGGGCTAGTGTATGTAATCGTATAAACGTATATGCACAAATGTACATATATGGAATATATATATACATATAGAAAGATGATATATATAAAAGAAAAAAAAAAAAACAAAAAAAACAAAGATGTCTGCTGGCCTTACGAACTCGTCTCGCTAATGCATCTTTACTCGACGCCATTGCGCTTATTACCAAAGCCAAGTAGGAAAAAGAAAAATTTACAAGGACAATCTAATTCTTTTTTCCTCCTTCCCCTTCCCTCAACCTTCCCCTTCCTGAAAATTATCATTCTTGTTTACCCCTTCTACTTTTGTTCTTTTGGGTCATATTAAACAAAAATTCGTGCTATCAAATCACTCGTCATTTGTTTATTGCCCTTTGATAACACATTTTGTGAAAATTTTTTCAATTTTATTTTTTTTCTTAAAAGAATAATTTATCGCTGTATATTTTTTTATTGTTGAAAAAGTGGAAGAAGATAACATAAAAAAAATATGAGATGTCTCTGTGATACAAGGAAAATTGTAGAATTAATGTGCAAGTGAAAATAATAAAAAAAAGAAAACTGTAGAATTAATCTGCAAGTGAAAATAATAAAAAAAAATTGTAGAATTAATGTGCAAGTGAAAATAATAAAAAAAGAAAATTGTAGAATTAATGTGCAAGTGAAAATAATAAAAAAAAGAAAATTGTAGAATTAATGTGCAAGTGAAAATAATAAAAAGAAAATTGTAGAATTAATCTGCAAGTGAAAATAATAAAAAGTAAAAAAGATATTATTACAATAATAATAATAATTAATAATTGCATTGTATAATATCAGATATTATTATTATTATTATTATTATTATTATTATTATTATTATTATTATTATAAAAATAATAATGCTAATTTATTTTTAATTGGAATTTTTATTTTTGAATTATTTAAGTATCTGCTGACATTTTGAATGAAACGAAATAATAGTAAAAAAAAAAATAATTAAGAATATTGCAATAATAAAAAAGGTGAATAGATAAATAAAAAGATAAAAAAAAAAATAGATAAAAGATTTCTAAATATAATAATCCTTATTATATCCAAGATACAAATCAGTGTTTTGCGTGTTTGAATCATCTTTATCGATTATTCCAATCGACTATTTCACAAGAAAACCCAGCAAGTCGAATTGAACAGAAACCGAACGAGAGATCAACTTTGATAACGAATAATAAAAAGAGAAAGAGAAGATTGAAAAAGAAAAGGAAGAAAAAGAAACATTGATAGAGAAACATACTGATGAAATATAAAATGAGGTAGAGTGGGGCGGGGGTGGAGTGTGGGTAGGGGGGGGGTGAAGCGGAGAAAGAAATCAAAGTGGAGCATCGGCGAGGTTAGAACCGATAGCAAAATTATTTTCTTTATCTTTTTTTTTTTCATTTTTTTATTTTTTTTATTTCTTCTACTTATACATATCTTTCTCATTTTCTTTTTTCTTTTTTACATTTATCTGCAATTCGTGCTGAGAGTATATAAAGAACCGACAAACGATTCGTTCAGTTAACAAACGTTCGAGATCGTAAATAACATCATCGTCATCATCATCATCAAATTATTTCAATTTTTTAAAGTATAAAATATAAAATAAAATTAAGAAAGAAAATAATAATGCGTAAAAAGGTTTCACCTTCTTTGTTTGCACTAATATGTGCAATTTTATTCGTATCATTGTACGATACAATTTATGGTCATCCATTGGTTGAAGAAATTAAAGAAGAAATGGTACCAACGACTAATAGAATGGAAATTGTACAAAAGATTAAAGATAATTCGAAAAGTGTTGATTCTTCCAGTTCAGAAGAGAAAAAGAAAATAATTGAAGATGATGTTAAAATATCATTAACAAAAACTGATGGTGAAGGTGAAGGTGTTGGTGGTGGAGGTGGAGGTGGTGTGAGTTCCTCAAGTGAGGAAGAAAAATTTGGGATAATTTTGGATAGACAAGCGAGGTATGCTAAAAGAAGGAAAAATAAAAATGACGTTGACGATGATAGTAGCAGCAGTAGTAGCAGTAGCAGCAGTAGTAGCAGTAGTAGTTCATCTAGTGATGATGATGACGATGACGATGACAAACATAAAAATAAAGATGACGATGATGACGATGATGATAGTGATGATAATCATGGTAGAAAACATAGTAGAAAATCGAAAAAGAAGAAGAGGAAAGATTGTGACGATGATGATGATGACGATGATGATGATGACAGTGATAGCGATGAAGGAAAAGGTAGAAAATACAAAAGAGATATTGCAACAGGATCAATGACAAATGGTGTGATTGAATCATCGTTAGGTGAAAATCATCATCGTGTTACACGATACATAAAGAAGAAGAAAAATAGACGAAATGGTTGCGAACCTAACGCCATTTTACATGGGGATGATACTAAACGTGGCGATGAACAAATACAATTGCAAGTTACTACTACGAATGTACCTTTAATCCTCGAACCTTAATTTTTGTTCTTTTATAAATTATTATCTTTAATTGAATGTTTGTTTATTACTTTAAAAAATATAATAATAATAATAATAATAATAATAATAATAATAATAAAAATGATAGAAACATTAATTAACAAAATTTCTTTTTCTACCTTTAATTATTTTTCTTTTATTGATGACTTACTTTTGATTCTTTCTATTTGATTTTATTTTTTGTTTTGAATATTATTGATTTAAAATGAGAAAATAAGAAAGGAGGAAAGGGTGTGTGTGTGTGTGTGTGTGTGTGTTGTCTCGCATGGGAAAAATATCTTGGACGTACTTACGTGTTTGGCATTCTAGGAACGTCTTCCTTTCGTTTAGCCGTGAAAGAGGCCGCCGTATTTTTTGCATTTATTTCCGCTTTGACTTCCCAATCTGGGCTGCTAGAAGATGCGTCCAAGATTTTTACACCTGACTTAACTCGTGCTCTGAAAAACAAATAAAAAAACAATAGATAATAATCCTATATATATATATATAACAAATTGTTCTGGTTATTGTCATAAATTTAAAGAATATTATTATAGTATTTATAATTATAATAATTATATTAATACATATAGTATTACATCATATAATAAAACTAGAAAAAAAGGGGTGCAAACTAAAAAAAGAAACTGGTGATTAAAAAAGAATAAAAAAAGAAAAAAGAATACAAAATTCAAACAAAACACAAAACCAAAAAAAGGCCAACCATATTCAATATAATAATAATATTTAATAATAATAATAATAATAATAATAATAATAGATCCTAAACGAGATTGAGTTCTGTCATAAATTGAACGAACGGGTATAACATCATATAATAAAACTAAATAAAAATAGGGTGTAAACTACAAAAAAAGGAAACCGATAATTAGAAAGGAAAATAAAGAAACTCAAACAAAACACACACAAAAAAAAATAAAGGGTAGACAAGTTAGTAAACGGGTTACTTGTCGCAGTAGTTGGAATTTAGTTTTGAAACAGTGACACGTAGAACAGACACACTACTCGAATCATTAACGAAATAGTAGATGCAAGGGATGTTTTTAACGACGTGTAATATCCTTCCATCTCTTTTCCTTCTTTTTTTTTTTTATTTTTTCTCGTCGTTGTAAAGAGAGAGAGAGAGAGTGAGAGAGAGAGAGAAAACACGGGGGTTGAAGGACAGAAGAGTAGAAGTGGGGGAGGGAGGGGGGGGAAGGAGGAATTGGTTGGAGTCTTTTTGCCGAGTGCATTTGCATTTGTAAAAACGATTATCCGGCACGCTCTTGAGGGGTGGGTGGGGGTAGGGTGGAGGTGGGGAAGGGGTTGTAGGAACGCGTTCGGAATAATGCGATTACAACCCTCATCAACGTTTCTACCCTCCACACACACCTCGTCCAATTATCCCTCTCGATTCCCAACCGAGCGTTATCTTCGCAAATGCGAGCAGTACTGTGTATTGGATTTCCGGCCGATCGCCGCAAACGGGATGCGGCACGGTACGGTACGGGAGTACCGGTACTGTATACTGTACGGTATAAAACGGAACATAGTTGAATACGGTCTACGTATTGTATATAGTATATATATATATAGTATGTTATATGGTTACGGTACAATACTAAAGTACTTTTGCAATAGCTTGATAGGATGATATATATATGTAGATATATGTGTGTGTGTGTGTGTGTGTTCGTTTAGGTATCGGCTTAGACCGGTAGTTATTGCAATAATATCGTGGTTCTTCGCTTTGCAATTTTGTTCAACGAGTGTTTGGTACGACACGAAAATATTTCATCCCTTTTTCGTACTTTTTAATATTGCTTTCGATGCATAGAATACTAATACATATATATATGTGTGTATGTGTGTGTGTAACATACGTGATTTTACTCATACATATTTGTATCCCACTCTCATCTCAACATTTTCAATGTGGTCCTTTAATTTTCTTTTGAAAAAATATTAAATAAAATTTAGTTCCAACACGTATATTCACCGTCTTCAGTGAGTACACACACACACACACACACTCACACAAATTAATTAACTCCTTTTTCATTGTATTTTATTTGTTGAATGTATCGTTTAATTTATTAATTTGTTATTGAATTTTGTTTTCTCTTTCTTTTGGATTAAATTGATTTGGAACACTTTGTGTACGCAGTCAAACGTCAGGATTGTGTCAGGATTGTGTCAGGGTTGCGTCAGGGTTAAGAATAACGAACAATTTAACAATAAATTTAATTTTAAATATATAAATAAATAATAATTGTTGTTCCAGCAATGACACACGTGTTGTGTGTGAGCGGCCATTAAAGTGTTAATTGAAATTAACAAAAGTTTTTGTAGTTTTGTGAATCGTCTTCTTTTTCTCTTTTTTTTAATTACAATTCGATTCTGATATTATTTTAACAGAGTAAGAAAAGGGCAGAGAAAGTTAAATATCGAGTTTGAAAAGAAAAAAAAAAGAAAAATGAAAGAAAGTACAACTTAGGAATTTTTTTTCTTTTTCTATTTCGAAAGTGTTAAAAATTACTTCCCAGGAGCTTAACGAACGCGTTATGGATCACGGTAGTAGTGAAAGTCAAGTGGTACTCTTTTAGGAAGGAGAGCTTTTTAAAATCCTCCCCCTTTCCCCTCTCTCACCCATCCCCCTCCCCTCCCCCTCTCCCCGTGTACCCAACCATCTACACCCCATTCCCCTATCCTCATTTCTCATCCCCATTTTTCCTTCTACGGTCCGATGTTCCGGTTCTTGCACTTTATCATCAGCCATATATTCTCTCAACATTTATGTTCGTAGGAAAAGAACTTTGTTTATTTGTTTTATTGTATTTTATTTGATTTTGTTTTTTAATTCGTCTATTTTCACTCCACGTTTTTGTATTTTGATTATTTTTGTATTTATATTCGTCTCGTTGACGTAGTAAAGGCATATAACTTTTACAGATAAAAGTTTATCAATTTTGTTATTTTTCTCGATTAATCACAATTACGTACACGTATTTCGTAATTTTATAACATTCGATAATATTTATTTATAAGTCAGTAATTAAAATAAAAAAATACGAATGTAAAATGTGAAATATTGAAATATCACAATGTGAACTTACAAATGTGTAAATTTAATTTATTTATTGACTTTTACTTTAATATTAATTTTAATTAATTAATTGTTCTTCTTAATGTGTTGTGATATTAAATAACAATCATGATTAATTGACGTTTCCATTTATTTTCAATGATACTGTATAAAATAAATAGAAAAACATTTTGTACAGTATCATAGAATAATTTTTTTATCAACGAGTTCGAACAAACAAAAAGTAATTGAAAATACGTTCAATAAAAAAAAAAAAAAAAAAAATGAAACAATTATCAAACCAGAATTTTTCATTGGTGATAATAGAAAAGAAACAAAAAGGGTTGAACGAATAAAAATAAAAAGAAAAACAGAATAAGGGGTAGTTTCAGTAGTAAGAATACATCGTTTACAATTGGTGTGGTAATGTAAAAAAAAAAGAAAACAAAAAAAATAAAAAGAGAAGTTTCCTAACACTTTTTTCTTTCTTTTATTCGTTCAACAATAAAAAAAAGGAAGAATAGGAAGACTATAGAACGCATGATCTTCGTCTTGAAATCGTTTTGTTGGGTGTCTTGAACCTTCCGAGAGGAACTTACGCTCCAATTCATGCGAGTCAGGTCACGGGGTCGGTATTACATGAATGCGAACTTACACGAATGTTCAACGAATGCCGGAAGAGTTTGAACAACGCGTCTATGCGACGCCAATGATACTGACTATCTCTTACGAGTACTGAATACTTAAAAAAGGAACAGAAATATACATATATATATAGAGAGAGAGAAATATATGTATATATATACATGTAAAGAAATATATCAGAATACTCAAAGTGATGTGTTATATTTAAGAAATAATTTAATACTTTTGATATTTATTATTTAATAATATAAAAATGCAATAATTAGTTTTGTAAAATTAATAATTGAAAACTATATTAATTCTAATATATATATACATTAGTAAATATTGTATTTTTCCTATCACAAATGATTTATTTAATGTAATTGTTAATTTAATTTAATTTAATACACATTTGTTATTTTTATAATATATTTAATAATATAACAATGCAATGTGATTAGTTTTATACAATTAATATCACTATAATAATTTTAATATATTTAACTATCTTAATATATATAAATTAAGTGTCACGTTGTTTGTCCGCAATGGACTCCTAAACTACTGAACCGATTTTAATCAAATTTTACACACTGTGTGAAATTTCATCCAACTTCAAAGATAGAATAGTTTATATCTCAATTTATAATCGGTATAAAACTTAAAGACTGATTGTGAACCACAGCAACGTGTGACAGGGCACCCCACGCGTTCAATCTATTTATTATAAACAATTTGATCAATCGATGAAACAAAAGAATTGATTGAATATCGTATTAAGTTGTTGATAATTATTCCATGCATATATTTCATACTCATACATATAAATATACATATGTATGTATATATGTATATAATAGTTCAATTCAGCGCAATGCAGGTTGGTAATTTACGAACGTTTTGTTAAGCATTTAAATCTTGTCAAAACTTTTGCGAAGTATCAAGGAGAATTTGCTTAAACAAATTAGTTTAAAATTTACGATTCGTATATAACAAAGTACTTAATAGTTTCTTAACTGTTAACTCAACTTTATTTTCCCTAAAGAAAATTCTTATGGTCGAATAAAAATTAATATAAGATGTATTCCACATATATATATGTATATATACATACGACAATATTATTTACAGAAATGTTTGTAGTTATAGTATAAAACCATCCCTTAACTTTACCCCCCCCAATCTTTTTCTTTCTTATTTCTTTATTCAAACTCAACACAATATCTTATAGGATACTTATTTCTACCAACTACTCGTTTCAATCATTTCTGTGTGTGTTAGTGAATAGAAATAAATGGCTACGGTTATATTCTCCCATTTCTTTTTTTTTTTAATACGAGTTGAGAATAAATAATAATTAAAATAAATAGATTTAATATAATTGTAAACTATTTAATAAATTATAACACACAAAATAATACCATAAATAAAATAGAATACATAAAATAATAAAAAGTAAGGTTATGTCTTCTATAAATTGAAATAATTCAATTGTAATGCAACGCCACCAACTCAAAACTTACAGTACTTAGAGTCTATATAACTTTTACATAACAAATCATTAAATTATCAATAAAAAATACAAAATAATCGTGATCAAAACTATCCTGTATTTTAAATTGCAATAAATCACACAAAATAAAACAAAATTTCATTAAAATCGATTCAGTAATTTCTGAATTATTACTGGACAAACATATTGTGACACTGAATTTTTAAATACAAAGATAAATGTATGTATAAAATCTTTATTTAAGAATAATAAAATATCACACGTAGGACTAAAAGGCGTGAAAAGGTTAAAACGTTCTTCTCACATATTGTAATTTCTATACATATGTGTGTATATGTGTAAAAAAAAAAGAATCATAAGTTTGTGTAAGTGTACGCGGTTAAACGCGGGAAACGGCTAATGTGCTGTATTATGTTCGAAAAGGGGGATAAAGAAATGAATAGGCATGGTATGGCATTGCTCAGCTTTACTAAAGGGTGCAAGAGAAAACTAGAAGGGAGGAAAAAAAAAGGAAAGTAAAGAAAGAAGAAAAAAAAGGGTTCTGGGTTGGCTATGTTAAATGGAGCTTGTAGTAAGACTACAACTACATTTTCTATCATCTCTTTTTCTATTCTTTTCCTTTTGTCTTCTTCTTCTTCTTCTTATTTTTTTTTTTTTTCATTTTCTTTCCCTATGAAACAGGGGGTTGATTTCATCATATGTCATGGCAATTACATAACAATTTAATTGAATTATTTTCTGGGCTATTTATACACCCTTATTGGATGGAATTTTATTTTGAAAAATTCAAGTTCAGAATCATTTCAAATTATTTGAGAAGAATTTTCATTAATTTTTATTAATAATTTAATAAAAGAAAATTATGAATGTTAAATTGCAATTTTTGTCATTGAAATTATTTTTATAAATTAATTTATTTTAATTAAAAATATAAATAATTGCAATAATATTTAATTGTACGAATTTTTATAGTTTGAATTATGATTTGTCTTAGGTTATTACAGGTTAAGTTACTTAAGTTATTTTAAACCTTATTGGCCTAATTTAATTTAAAAAAAGAAAAACTTAGAATCATTTTAAATTATTTGATACGAATTTTTATAAATTTTCATTAACAATTTATTAATTTTTCATCACTAAAATTTCATTCAAAATTACAACACAAATGTTGTGTTGAGTTAGCAAGTGAATGATTGCGGATTTTGTCGATAGATGGCTTTTTAAAATTATCAATGTCTTAGTTGTCAATCCAATAATTTACCACAATGCCAAAGCATTGAAATTATAATAATAATAATAATAATAAAAATATAAATAATTATTTATAATCTTTATTCATAGTTTTGATTATTAATTTTTGGTTTGTTCTTTTGTTCATTTATTTTTTTAGAAACGATGCAAAAATAATAAAGAAAAAAAAAGATTATAGTTAAGGGGATGAACTCGTCTGACCTTTCCGCTTCGTTCTTCTTCACTTCTTTGTGACACCATCATCTGTCTATGTTGTCCGTTTGTGTAACCGATAACGTTGAGCTTTCTTATCCAGCATGGATATCAGCAAGTGAAACGGGTCACGTCAAAAGCGTATACAGAACCCGATGACAAAGACTATGTCACTTTTCTTAACCGGATGTTATACTTCTCACGCGGATTGGTAAGAAAGAAATGCAGATAGCATAAAGTAGTAGTAGTAGTAGTAGTAGTAGTAGTAGTAGTAATAGTCAACAGGAATAAGAAGAGTTGCCTTGTTCAAAGTTCTTTTCATTCTATTTCTTTCACTGTTTGAACTTTAATGATTTCTTGAAAAGTCAAATGGTTTAAGTACACGATTTTGTGGTTCATCAGATTAAACGAGTTCTGTCAATATTACATTTGGATTTCTTTTTTCTTTTTTTTTTTCTTTTTGTTAAATTAATCAGGAAGGGATCGATAAATAAACGAGATTTAACCTTTGACCTATGACGTTGAATAAAATTGCAAATATTTCAATTGAAACAAATCTTATTTTGCTTTGTTAATAATTTTTGTTCAAAAATGTAAAATGTGTCAAATTATTTTGAACGAAAAATAATTCTATACAAATTAGATAACGTTAAATATTAATTTTTAAAATGTTAAAATTAATTGTAAATAATTAATCAATTGTTAAACTTATTTTTAATATTATTATTTTATTTAATTAATTAATATTATTTATTTATGATTAATACTTTATTTTAAATTATTCACACAATTAAATACAAATATTATTATAAACGTAAATAAAAATAAAATCTCATTTTGAAATGAAGAATCCTAGATACTTAACATCACCTGTTACTAAATACCTTATTAAAGGTATTTTTTGTACAAAAATAAAAAATCTATGAAGTAGGGGTTTGTTAAAAAGATAAAGAGAGATGGAAAAACACTAATGGTAAAGATAGAGATGTGTGGTAGAAACGTTTTTCAGAAATATTACTTATATATCTACACGTTGCAGGTGCTCAAGCTTTAATGCGGAATCTTGAAAGACGAAAAACGGCAAGTGCTCTAAGGGGAGAACGTGACAGAACCTTGGTAAGTTTCTTGAGAAATACGCACGACGTGAGATTTCTGCACACGCTTACTCGAAAAACCCTTTTCTCTTTTTCTCCTTTTCTCTTTCTCATTCTCGTACTGTGACCGCAATGATTTTTATCCAAATAAAAATGAGTTGAATCAGGAAAACGGAACGTATCAGAAATGAAAGTAGAAAAAAAAAGTAATTCGAGTGTATTCGTAAAAGTCGAATTGTTACAATGTAAAATCAAGATATTCTTTCTCTCTTTCTCTCTCTCTCTCTCTCTCTCTTTTCTATCAATTTATCTTTCTTTTTCAAAACGAGAACCTCGATCTTTTGCTTTGAAATTCTTACTATAGGAATTCATAATTTATGACTTTACAAAAGCACGCTACAGAATAAAAGTTGCTCGTTTAAAAAATAGCAAAAGAAAGAAAGAAAAATAAAGAAAAGAGAGTTAAATTTCTTTGTATAAGTATTCTATAATATATTTTATCTAGCTCTTAAAAAAGTAAAAGCATATGATATAAAATAAAAAAACCTATGACATGTATATAACCTAATAATTGACTTGTAATACAATGCCATCTCTTGAAAACTTACAGTACTTAGAAACTTAGCTAACCACCAAATAACAAATCGTTAAATTAGTAATAAAAAATACCAAATAGTCGCGATAAAAACTACCCTATATCCTAAATTGACAAAAATCACAAAAAATAAAAAAAAAGTCATTAAAATCGGTTCAGTAATCTCGGAATTATTCGTGGTCGAACATATTGTGACACTAAATGTGTATAAAGATAAAAAAAAATGAAACAATTAGATAAGTTACCTGAGAACGACGGTGTTGACCAATTCCTCTCTGAGATTTTCGGACAATTTGATCGGATTTAGGAAGACCGGAACGTGTAGCCTTGATCTTGGATATAACGGGCCATGAGGTACGAGTAAAGTGAGAGAATCATCTGTCTTTAATTCTTTGTAGGCCTCACGATTGGATACAAGTTGTACTTGGCCTAATGGCGTCACCGGTTGAATTTGTACACGAGGCCGACAGAAAGCTGCCGTACCACCGTCCGAATTACCTGAGGCAATTTCTTCGGTACGAGGTTCCAGCACGGAATAAGCTACCTGTACGTATCTTGGTAAAGTCTTGGCGACCTTGACACGCCCGGAAGGATCCGGAGGCGGTAATTGTGCCCACCAGTTTGCAGGTATTGTTATTTGGGCCAAACAAACTCCGTTTTCACCGTCGGGACTGCAGGCTGCTGTTAAAACGGAATTACTTGAGCTGGATGACGTAGTAGAAGAAGAAGAAGAAGAAGACGAAGACGATGAAGACGATGATGAGGACGATGACGATGAAGATGAGGACGATGACGATGAAGAAGAAGAAGAACCTGATGAGCTTGAATATTCTCTTCTTCCACTGTTATTAACGTTCCTTAATGGTGCAGCCAAACTAGCGTGGAGGACAACGCATACTCTTTGATGACGTGCCAAAAGTAATTGTCTTCTACCACCGGCTTCACTTCCAGCATGGAACAAAACCCTAAGGACCGGTGCATCCCTAGGCACACTATTACGAACCAAATGTGCGGACATGTCTAGATGTCTAGCACCCAATTCCTGAGCATCCATTATCGTAGCCGCTGTCAAATTGCGTCTTGTCTCCGGTCCTGGTAATGCATCCAATGGATCGGGTACGATATAACGGGCTGGTACGGTCTGTTTCGTGCTAAAGGGACCGTAACTAGCTCGTACTGAAACTGGTTCGCTTGTTTGAAACACCGTGAACTTGTCTATTGATAAGACTGAACCTGGTGGTGATGATGGCACAGTACCCCCGTTGTTAGATGATCCTGATACGCTTCCAACGCTTGTACCCGTTGACGATGCAGCTATCGCTGGTATCGTATCCGTCCTAGTTGGGTAAAATGATCTTGGTGTGTGTTTCAGAAAGAATCCACCATCTTTGTTCTCGAAATGGACCTCTACCGATGCCGCTACATCTGCAACAACAAAATCATCATTTTGTTATTTTCATGAACAATTCATATCTCATTGTTCCAACATATGTCAGAGTTACTTTTCATCTTGTAGGATTTATCATCTTTTAAAAACGTTTTAGATAGCTTACAATTTAGATAGCTCGGATATAGAAAAGATAAAAATGAGAATGTAAAAAAATAGTAGAAGTATGATTAATCTAGGCATGGCCTAAAGCTTATACTGTAAGCTTATACCAGTAAGGGTTAAATTTGCATTCCGAGAAGAAGGATGCTCGGGATCAAGGGGTTATACAACGAGACGGTGTGTTCTTGTAAACCAAGCGCATCAGCAATTTCGTTCCGGTTCGGCAGACGCTTAGAAATGCTTTTCCGCTTTCGTGAATATTGATTCTGAGAACATGAACAGAGAAATAGATAGAAAGATAGATAGATAGATAGACATCTAACTACCATAGGAAATAAAAATATTCCAAATAATCATTTTTTCAAAAAAATAAACCAATCTCGTTGTTTAAAGGTTTTGATATTGTAAAAAATGTATCATTTTTAGGAATTAGCAATAAAGGTTAGGTCAAGCTAAGTCTCGTGGTAAGCTTCCACTCTCTCTCTCTCTCTCTCTCTCTCTTGTTGGAAAGCTGGAAGCTGAAGGAGATATTGGATTCGAAACTTAAGCTTCATCGTTGCTGTACCAGGTTTACTCGATTAATCTTAACACACGTGTGTTTGAAACATACATATAGTTACTAGTACTACAACTACTATTAAATGTTGGAAAAGAAATACGCATCTATTCATAGTAACGTTTAGGAATGAGCTGGAGGAGGAGGAGGAGGAGGAGGAGGAGAAGGAGGATGGGGAGGGTAGGGAACCTACTTTCTGACTTATAACTTACGATCGTTCCAAGAAGAAGATTACCTTGTTCGATGAAACTCATCGATCTAGACGATGGATAATACTTTATTATAGTAGTGAAATGAAAAGTGGAACGTATCGATGTTAAAATACGTTTTTTTTTCATCTTTTATTAAAGATGTACGATATTTTACGGTAAGTAACACGCGTCTATGTAGGTGGCCAGGTAGATGGGTTCGGTTGGTTTAACATTTATGCAATCCATGTAAAAAATATATCATTAATAAAATAACTATCAGAAATTGTTGACGATTTATCGATTTAGGGCTAGCAACAACAGTTTCTAGGGACGAGAAAGAGGGTGGTTGGGGGTTGGTGTAATTCTCACACGGTCGCCGAGAATTCAGCCCTTGAATATAAACGACGTTAGAGGTGTCCTGTTAACGGATCTTATAGGTGCCCCATGGCGCTTAGATGGTGGGACGTTGGCAAACTTGTTGGCGGTTCTGAATAGAGATTACACTATAATAGTATAGAGTCGAGCAAGCAGCAACCCCTTTGGATCATAGTGTCCACGCAAAACCCCTTACTACACCCCACCTCTCTCATTTTGACAACCTATTTCTACGGATTTGCTATTACACCAAGTGACTAGTATTTCCAACGTATTACGCTAATTATGTGATCGGTAATTGAAAGTATATCAACGTGGATACAAATGTGTTGTAATTGTTTTTTTATAAATAAACAAAAAATATAATTTAAATGTTAATATTTTTATATTTTTCCATTAGGGTGAATAACAAAAGTTCGAGGGTTCATTTTGTATTGTTTCAAATAGTGCAATTTTTTGCTTTGTTGTTTGTTATAATCCCATGAAATAATTCGGGAAAACTTTAGACGAAATCGTTCAAACCATCCACCACCACCACCACCACCATCACCACAACCAACACCACAACCACCACCCCCCGTAGGGCTTTTGAAATCGTTACGGAACAATATGCTTGATAGCCGTGCACGCCTTTTGTGTTAAAAAGTTTTCCATCCCAAGTAACTTCTTCCTTCCAACCCCCGAGTCTTTCTCCCCCATCCCCAAACCAAACCCACTTCACCTCCCACCTCCCCCCTTTCCCCTTATCTATGGACAGCTTTCATCCTTTTCTCTCTCATTTCTGTCTCCATCTTTGTCAGTTTCTTTATCTATCTTTCGTGTTCCTTCCTTCTTCAACAAAACTTTCCCCCTATACACCGGATATTCATTTCGCATAACAAAGTTTCCTCTCTTCCCTCCCCTTCCCCACCCCTTTTTAGATAGGACGCTTCTGAAGGGTAGAGACACTTTCTTTCTTCTTCTTCTTCTTCTTCTTCTTTTTATATTTCTACCAACGAAAGTAGTAAGTTTATCCCAGACTGGGATTTCTGTTATACAACAAGCTTGCAAATATTTCTCTCTATCTCTTTTTTCCTTCAACAACGTCCTTGAGTTTTATTATATATATATATATGTATTTTATTTTATATTATATATGTATATATGTATACTAGAGTGCTTGTTGTGGCTTTGTTATAAAAAAAATGTTGATTTAATATAATTCTAAATTATTTAATATACAAAAAAAAATGTAAAAAATAAGGTTATGTCGTATGTATATCAAAATAATTGAATTGTAATATAACGCCACCTACATAACCTGAAAATTTGCAGTACTTAGAGACCTAGATAGCTACCAAATAATAAATCCTTAAATTAGTAATAAAAAATATCAAATAATCTCAATAAAAACTATCCTATATTTTAAGTTGAACAAGCACATGTAAAATAAAAATAATAATTCATTAACATTGGTTAAGTAATTTCTGAATTATTAGTGGACAAACATATTGTGACACTTAATTTTTATATCTTTCTTTTTTAAAAGAAATGGGATAAACGTTAACCTATTTGTTGAATCGTTCAAAGGGACGCAGAGGGAGGGTTTATTTTTAACAGGTAAGAGAAATCCCTACTACCCATCTATGGTTATAACTTTCATTAATTCCAGACTACGGCATTTAATTATAACGTGTATGGAACGTGACAAATTTTGTTACGACATCTGCATCCTCCTCGTCGACGTTGCATTTAATCATCGCCCCGAAAGCCCTGGACGTATTTTAACATTCGCACAAGTGCAATGAATGCCAGTAAAATGCATTACAACCTTTAAATATATATATAGATATATAGATATACATGGTGATATGTAAAAAACGAAAGGACAATTTTCAAATTGAACGACCGATTATTATTTTGATAGATAAAACATTAGAAGAATAAGTGACTGACATGAGTAATTGTTTAAAAAATATATGAAAAAGGAAGGAAATAAATGTTGCTCGCACATTAGGTCGAGTTTTTTTTGTTAAACTCTCAAGGAAAAATGAACGTTAACGTTGACGTTCGATCGTTATTTATCCTTGAAACCTTCAAGCCATTACTACCAACCATCACCTTCTACGTATTACCAAACGATCATTTATTCTCCAAAAGTCGCCACTGCTAAACGATCATTCTTCACGAGCTTAAAAAAATCCTCAATGTCAACCTTTAAACACCTTAACCTTGTGTGCAATATCAATATATATGTGTACTAGGGTGGGTGTAGCTATTCGTTGTTGTATTTAATATAATTCTAAACTATTTAGTAAATTATAATACACAAAATAATACTCAAATTGAACTGGAATGCATAAAATAATAAAAAGTAAGGTTAAGTCGTATGTATATCGAGATAATTGAATTGTAATACAGCGCTATCTATTGAAAACTGACAGTACTTAGAAACTTAGATAACCTTAAAATAATGAATCATTCAATTAGCGATAAAAATTACAAAATATACGCGATTAAAAGTATCCTGTATTTTAAATTGAAATAAAAAATACACGAAATAAAACTAATTTCATAAAAATATATATAATTGAATATATTTGCATCCTTAGTAAACTTGCATCAGTAGGAAAATAATAAAATACAATAAAAATAATATAATGCAACACTTAAAAACTAAAAAAAAAAAAAAAATAAACCAATTTAATTCTTATATTGCAACCCTCCTTCCTTATTAAAAAATAATACCCTTCTTACGTAATACAACCCCATACCAATCTCATTATATTCTATTCTTCTTTTCACTTTTTTTATCTTGTGTAATAAGATATCTAAAAAAAAAAAACTAAAGTTACACGTCCAAACGATAAAACCTTTTGGTTAGAGATTGCTATGGAAAACAGTGTGTGTCCTTCCAACCCCCTTTGTAAGAAAAGTTTGTGTAAAACTTATGTATATCTCTCTCTCTCTCTCTCTGTCTCTCTGTCTTTTTCTTTGCCAGTTGTAGAGTTGAAAGATGCAAAAGGTTTTTGGGGGAAGGGGGTTTGAAGAAGTAGGCTGAAAGTGGGGGTTGGTAGGAAGTAGAGTTAGAAGGGTAGAGAAAGAACATGGAAGAATTGGGAGGGGGGGTGAGTGAGGAAGAATGTAGAAGTGGAAAAGAGAAAAGAGGACTGTTGTAAATCGGTAAGAGAAATGGCAGGGCATAGTAAGACTCTCTCTCACACTCTCTTTCTCTCTCTCTCATGGTGTTAGCTGGAATCGAACATAAATTTTATCGCAAATCCCCGAGTAAGCGCCAGCTGCCCACGCCGAACCTGGTTCACGTAAAATGTTGGAAAAGGAAAGTACTTTCGAGAAGGAAACTCACACATTTGGAAAAAGGCCCCTTTTCTATTCCTAACACAACCTTCCCCCACTCCAATCACCTCTTGTCCTATCCCCTTCCATTTTTTGTCTTCTTCTTCTTCTTATTCTGTTCGTTTTATTTTTCAGGCCACTTATTTTACCTTAAAACTTCTTTCTTCTTTATATTCCTAACACTACCTTCCAACCCCTACCTCTTCATTCTCACCCCCCCCCCTCCCACTCTTCTTTTACGTTCTGCTACTATGCTACCTGTACTTATCACTACCTCTACTATTCTCCTTCTGGCTTCTTCATTTTCTTCTTTTTTTTCTTTTTTTTTCTTTTTAACTCTTTTTCCTTTTCTTTTTCTGGGTATTGCATCGATTTGCATAATAACCTGCGCAACGGCAAGATAATTCGCTTCGTTCGGGTAATTGAATAATTTTTAACTATCTTCCCCTTTTTTTTTTTTTATACGTGTTGCAAGTGTGTATGTGTGTGTGTGTGTGTGTTGTATATCGATTAGGTTAACTAATAAGGCAGATAACGAAGGAATATTTTTAAAATAGTTTATATTTAAATGTGTAATATATGCATATTTTTATTAATTTATTTTTTATTTTTTATTTTTTTTTTTTTATTGAAGATCTTTAATAAGTTCGTATCGAAATAAATAGATAAAATATAATAGCATTCGATGAGTGTATTAAAAATTGCAATCTTAAATAATAACTGATATTTTATTTTCAATGAAATATATTATTGAAAAGATTTTGACAAGAAAGTTGATAAAAGTTTATTAATTTATTCAAGTGAGAAGAGAATTTTCGTTTCCTTTATTTTTTTTCAAGAGATTTTCAATCAATATTATCGAAATATAGATTTGTTTTAAAATGAAATCATTCCATTCAGTTTTATAATTTTATTTGTTTTATCATAAATCGATAGCTTGCGTAATACTATGAAATAAATAGAAATAAAATGAGAATGAAAGTGATTAGGTCACGAGATAATTTCAAAAAAAAAAAAAAGAAAGAAAAAGGGTTATTTACTAATTCCGTATAATTGGATCACCCGGTATATAGGTGCACTTGAACGGGGATAATCGTCGTAGTCGTCGTCGCGTGCCCGAGTGAGCTCTCAAGCGTTCACTCGAAATTATAACGCGCATCTTGACTGTGAGTACTTCGGTAGTATAATTTTTCCTCTCCCTTGTAAACACCCTTCCCCCCAAAAAAAAGAAAAAAAGAAAAAGAAAAAAAGAAAAGGGAAAGGAACAACAAAAAATTGGAATAATAATAATAATAATAATAATAAGAGAGAATAGGAAATGTACAAACGGGTTGAAAACACATCAGACCGACCTAGCATAAATTATAATGATCTTAAAGTAGTATTATACCCTTTAACCCCTCTTTTAACCCCTCATTTTATTTTTATTTCTCCCTTACCCTTTCGTTGGAATAATTTTCAACACGAATAAAAAAAAAAAAAAACAGAAGAACAAATTTCGTCAGATTTCAATGCAACTTGGTTTGCAACTTTGTATTGCACAATTTTATATAATTTTGTAGTCCTGTAAAATAATCGGTCAGGGTTGCGTCAGAGTTCCTCTTGACAAAACAAAAAGGGTTGCGTCAGGATTGCGATGTCAGGGATAAGACAAATCGTTAATAGATCATGAATAGTAAACGATTTGACCATATAAAAATGGTACAAACTGTCATACCATGTAGAATGAGGGATGGAAAAGGGTTAGAAAACAAGAACGAGCAATAGTGCTCGTAAATGAAATGAAACGTACGAATGCGATAATATTTTATTAACGTCCTTGCATACATCACATACTCAACCACATATTCTCTCGTATTTGACAAGACTAAAATGAAAAAAGAAAAAAAAACCCTAGTATGATAGGACAGAGAATAAACAATAAGAAGAATAAACAAAAAGTTGAAATATAAAAGAAAATAAAAATATTTAACAAACATGGAAGGGGTTGAAGGGTTTGATTGGTGTGTGGTTCAAGTGTGTAATCCATTTGTTGTTCTCGTTTATCACTGTTTTCTTTTTTGTTGTTGTTGTTGTTGTTGTTGCACTCTTGGTTGCACTCCAGTTTGCTCTTTTTGGATAGATAGGGGCAAGTATTGTAAAATAAACCTTCCCACCCCTATAGTTGATGATGAACGAAAGCATTCAGTTGTGAGAACGCGTGAATCCGATCGGATTGACATAGTTGATATCGTGGAACATAGTCGTTTTGGCATATAGAGGCACGTCGAACCACTGATACCTCTTTGGTTGGCTCTCATCCAGGTTGTACTCCAAACACCGTCTAGGATATCTGCCAAGGGTCGTTAGCACGTAGTCCTTTAAACTCCAAAACTCTCTTTTTCCTTTCTAACAATCAATGAAATTCCACGCGGCATAACCATCACCACTACCATCAACAGTGGTCCTTGATATAACCCACCCTTTCTTCCTTCCTTCCCCATCCCCACCCTCCCACTTCTTTTAAGTTTCCTGGCTTATCGAGACATTATCGAGAGAACATATTCCCCTTTTACTTCACCCTCACGTTCTTATTATCCTACTACAAAGGATTCTTCAAGTACTTTCTTCACGATGTGTTCTCTTTTGTTTCTTTTTCTTTTTCTTTTCTTTTTTGGCAAAGCACTACATTCTACTTTTAGTTTTTTTTTCTTTTTTTTTGTTATTATGAATTATCATCCTACTTGTCTTTCTATGGTAAGAGACCAGCCAAGAAAAATGTCTCACGTTTTAAAAAGTACTATTATACATGAGAACATTTCTATGCCATTTTCTGCCAGGGTTTGTTGCTTACTGTGAGAACTAAAATGGCGCCTAGGGAAAACTCGTGGTATGCCGCGCGGATATAAAAAGGTTATACGTGTGCGTGAGTTTCATGTGTATTTGTTCGTTTATACGGATAATTACGAAATACATTTAATATCACAGATATTCCATTTTTCTTTTTCTATTCTAAATTAGTTGCAATAACAAATGAATGGTATCTTTTAGGTTATATTTCTTTTGACAAAAATGACGCCATGATAGTGTGCGAGCTGTTTTATCAACTGGAAAATTGTGTTGAAATTGTATTTGTTAAAAATAATTAGAAGACTTTAGAACTTGTAAATGGAATTTCTGTATACTTTGAAACACACACACACACACGCATATATATATACAAGCAATGATCTGTTAGATGATAAAAGCTCGAACTTACTTCGAGTAACGTTTGCAGTTCACAATTGGATAATCCTCACGGTAACACTTGGTGTCCAAAACATTGAAGTACAGGAACCCGATCTTACCAGCAATTTTGTCACCCGAACGCTGAAGGCAGTCATAGAACTTCTCGTCGCAGGAACAATGCAACCTTACGCCACCGTCATCGTAAGTTCATTGGTCACCGGAACAACGGGGTGAAGGGTTAATTTATTGAATATCGATAAAGAGAAACTTTACAGTAACAAGTAAACAGATCCTCAAAGATTCTTTTTCGTCACGCAAGGATTAGAAGTTTTTTTTTTTTTGTGAGACTAAACAAAATATCATATCCATCGATAGCACAGTGTCAATTTACGATAAGATTAATTAAATCTAACAACAAATAAAATTGGACAATACCATTGTAGATCATAAATTAATTTGTTTAATTGAAAATGCTAACTAATGACAAACAAGTAGTATAATTAGAAAATCAATGATGATTAAGTTTAAATGTAAAAGCAAGTGGTAACTAATCATCAGTAATTTAATGGCCAATAATTTGTACCTAGGATTGGAATAGGTCAGTTATATAATTGGGTGGTGGGTGGTGTTTCAATAACGAAACAATAAAAAAAAAAAAATACAAAAGATTAATCTTTCGTTCATGACACTAGAATTAAATCTGTTAGTTCGATCACTATGTCCGAGTTTCATGCAATTCATCATTTATTCCAGTTCGTTTGAGTAAACTAATAAAGGATGTTGCAAACTATACACGACACGTACACACAGAGGGTTACTACTACGTGTATACACGTAATGATGACACCACGAACAGGTAGAATATGGAAGCAATAAAAGTAACGTCGTTCAATAATCCCACCTGATGTGTAGGTGACAGGCGAACTATAGCACGTGATATACAATATCTCTCGTGTTAACACATACGGTAGGACTCGTTAATCAATCATATTATTTGATTTTTTTTTTTTTATCAACTTTCAATGAAGAATATTTCATCGTCAAGAGGTAATCTTATGATTTACGAGATTCATCAAAAACGATTTATATAGGATACTCATTGTCTTGTTATATCATTTAGGGTTGCGTCAAGGTACCCCCGTAAGTTGTGTCAGGGTCCCACCGTGGCTTATGTCAGAGTTTCGTCAGGGCCCTTTGTGTTGTTTGCTTTAGGATTACTTCAGGGTCTTTCCGATAGTTGCGGTAGGGTCCCCTTGTGGGTTGTGTCAGGGTCCCGTCGTGAATTGCGTCAGGGTTTCGTCGGGGTTGTGTTAGGGTCCCCCCTTGGGTTGTGTCAGGGACTCTCCGTGAATTTCGTCAATGTTTTGTCAGGGTTCTTTCCTTGGGTTACTTTAGGTTTGCAACAGAGTCCCCCTTTCTGGGTTGCGTCAGGGTTGTGTCAAATTTATTTATCTAACTTTTATTGATATGAATAAAAGTTAATATCATTTTAACTGTGTTACTATAATAAATAATATTTACAGCTATTTTGTAATATAATTGGCTAAAACGTATCGTTTCTAATTTGACTAATTGGCAGAAACGCTTAATTGACAGTTTTCTAAATCTAATGGTTTCCCTTTAATACTGTTACTACCATATTTGTTGAAATATTATTCAAAATATATATAGAAATAGATAATCAATGAAGTTCTAGATAATGTACCTTTACAAATTCAAATAAACAGTTAATTGACAGTTCCGGAAGGTACCTAAATTCCTCTTAACTGTTCTCTACTATATGCGAAACATATTGCATCTAAAATACGCTCTATTAATGCTTCTCTCTCTCTCTCTCTCTCTCTCTCTGTTTTCTGTGGGTTTTTTTGTGTCTAGTAAACCATACGGCTGTTCATCCAATCCTATGGACAATAAATAATCTAAGAGGTTTAATTTGAGGGTCTTGTGTATGGCAATTTATGAGCCCAACATAACTGGGATTTAGATGCTACGTTTAGGTATACGAAACAAATGAATCAACCTGCCCACCCACCTTTCTAATATTTTTTTTTAAACGATTATTAAAGAAAGAATTAAAAGAAAAGAAAAAGAAGAAAAAAATGGTACAAATTTTGAAAAAGAAAAAGTAAAAGATCCTTGAGTATCTTTGTAAGTATTTGAGGTTGATAACCTAACTTTGATAGTTTAAATTGTTCAGAAATAATAATAATGATGAATAATGAATAAAATGTAATGTAATATTTCACCTGGTATAAAAAGAAGGATTTGTCAGATTATACTTGGTCATCCTAGCTTCGATAATATCGTCACAATAATCATGGTCACGACAACAAGCATCAGTTTCAGCAAATCTGCCAAGATCGTCATAATCTTCAGCAATGTTTCCACTACCACACCATTTAGTTCCTAAATATAATAAAGAAAAAGGTACAACAAAATGAAACTAATTAAACACAACAAGAATAAAGTACCATCTTCCAGACAAAAATTAATAATAATAACAGTAGTATAAAAATAAAATCCCTTTTGTAATAATTCGTGAAAAAACCTCTCACCTGGAAAGATGAAATTCAACCGAGGACGTGTACCTTCGCGTAAATCGTTTCTATCATCAATCGCATATTCAGGATTACCAATTTCAATGACCCAACTGTGTATTAAAATACAATGAAATATTACGAATAAAAAAATAAGAAACAACGACATCCTAACAACTTTTATACTTCAACTAAAATTCAAGTACTTAATACAAATGTGTTGACTATAATAAAGATTGAAGTAAACTGAAATAAAAATCATACAATTTGTAGACTTTATATATATCTTCATTGTATAACAGTACATATATATATATATAATCAGTTGTATTTTCTTATGATTATAGTACGACCCATTTTTTGTTCAAAAATCTAATCTTAAGTATTACGCGTATGTCCTACGAAATAGACGACCGCTGTGTTTTAAAGCAGATAACACATCCTTCCTTCCTTCCTTCCTTCCTTCCTTTTCCTTTCTTTAACTTTCTTACTTCCTTTGCATCCAGTTAAAAATAATCTAAAGATATGAGGGCACAAGTGTATCTCTAAAAACTCTCCTAACCCCACCAACAACACACCATATCACCCCCCGTCGTCTTCTTCTCGTCCTTTTTCGTCATAGTTCGCGACCCCTTTGGGTAAAATCAACGATGTGGTAAGTAGACGTTAGTTGGAATGGGTCACGAAGCAATCCGTTGAATTTACTAACCATCTTCATGTTTGTATATATGTGTGTGTATATATATATATATAAGTATATACTATCTATCTATGTATATATGTATGTATTTGTGTATGTGTGTTAGTGTGGGTCGACAAAAATCGATAAGCATTCCCCTCGTTTCTCTTCTTTTTCTTCCTTTCTTTATCTTTTATATTTATATTTATACGTACACATACTTAATTGGAATGGTCTCTTCTTGATTATTTTTAAATAAATTTTTTATTTGTTTTTTTTTTTTTATATTCGGTACACGTCACTTTTTTCTTTCTTTTTTTTTCTTTTTTGGTTAAAAATAATCACAATAATTATTTTATTAATTATTATATTATATATTTAACCAAAATAATTTTTTCCCCCCTTCCCATGCATATTCATAATTTTATTACACCATATACAAACACAACTAATTCAATTTGCAAATATCAAAAGGAAAAAGTACAAAAAACAAGTGAATAGAAAATTAAAAAATAAAAATTTTAAATCACGTTGGTATTCATTGAAAAAAAAGAAGAAAAAAAGGAAAAAAAAGAAAAATCGTAGTACCAAAATGTCATACGAATTTTCCAAACCCCATAGAAAATTATTCCATCGAATTTTCAAGATATTTTCTCGAAATACTTTCACAATTCGAACCCGATTGATCCCAAAGCAACAACGTAGTAAAGAATTCATTTCGACATTTTTGAATTTTCTCATATTTTTCTATTTTTCATCGTCAATCTGAACAAAAATATATTATTAATTATATAATTATAAATTTGGATTATTTTTTTAATAACTCAAATCAACGTGTAATATGATCAATAAACAATTAATTAATCTCATATTTATTCATCTGTAATATATATTATTAATAATAATAATATATTTTATGACGATGAAATTATTTGTGATATATTTTGTGACGATGAAAGTATTTTTGAATTATTTTAGAAATCATTTTTGATACAATGAAATTAATTCGACTATATTTTATGTAATTCTCTCATTTTTCTTTTTTAAATTATTCAAATATAATTCGTTTTATATCTTTTATTATCTTTATCCATCTGAAAATAAAATAAATCAAAGATTATTGTGTTATTCCAGTTTAAAACCTTAAAAACGACATTGAATCCTCTACGTACGATCAATACTCAGTTATTTCAGTTCTCCCTTTTCCCCCTTTCTATCCTCTATACCTTCTACAACCCCCTTTTCACCCACTCACCCTATCTCCAAAAAAGAATTAAAAAATGGCAACTTAATAAAAGTATTTATATATAGAAAAAAAAAAGATAAAATATAATATAAAATAAATAATATCAAAAATATCAAAAATATCAAATATAATTCTTAATATGTAATATTTAACGATGTTAGGTAGCAGTGAGTGGGAGGGTTGAATTGTGGGAGTGTTCTTAATATAAAATATAATATAAAATAAATAATNCCTCCTCCTCCTCCTCCTCCTCCTCTTCTTCCTCATCGTCGTTTTTCTCGTTGACCAAACGATCGATCGTCACGTCTAGTTTACTAGTGATTTTTATTTTTGAACTGTATAATACTTGTTCAATGTTTTTTTCCTCAACGTTCGAGTTACTTTCAACATCCATGTCTTCCAATTCTTTCATCTTCCTTTCATCCCCTTTCACATCATCCCCTTCTTTTTTTTCATTTATTTCCAATACATACGAACTTTCTTCATCCTGATAGGAAATAAAAAATACACACATACATACGTACATGAGTCAAAATGTTCAATGACACGTAAACAAGTCACTTTGTGTCAAGTTTCAAACAAAAAATATCTGAATTAGGATGACGATGATTGTGATGAATACTTTATGATGAAACTGAATGAAATGTTTAAAAAAATTTTTTTAAGACTCATTGTGATGCATCGAAATATGTTTTAATGTTAAAAATAAATAAACCAAAAATTATTGTTCATCTAAATGAAGAGACCACCATCAATTTTTGTAATCCTGTGGGAAAAAAAAATCTAACGTAGTTTTGTTTTTGTTTTTTTTTTATATATATTTTATCATTTTTAATTCATTTTTATTTAAATATCGATTAACCGATGCATAAAAATAAATAAATAAATATATAAATAAATTAAAAACAAAAATAATATTAATAAAACGTTTTTTACGAGTTTTATATATTATTTCTGTGTTGCTCGTTTATTTTTATTGTTTTTTTTTTTTGGGTCTACTTTTATATTTGTCAAATAAAAAGAACTTATGGGATTATATTCAGTATGGCCAATTTAAAAAAAAAAAAAACTGTAAATGTATTTACACAGATCGATAAGAAAAAATTGCCGAATACATCGATTGTAATAAAAGTTACAACAAAACACATATATACAAACATAACGCATACGTTTTTCAATTAAGAGAGTAAAAGTATTTGATATTTATTTCTATATAATTATCCGATTGAAATTTTATCCAGCAAACTATAACGGGACGCGGCGTGGTAGGAAGAGGGTGGATTTGATTTTATCCGTGAAAACCATACGCTCTTTTCGTCGTTCATTTTGTTGTTGTTTTTTTTTTGTTTTTTTTTTATTCAACAAATAACACTTTTAATGGATTTAATATTTTGTTTCTTTTTTTCTCTCTTTTTTTTTTTTTTTTTTTACGAACACGAAATATGACACAAACGATACGTGAATGGAATAAAAAATATTTGTAAAAAATCAACCCTAAATGTAACTATGTAAAAAATAAAACATTCGAATGATAGATTAAATATTTTAATTTAATAATAAATATTAATAATAATAATAATGAGTCTGATTAATATACCTCATGAATATTTTCTTGATAGACTTCGATATTTTCATGACAAATCATCGTTGAATCAGAATACTCGTATAATTTGTAATCAGAAGGTGAATGATAAGAATGATAAGGATCATCCACAGGTTGAATAATTTGATCAACTTTTTGTTCTTCAGTAATCATTGGATATTCACCACTACAGTCAAGATTTGCCAGGTATACGTAAAGGTTGATAAAGGTACGAAGACATATCATTGCAGAACCGCCCTTAGGCTCAGCGGTTAGTAACTCGCAAACGTAAATCATCGTCTCAGTTAAGTTCTACAAGTTTGTTTTTTTTTTTTTTTATTTACAAATCGATCGATCGAGAGATTATGTTAATAACTAGCATAGAAAATGTTTTTTTTTGTTCATTCGATAAGCTACAAACATTATTGTATCGTAGTATGTACCTATGAGAGTCATGTTAAGAAGTTGTATACAGGGTGAAACATTTTAAACACGTTCTGTGCTAAATCCTTTTTACAATACCTGACTTGTCATTCAGGTCATTTAATTTTGGTTTAATTAACAAGATCAATTATTTTGCATGTAATTATTCATTATTGTAAATATTAAATTATTAAACAAAGTTATGTGCTTTGTTCTATAGGAATTTCGAGCACTTGAATTACACTATCTGGTGGCTAAATTCAAAATTAGAGTAGATAGGTCGAATTGCTACAACACGCCCCCTCCTGCCAGAAATCTCAATACTGCATTTTGTATAATGCACCAATATTTTATATTTAATTTAATATTTTTTTTAATAAATTAGAATTAAATTTTATTCATATTTTTTTTTTATTATAAAAATATATTTTCAGTGTATTAAATAAATACGTGACCTGAAGAACAAGTGGTAACGTGGACCACCGGTGGTACACGTGACACAGAACATGTTAAATAAAAATAATTTCATTTATCATATCTCTACTTTTATTTGGTTATCAAGAAAAAAAAAAAGAAAAAGGGGGAATGTAACTTACATTGGCTAAAAATCCACATGCTATTGCTAAAAAAGGATAAAAATCACAATTTCTGTTCCCATGTAAAAATCCACCTATCAGGCAAATCTGATAAAGACTATCCTCGGTTAGGTCGATACCTTGCCAATGTTCTAAAATTGCACTCAAGGGAACTTTATTCACATTTCCAAATCTGTTTAACATAGTCTTCAAATATCCAAGAGTCAAACCCGACGAATGTATTAATGGTGGATATTCCAATCTTTCCTAAACGTTCGAAATCAAATCAAATACCAAAAAAAGAAACAAAAATGAATAAAACAAACAAAAAAAGAAATTCGTTAACTGCATACACCTATCTTGTATTAAATATTATTATTATAATATTTTTCAAATATAAATATATACTCAACCAAAAAGAAAACCCCTTATGCAATAACAGATATATATATATATATATATCACAAATGAAATTTTATCAAATATTAAATAAAATACATACCCTAACAATTATTTAAATTCAATACTTAATTCTACATATTGAAATAAATATTTAAAATATTATTATCAACTTTATCATGGATAATATAAAATTCACAAACGAATAATTGAACAATGTGAATTTAAATTCAATAAAATATCATAGAATAAGAAATATATATATATATATTTATCAGAATATGAAAGATAAAAATTAAAAATCAATTTTTGCAATCACTATTGAAATCCTGAAGATCTGGACAAAGAAAATGTTTGATATTTCGTGGGCCAACTAAACCTTCCTGACGACGTGCACAATCACTTAACCAAATACAAACAGCTGTCACTTGTTTTTTCGAAACAACAGGACCTATTCCATCTACTCGAAATATTTTGTCAAAGCAACCCTTTTCAATCTTACTTTCCATTCTTTTAATAAATTCTTCAACTGCATCGTAAGTAGAACGTGTTGTTACTTCCATTGACGATGAAGATGGTGTTGCAATATGTTCGAGGTCTCGTTTGATGGGTGGACATGTACAAACATCACCAAAATCATCGACTAATTTGTCTGAATAATCTTCCATACTTTCCATTTGATACCAAACTCTTTCCATTTCACCTTCTAACATTTCTTCTTCGTCATCTTTCATTTGTTTTATTTCTTTCATATTTTCATCTTCATCCAAATTCAAATCCACAGATTGTTCCTCGTAAAAGTAACGATCAGGAGGAACTTGCGAATAATCTGATTCTTCCTGTGTCATTTCTTTTTCATCTTCGATTATCTAAGTTTGAAATTGCATTTATTGATGTTGGTTTATTTTTTTTTTTAATTTGTTTTATAAGTTGGATAATTGTTGTAGGTAATTTTGTAATGTTTTAGTAAAGTAATTTTTATTGTAAAAAAATTATTCTTATCAAACAAGTTAATTTATTTTATTACAATTCAATTGCAAATTATTAAATAAATTAAATAATAACTTGCAATTGGATTGTATTAAAGTAATTATATATATATATATATATATATATAAATAATTATTAATATATTATATATAGTAATATATTTATAATATTACATCGTAATAACAACAACAACAACAACAACAACAACAACAACAACAACAACGTTGTTTTCAACAATCTAACAATAATCTTTTACTGAGGGTAATCTGTGCAAGTGAAAAATATAACCCTAACCTCAAACTTTTTACTACTTTTCTACTACTACTTTCTATATTTTATTTTTGTATTTATTTCTTGTTTTTCTTTTTATAGTCGATCAACAACAACAACCACAAACCTCTGTTGCATTCTCCAAGTTTTTCTCAACAACCCACCCCTTTTTTTCCTCCTCCACCTCTTCAACCTCCTCCGCCTCCTCCTCCTCCTCCTCCTCCTCCTCCT
>NW_015149021.1:545741-577079 GCF_001465965.1 Polistes dominula | reverse complement strand
TTGATATCATCGAACAAGCTTGTCAAATCTGTGTTTCAAACGTCATTTGTGACACAAAACCGATTGACATTTTTATAAATGACAAAAAAAAAAAAAAAAGAAAAAAAAAAGTAAACCACGAAAGTAAATCGATATATCGATAAGTCGAAACAAATCGTACGTAGTTATATAGTTTTATATTATTTTTTGTTTTTATTGTTTCATTTTTATTTTATTTTATTTTTGTATTTATTTATTATTATAGTTTTATATTATTTTATTTATTTTTATTAAATATATATATATATATATATTTTTTTTTAACGTCCACCCTTAGCTAGGACAATTTTTAGTTTGTAGAACAAATTATTATTTATTTTCAAATTTATCTAAAATTATTATTAACATAAATATAATTTTGTTCTATATTCAAATTCTATTTTTCCTCAGAATAAATTTGATAAAATTTTCATAAGTTATTGTATATTATAAGCACATGGTAAAACACATATATTATATACAATACGAAGTATATATACATATTATATACTAATATAATATAATGTTATATGTATGGGATTACGTATTTAAAAATATGCTCGATTAAGGTGGTCTCAAACTATGCTTTTTACGATCGATCGGAGAACTTGTTTTTTTTTTTTTTTGCTAGAATTAGCTATTGTTTTCTGCAACACACGTATAGTACTACTAGAAGAGAAATGTATTAGTATTAGTAATAGTAGTAGTAGTAGTAATACTGTGGTGGACGAAAGCAAACTATTGACCCATACACCAAGGGGGATACCACCAACGAATTTATTCTTTTGTTGATACGTCGTAGAAGCTTTTTTTTATTCTTGGTGATATTGTTTCCGTTCCGTGTTTTCAATATTGGCTCCTCCCCCGTTTGAAAAAAAAAAAAAAATAGAAAAAAAAGAAACCCTTTTCTTCGTATTTTAATGCAAAAGTGCAAAACCATTAAACGATTTTTTTGCTACGTTCCTTTTTTTAGTTGATCATCCTATATTTTTGCAAACAGCCTACTTTCCCAATGATTTTTATACAAAATACAAAAAAATTCCAAATTCTTTTCCTATTCGTCTAGTATTTTTTTTTAAATAAAAACGTTGCCAATCATGTCTTCGATTTTTTTTTCACGAACAATTTCGCTTACTTTTTAAATTAACTTACTTAACTTACTTTGTTTTTTCAATAATGTATATTTCATTATTCATTCATATTTGCCAAGTTCAAAAAAAAAAAATCTTCAATAAAAATTCTTTGATTTTCCAGAAAAAAAAAAGAAAAGAAATCCGAAATGAATTGCACGGATACGAGAAGAGGGAGGAGGTTTTGAGTGGTAAACGAATGAAAACTGCAGGCGTGGTGAGTCTGTAACCCCTTCTCTTCTCACTCTTCCCCCACTCTAATTCCTTTCTGCATTCTGTCCTTTTTTTCTCGTTAACCTGCGACGACACCTTTTTGTCGTCCCTTTTCGTAAATCATAGTACTCGTCGTTCGGTCCAACGCATAATGAATAAGCCAGTCAGTCAGTCAGCCACATTTGATCCATCACATTGAACAAAGAGTGAGATAGAGAGAGATAGAGAGAGATAGATAGACAAAAATAGACAATGACAAGAGTATATAGCACGAAATGTCATTCTCTCTCTCTCTCTCACTTACTCTTTCATTCGGTCATTTCGCTTTTCGGATATTCATCCATTTTCACTCATTCCTCTTAACCATCCTAGTATACTCATATGAGTACATATATATATATATATATGTATGTATGTATGTATCTGTGTGTGTGTGTAATACGTGTACGTAGTAAAATACATGCATATGATAGATAGATGGAAAGAAAGAGTGGGGGGGGCTATGAGTTAAAGAGTAGGAGTACAAGTTGGTGAGAGTGGGGGGTACGAGTTATGAGAGTGGGGATAGAAATTGATGAGTGGTGGGGATAGTTGAGGGAAGATATTTTGTTCTCTTTTCAAGCAACGTAGGAACATTCGCGCTTTTCCATCTCCCTTTATCTTTCCCTTTCCGGTTCTGTAATCGTCGAAATACCCGGGATAGTTTGCGATCGATCGATATCACCAACCATCGAGCTACCTCTCTCTCTTTCTGTCTCTCTGTCTCTCTCTCTCTCTCTTTCTCTCTTTCTCTTTTCCTCTTCCACCAATCCATTCTCGGTTTTCCTCCCTTTTCGATCGAGCCCTCGGAAAAAGGGCGCGCGCAAGTACACCTATCTACTTCCACCACCATCTATCTACCATACACCCACCAATACTAACAGCAGCAGCATCATCATCATTGGTGTAACAGAGATGGATGGTTGGTTCACTGGTTTGGTTGGTTCGTTGGTTGGAAGAGCTTTCGAACGAACACGTCGAAACTTTGGGCTCAATTATTAACGAAAGTAATATTATGACCCCTTCTTTTACTATGTGTGTGGGTGTGGGTGTTTGGACGTAGACACTCTATACTTTGACAAAAAAAAGTGAACGACAAGGAGACTCTGGATGACGAAAAAAAAAAAAAAAATAATACAAAAAAAATGTGGAAAAGTATGAAGACCCTGAGACCCTTTTTTTGCTTTACTTTTATTTGTATTTTTTGCAAAAGGTAATTGAAGGTTAAACGAAAGGTTCTTCTTTTACGTTACCAGTATTTTATAATAAAATTTTAACAATAATAAATTATGTAATATTTCGCAATTTTTATTTTCAAATGGTTGCATTTCTTAATTTTAATTTACACGTAACAATAATTAATATAAAAAATAACTTTCAATTATTTTACATTTATTATTGCAATTATTATTTATTAATAGTTTTGCAATATCGTAAAATAGGTATAATCAAAGCTAAAAATTTGTATAAAACCCATTTATAAAATATCTACAGTATTTTAATTTTTAATAATAAATATTATAATTAATTAATCAATTTTAATTTAAATAAAAAATTCTATAAAAATGTTTTGATAAAAAAACTCAGAAGATTAATTACCATAATGAATATTTTCTATTTATTTTTTTTTTGTAAATTGAGTATTACGTTACATATTATGGAAATATACCCACACACACACACACACACACACATTGGTATGTGGGTTCAATTTGAATACGTCATCCAAAGTAAGAAAGACTTATTCTCGAACTGAGAAAACCACGGGAGGTTTGTGAGAATGTGTGTTGTATAGAATTCGGTATAGTAATTTCTAAATGCGGAACACATAAACGAGAACGGACGTTAAACTTTTCTCCGGATATATTAGAATTACATCAAAGATATTTTTCTTGATTATGTTTATAAAAAATAATGTTAATTAAATCATTTATTTGGATAAAATATTTCAATTATTATGATCAATTGATTATAAAATTACAATACAGAATCTAAACAATTTCAATTTAGAAAACCAATAATTAATTATTAAATTATTAATAAATAATTAACCTAAGTTCTTTAATTGATATTATTATTTTCAATATTATTGGGTTGGCAACTAATTCATTGCTGATTTTAAAAGTCCACCTATCGACCAAAATCTGCAATCCAATTTACTTTACACTTTCAACCATTTCATCCATTTACAATACACTTTCCAACCCAATATTATTATTATTATTATTATATTAATTTATATTAATTATATTATGTTATTATTATTATATTTATATTAATTTATATTAATTATTACACTAATGCTTATAAAATTACACCACGAACCAAAGAATACTCATTCGAGGTTAGGATATGGTTTTATATTATTTATTTATATTATTATTAGTATTATATTATTTTGCTATTAATATATTTATATTAATTATTATCCTAATACCAATTAATTACACCACGAACTAAAAAACTACTCATCAAAAGTTAGGTTAGAATTTTGCCAAGAAATTCAAAAACCCTTGTTTTATCAAATGATCACGAATTTTCAATAAACCAAATAATTAAAACCTTCATCCTATTTTTAATTTGACCATAAACGTGACTACACAACCATCCAAAAAAAGATCCTACAATTACGTACTTACAACAACAACCATAACCAAACCTAACACACACATATATGTACACCCATGATTATGAGTAATATCAAAGAAAAAGAAAAGAAATAGGGAAACGAGAGTGAGAAAGGGTACCAAAAAAACAAAAAAGAAAAATCAAGAGAGAAAGTAAGTGAGTACAAGTGAGACGGAAGGGATAACTGTATGAATACTAGCAGCAGCAGTAGCAGCACCAACCAGTAGCTGCAGTAGCAGAAGCTGAAGCTGAAGCTGAAGCAGAAGTAGTAGCCAAGTAAAACGCATAATATACGTCTAGCATAGTAGTTACGTGACCGGGAACAAAAATAGACACGAACAAAATCCGACACGCTAGCAGGTTCACCAGAATCTTATATCGTTATGTTACTACAAACTTTTTTTTTTCCCCTAGCCCCTAAACTCTCATTCTTTCATTTCCTCCTTACTTTCTTCATTCTCAATTCTTCTCATTTTCTTCTTAACTATTTCCATATAGGATAAAAAAAAATGGGCTTCAGAAAGGTTAGAATGGGGGTGTTCGGGGAAAGGGTAGGAAGTAGGAAGTAGAATCAAACGTTGTGGGTGAAGTGGAAGGTTTTTCTAAAGAATTCGTTGAGAGTTCAACAGCCTGCAACGGTGTCGGCAACGTATCCAAGAAATTTAAGGTCTGCGTTCCAAAGTCCGCACGTTCCATCGTATCCATCCCTTAGAATCCGAGTTGCAGTACCAGTAACAACCACCACTAACCATTACTACTATCACTATCAAACACCCTTCTGTGTATAATCCAAGCAGTGTAGATGAAAATGTTCTATAGAATTGGAAAAAAGAGGTCGTAGTCATCGTCAACCGTGGTTCGTGGTTTTTATTCGACGTTTATCTTCATAAGCTCTGAAAGGGGTGGATGTAGGGGGTAGGTGGGTGTGAGAGCAAGTAAAAAGATATTGCTAAAGTAATGTGTATTGTATCAGTGTAACTGTTGTACAACCCCTGTGTACTTGATATGTATGTATGTGTGTTTGAGAAAGAAAGAGACGGACAGAGAGAAACGGGGTGGAGGATAGGAGGGTGAAAGGTGGAAAGGTTTTAATAAAAAGTTGCTATTGAGACAAAAGGTGGGTTGGTAAGTCGATGGGTTTCTTTCAACAAGGAGAAAAAAAAAGAGAATCCCTTTTACTAATCCCCAATGCTGGAAGATGATTCTTCTCCCTCTTTTTCTATTTCTCTCTGTCCATCTGTCTGTCTGTCTGTCTGTCAGTCAGTCTGTCCTTCTTTCTTGATGTTACGTATAATTACGTTTCTTGTACCAGGACGAAATTGGATCGTCGAGTGGTCGGAACAGAGACATTGCTTGAGCCTCTCCCTCTCTCTCTCTCTCTCTCTTTCTCTCTCTCTCGGTAGTCTGACTTTACTCAACTCGATTTGATTCGACTACTACTTGCCTTAGACTCATCCCTAACAATTATTCAAACCCAAGTTTCCTAAATGCGATCTAGAGACTATATATATTCTATAGAATTATATTATCTTCGTTAGTATTTATACCTGGTTCTATTACACATGATGTATATGATTGAAATATTTATGGTAGTTTTATAGAAAATGTGTGTAAGTTTAAAATGTTTGTCTGTTTAGAAGATTAGGAAGTGTTTATTGTAAAGTTAAGTGTGATTTTTATATGTGGTGTCCAGCCCCGCGTTGCTGTGGCTCACAATCAGTCCGATACACACGTCTTTAAGTCAACGAATTACCTTATACCGATTATAAATTGAGATATAAACTATCCTATCCTTCAAGTTGGATGAAACTGCACACAGTGTGCAAAATTTTATTCAAATCGGTTTAGTAGTTTAGGAGTCAATTGCAGACAAACAACGTGACACGTAATTTATATATGTATATTGGGTTGATTGAAAAGTTCATGATAGTTTTATAAAACATATGTGTAAGTTAACAATATTTGTATATTTGAAATATTAACTAAAATTGTGTTTGTCTCGTAATTGTTAGATATAAACGTCATTAAATACATTATATTATATATTTATGTGTATGTGTGTAGATACTAAGACACATATATAGATATATATCCTTAGGGTGACCCTGAAGATTCGTTAAAACTTTCCTACGATTCTCCGAGTGCTCATCGTACGAAGTTTCCAAACTTAATTGGAATTCGTGGAAGGATGCTTCTTCTTCTACTTTAGTGGTCTTTTTTTTTGGGGGGGGGGGGGTAAACATTTTCATTCCTTTTTTTCCCATCCCTCCCACTCCTTTCAAAAAAAAAAGAAAGAAAGAAAGTAACCGAACAAAAGTTTTATTCAAGAATGTTACACTCATCTTATTTTCATCACTTTATTCGTTAGATATGTTGAAAAATATATGAATAAAATATTATAATATTTAAAAATTTAAACATTCTTATCTCAAGAACCATGACTATAATCTCAAATAATTAATTATTTCAATATCAAATAATTTTGGAATTTTATAACAAACCATATAACATCATTGATATTAACAATAAAAAATGAAACAAATGTACAATACAACTAAAAATGTAACCAAATGATAGAAAGTAAGTAAATGAATAAATCACTCATTCACTGACTGACTGAGTGAATGAATGAACGAGTGAAAAAGATAGATGGTTAGTTAGATAACAAATAAGAGAGAAAATTACAATTAACTTCGTTAATTCAAGCATTCTTCAATGTAACACTTGATCTTTCCAAACGAACAGAATCGTAAGAGACAAAACACACACACACACACATTTATGCATCAACAAGATTGAAGTACATGAAATTGGAGAAACTAAAATAATACTAGGAAATGCGGGTGTAACCCTCGTTTAGATGAGAACCCCCACCCCACCCCACCCAAACTCCCTTTTTAGGTTTGATCAAATATAATGATCCACAAGATGTGGGTGCGGTTCGTTTAAACAATTTTTAAACATACTTTGATGTGTGTGAACATTATATATACTAAAAGATACTAAAGGACTAGTACTAAGGGACCTAGTACTAGTACTAAAACTAAACTAAAAGATAAAGTATACTTTTTTAAACGTTAATCAATAAATGGGGAAGGTCACAATGAAATATACAGTCAGAAACTGAATAAAAGATGAAAAGATACATAAATAGATAAATTAGAAGTTTTATTAATTTTCATCAACTACTATTACTACTACTATTATTACTACATGCTAGTTAATAAATTCATAGACTCATATTCAATGAAATAATTTCCATGACGTTATATGGTTAACTATATAAAGTTTACTTTAAAGCAAGCATAGGGGTGTTGTGGGGGTGGAAAATAAGTTGCTTAATATTACTACTACTACTACTACTACTACTACTACTACTATCTATCTATCTGACATTTAACGAAATAAAAGTAACATTTAGAAACATTTGCATAATACCAATTAGAAATATTATTTATGCACATTTCAATTACTGTATAAAATCAAAAAAAAAAAAAAACCTCAAAAAATGTCAATCTAACAAGTGATACGTGAAAAGTTTGAAATTTTCATTGGAATTATTTACACAGAATTGATTTATACATCTTCTTTATTCATATTTGTTCGAAGATTTAATCTTTTTTTTTTTGCATATGGGTAAAAAAGAAAGAAAGATAGATGACGAGTAAAAAAATGGGGTGATGGTGGTGGTGAGTTTGAAGGTTGGTAGAAGGGTTTCCTACCATGTAGAAGCTCCCATTATCCGGGCTGTTGGATATTCTACCCCCCACCCACCCTCACTTTTCGACTTCCCTGCATTCGATAATTACATTCCGCTTGGAAAAGAGGATAGAAAGATAGAATAGTAGATATCTTGAAGGTTAAATAGATAGGAAGAGAAAAGAGGAAAGGGGAAGGGGATGGGGGTGGGAGGGGGGGGGTTGAGTAAGGGAAAAGGGTAAGGAGTTAGCGGAAATGAATCAAACGGAATTCTTGAACTCTCGAGCGAGACAGGACGATTAGATCACGTCGGAAACAAAAGCTGAAAGATACGAGGAAAATGGTGACACGTTTTCGATGCTACCACTGAACTACCACCCCCCACTTCATCCCCCTTTATTCCCCTTCTTCTTCTTCTTCTTTTTCTTTTAGTTCGTTCTCGTCATCTTCTTCTTCTTCTTCCCTTTTCTTTACCTTCACCTCGTTGACTTTACCCTACTACTACTACTACTACTATTCTTGACGTTGTCCTCTTTTTTCTTTTTAATAGAAAAGAAAAAACTCGAATCTAGACGAGTTGGGGGGTCGATTATCGATTAGGTTTGGGTTGAAGAAGAACAAAAAAAGGTGAAAGAAAAATGTTAAATCATCAATTTAACATTGTGTGAACTAAAGAATTAGGTTAGATTTTTTTTGGTTAACTATATAGGAATTTTATAATATGAATAAACAATTTAAAGGAAAGCCAATTTTAGAAATAACTTATAGATTCGTATTTGTAAAGGATGTGCCAAATAATATATTTGCTTGATCATTGCTTGGATTAAATCCAACATTTGAAGCCTAGGAATATTATTAACAAGTTTGTCCGACATTTTGTGATCATTTATTTAAGTTAGAACGAATATTTTCTAGTACTATTTTTAATTTGATACGTTATTTGTTTGTATGTAGGGATTTTAATATTTAATTTTGTAATTCAATGTATTATTCTTTTTATTTTAGGTTATATAAAACCTGAAAAAAATGTACCGACGTGAATATAGCGAAATATTGGAATTGTAATACACCTCCATCTATTGGAAATTTACAGTACTTAAAGACCTAGATAACCTTTAAATAATAAATCCTTAAGTTAGCATTAAAAAACAAAACTAATGCAGTAGTTTTAAAGTTTGTTGTAAATCAACAAACTTATACTAAATTTTTATATATAAAAATATAAATAAACTAGAATAATTTTAGTATACAATGAAAATTAAAAAAATCCATCACAACGAATGATTAATATTTGAATATCTAAAAATATATACAAATATATTATTTCTTTCTTATTTTTTTTTTCTTTTTCCACTGGAACTGATTCGAGTAGAAGAAATAAATTTGTCATTCGTTATTACCTGGGTCGACAAATAATTAGTTGTACAAAGTACAAATACAAACGTAGAAGACCAGTATTCAGTAGTTTCCTCTATTACAGCAGTGCTAGTAGAGAAGTCGAAACTTTTGGATAAAGGATGTCAGGGATAATAGAACCTCGTTGTTATCGGACTCGTGCTGTGCATTCAGAAGATTCTCCTAAGAATATCCTTGGATCCCTTTCTACCTTCTCATGGTTGGATTTAAAGGATTTTGATAGATCGTCCAAATATTTTTTATCCACCCCCTTTTTTTATTCATTTCAATCTTATCAATCCTCTGATTTATTATTTCAATTTATAACAAAAAATAAATTCGTGCTGAAATTAATTGTAAAATTTAAAAATATTTCATAATATTTCATTTTAATTTAATAACAAACAATTATTGTTACAATTGATTATATAAAATGAAATAATGTTTAAATATTTCACGTAACAATTTTTATTATTTATTTATAATCAGAAACGTGATGAGCGAGATATCGAGATTTCGGTATAATAATCATCGTGGTTACCACAATACTACAAACACGTATATATATCTATATATGTGTGTGTGTGTGTGTACATATATTATATATATGTTGATGATGTGATGATCGATTATCATATCCAACGAAACAAGCAATATCGATTACACGAGACGACAGATTATTCGGTTCGTTACGCATATTTATGCAAAGTTTGGCATATTATTTATAGGAAATAGTAATGCACTATATATGTTATCGATGTTAGTTATGGGTTTAACTCTATTATCCAAATCATTTTCCATGAAATATAATATACATATATACTTCGTGTAAACATTAAACGTGTGGTACGATTAACTACAAAATTCACTTAATATTATTTTACACACGTTATATTATTATAATAATTTATCATAGTTTTAAACAAATTTATATTCTCGTATAATGTTAATAATAATTTAAAATATTCATCCATTTTTTTATATATTTATAATTAATAATTTTAAATAGGAATTTTATTTGATGAACTAATATTCCTTATTATTTAGCTTTGACAATTATTATAATAATTAGATATTTTTTTTTTCGTGTGGTTTGTTAATCCTGGACGCTCAAAAGTCTGTGTCTCGGGCCCCTTGCGAGGGAGCACCTATCATATTGTGATGGTCCCATGGGCAGCCCCGTCCTCCGTGCGAAGCGCAGCAGAGTCTGGTCCCCCAAGCCCACCACACATCGAATGTTGGCGATGGTCCCCATTGGCATCATTTCTGACGCCCGCGAAGCCCAAAGCCACGACGACGAGCACAGGCATGCATGTCCCCCTTTTTTTCGTTCGATATCGGAGAGCGGGGATTCGAACCCGCGAACTCCGAGTGGGAGTCGAGCGCTCTACCGACTGAGCCATGCCGTGCTCAATAATTAGTTATAATAATTTATGATAGTTAAACAAATCTACACTCTCGTATAATTTTAATAATAATTAAAAATATTCATCTTTTTTTTAAATATTTAAATATTTATAATTAATATTTTAAATAGAAATTTTATTTGACGAACTAATATTCCTATTTGCTTTGACAACCAATCCCATTTTCGTTGGTTACAAACACATATATACACATAGACACATACATATGTGTATTGAGAAGTATATATATATATGTAACATCTATCTAATTTGCTTTCCATCATACTTGATATACGCAATGCTATCGGTAGAGTGCAATATTGATAGGGCAAAGAAGAGACCTAGAGAGAAAGGGTGTGTGCGTGTGTGTGTGTGTGTGTGTAAGGGAGGAGTAGGAGAAGGGATATGTCTAATGATTGATCATCATAATTCAAACTTTCTACCAAAGCATGTTCATTCCTCAACGAGGTAACGAATCAGCGCTAGGTTAAATATTATACATCGTCTGTGAAATTACGATTTCTCCTAATTTACCCCTTAAACACCCTTCTATCATCCCTTTTACCATATTACAGCTTGTGATCTGCTCTTCTATTTGATATGAGGGTAGGTAGGGAATGGGCTCGTTAAATCGTTACTTCGATCAAAAATTTACTTATATGTTTTAATTATAAATGTTAATATAATTTGCATATTTTGCAAAATGATTTTATTAATTTAATATTTCGATTAGCTTAAATAATAATAATACTTCGAATTATTAAGGGATGAACATTAAAAAGTTTATGGTTTCAATAATGTTTCAATATTGTTTCAATGTGAATTGTTTCTTTTATTTTGTAAAATATAAAACCTGCTAAAACCTACTTTTCTTTAAACTCCTCCACCCCTTTAATCTTTTATTTTATGTTTTTATCCTTTTTTTTTTTTTTTCTTTAAATATATTCTTCAATCCACGTAGAATTTATTTATGAGGATTAGGTTAAGCGTTACGTTGCTTTATGCAGGAAAAAGCTCCCGAGAGGGCGCACCATTCGTTCTATCACGTTTCTCTTCTTCTTCTTCTTCTTCCACCACCTCTATCACCTTGTCCTCCCACTTCCAACACCCTCTTTCATTACTTTTTCATCTTTCACCTTCTCGTCTTGATCCTTATTGCGTGTTTGGAAGTCCCGCTCGATCGCATAGGTCGAGGTGACACATACACACACACACACACAATAAATAAGAAAATCTAAATGTCGCGTATGACGTAATAAGATAAGTTGGGGAGGGGATTGGCAAAGATCACGTGACCCTACTAAGATAGGTGGCATACGAAATTGTTTGCCAATCCCACACCTCGAAATTCCTCCCCCCCCCCACTGTCTATTTATGATACTTTTATGTTCTATTGAAAATTTCTAATAACTAACTGGTTATTAAATTTTTCTAACAAAATTGCATAGCACACGTAGACCACTTTTTGCAAAATTATATTATCCAGTTAAACAAAAAGAAGAAAAAAAAAAAATATATATATATATATATACATATATATTCAATTAGAAATAAATGGAACAAATTTGGTTGCCCTTTACGAATGGAAATTTTTACGTAACAAGATTGGACGATATGCAAAAGGAAGTGGCTCGCAAAAAATTGTCCAACCTTCCGGTATAAGCTAACGACAAAAATTTCATTAACTTCACTACAGTGATCAATTATAATCGCACAGACTTTGAGGTTAAACCTTAAATCCAGTAGGTCGTTTTTGAATACTTTTTTTTTTTGTTCAGGTCTAATAAAAGCAAAATACAGCTTTCGTTTATCGTAACTGTAAAGTATTTTGTTGTTGTTTTTTTTTAAATAAGAATCATCGATAAATTTCAATATAACATTAGATTATAAATATCTTTCACAAAGGTATTCAAATTACGTTCTCTTCGTAGCAATAAAAAAAAAAAAAAAAAAGAACAAAATACAGTAACAAATACCGTAAAAAGATTCGAAAATCGATGACTTTTTATGTATTCATAAACGATATGCATGAAATGTTACAGTATCATTCATATTCGCATGAGAAATGTGAATATTTATGAAACATATAACCCTATATGTATATGGTATACTTTCTCGTTATAGTGAAAATACATATGGTATATATATATATATATTGATTATAATAATATACGATTATATAAAAATTCGAAAATAACTTTTATAACAGTGTCCTTCTAATTTAACGTTGATGTGACCATCGATGAAAACAATCTAGTCAAAGGCCAAAGTAGTTCTCTACTTCGGTTAAAAATAACATTGTGTATAGCTTCGGTTTATTCTTCGTAGCTTTTATCAGGAACAACGCAAACTCAAGGTACTTTTCTTTCTTTATTTCCTTCCTTCCTTCCTTCCTTCCTTCCGTCCTTTTCATTCTTTCCTTTTTTTTTTTATTTCTTTTTCAATGCTTTTGTGTCGTGAATCTTGTCTCCTTCCTAGTAGTTTTTATCAACGTAGAGAGATGTGTTTGAAGAAAAAGATTGGTACGACGCTTTTGTAAAAAGCTTCAACACGATGAAAACTTCAAAATATTTCATTGACAAAAGAAGAAGAAGAAAAAGAGAAATACGTTTAAGTTTATCTCAAATCGATCGCAACAACATTTTTATTTGATTGAAACTTATCAGACGAATCTAACTAAACTGTGGGTTGTTTAAAAGTAATTGATTCAAGTCATGTACATAACCTATTTAACCTAATCGATCTAAAAGTTTAGGTTCATTTAAACTTTGATCGATTATTTTCAAAGATAATAATAACAAATTGATATTATATTATATTTACGATTATATTTGTTAGATTTATTTATTTTTTTTTTTTTTTAATAATTATAAACATAATAAAAGATATCTTTTTGATGATTTATTTTATGAAGTTGCAAGTGAAGTTAGCACCGTTCTCGTTTCTCCTGCAATTTAAGTTCGATCCTTCATGTGGGAAGCGTTTTTTTTTTTGTAATTAATTTTGTCTATTTACAAGTTTACTAATGTTTTATAACATTTCTTAATTTTTAATCTATTATTTAATTTATACAGTATCATAACCTTAAACTTTATAAAAATGAGTACTTAAAAAAATGTGTTAAATTTAAACTACGATGCATTTTATTATTTTGACGATAATACCATTTCAATAAAAGTTGTATTGACAAAAAAAAAGTCCTATCTTTATTTTTACAAATCGATTTGTCCCATATTAAGTGCATTTACCCGTTACCACACACATAAACGTAACCTATATGTATATATATATTTGTTGTTTTTTTTTTTTTCTATACTTCAGTTAAAAATCGCAGGAACATTCTTTCTCTATTAAACTTTTATCTTCCTCTTGACTGGGAAAACCTTTTACAGGTTGAAACGTACGTTTTTGTAGATTTGGTAAAACTGCAAACTGGTGCTGGTGCTGGTGGTGCACTCGTTCACTCCCAACTATGATCTTTTTGTCAAAAAACAAAACAAAAAAGTGTGTATTGTAGGACCATTAGGTTTTTACGATTATCGATATGCATCGATATGATGGTTGGATAGTTGTATTGGTGGATGGTTGGGTAGTTGTATTGGTGGATGGTGGTCTTGCATTTTTTCTCTTGTCATTCGTATATCTATTCGGGGTTAACTGCGGTTTGAACGCAATTTATACTCATCGCGATTTCTCGACTATAGTGAATGTAATCGTTCGACCATTGTATTTGTACAGACAGACAAACAGATGGACAGACAAATAGATGAACAGACAAACACTCGTGTGAATCCAACCCAATATTTCCTCTGACATTTTTGATCATCATCTGACACGAATCTTTATTGTTCCTTTTTTTATTTTTTTTTATTTTGATGAATGAGATTAAAGAAATGTCAGATAACAAGTCTCGAAATACATATATTTATCGTTTAAAGCAGAAATTTAATTATGAAAGCTTTTAAAAGCAACGGATATCTATCATCGTATCGTTAATTAAATTATAAACAAAACAAACAAAATAATAAAAAAAAAAAGGTTTTTAATTGCAAAATGTATATAAAAATGTTATAAATATATATTTATCTTTATATATAGAAATTATTTCTAGTATTTTTTATTGTTAATTTAAGGATTTAGAGGTTATCTACAGGTTCTGTAAATTTCCAATAGATGGTGTTGTATCACAATTCAATTATTTCACGTTTTTTTCAGATTTTTGTATGACAAAACTAACTTAGCTTTTTTATTTAAAGTTTATGTAGGTTTCTAAGTACTGTAAGTTTCCTATAGATGGTGTTGTATCACAATTCAATTATTTCAATGTTTTTTTTTCAGATTTTTGTATGACAAAACTAACCTAGCGTTTTTATTTAAAGTTTATGTAGGTTTCTATGAACTGTAAGTTTTCAATAGATGGCAATATTTCAATGTACATTCAACATAACCTTACTTTTTATATTTTTTCGTACATATTTATTATGTGTTCTAATCTCAATTAGAAAATGAAATTGATTTAGTAATGGAGGAATGAGGAATGATTGAAATAATCAAAAGAAGGGATGATGAAAAATAAACGTAATTGATACGGAGATTTCAGTACGAGTGATCGGGCCCTTAAGAACCTATAAGCGGATTAGAATAAAAGAGTCGAGTAATAGGACTCGAATAAGAGAATGATAGAAAGAGAGAGAGAGAGAGAGAGAGACAGAAATAAAAACAAAAAGAAAACAGAGAAATAGAGAAAGAGACACAGACAAACACACACGTACAACAAACACAAAGAAGAAAAGAAAGAGAAAGGGTAAAAGGGATGATTGTGTAAGAGGAAAAAAAAAAGAGAAGGTTGTCGACCGTCAGTCACCGTACGAAATTTGTAAGTCGGTCGTGCTAAATCGATCAAAGAGAGAAAGAGAGAGAAAAAGAGAGAGAAAGAGAGAAAGAGAGAGAGACTGTTCGATTGATGTTGCCTTCCAAGCAAATTATTTATCAACCCAACCGAGAGAGTCAACTCGTTTCTACTTCCCTACGATACTACTCGGAAATCATTTTGACCGTGATATAAAAAAAGAAAAAAACATGGCGAATCAATGAAGTGGATGATAAAATTAAAAAAAAACAATAAAAAATATAAAGTGAGATTGATTCGATCGATTGGAGTAGATTCAAAGAAGAAGAAGAAGAAGAAGAAGAAGAAGAAAATAAAAATATAACCTCACGAATAGTAATTGACAGAAACTGGGTCGTTGGTGGGGGAAGAGATGGAAAGAGGGAGAAGTAGAAGAACTTTAAGGACAACTTAAGTCAAATTGAAGTTAATTATCTTCCTTTTTTAGATTTTTTGTTATTTCTTTTTTAGTCAATCATTGCAATTATTGGTTGCATCAATTAATTATTATTTTTATTTTTGAAATGTTATCTTTTATTATTGCTAAATTAATTTTGTGTTGTATCTTTTATATTATTAAAAATAATTATTTTATTAATATTAAAAGTAATATTTAACATAATATTGGGTTGACAATTAAGTAATTGCGGCTTTTGTCGATAGATGGCTTTTTAAAATCAGCAATGACTTAATTGCCAACCCAATATGATATTTTAAATATTATTAATTTTTTTCAAATTTAATTTAATTAAAAAAAAAAAAAAGGTAACTGTTGCAAGGTAACAAAAAAAAATATTACAAAATAAAAGAAACCAAATAAAACAGATGGAAGGTGGAGAGCATATGGGTTAGGGGGATTGCAAAATAAAAGAAACAAAATAAAAAAGATTAAGGGGGTTGGAGGGCATGAAGTAGGGGGTTACAGACCGAAGAAAAATAATTCCTATTATTATAATCGTAAAATCCCATAGGGACGTGTCCTCGTTTTTTAACCAACCAGTGATATATATGTATGTATATCGAACGGTGTTACACCATCATGAAATTTTCAAGCATCTCCACCTTCCTTTCTACTCTGAAAATATTTCTTTTTCTTTTCTTCTACATCCCCACTCCTTCCCAACCCCCCACTCCTCACTCTTTCTCTTTATTTCTCTTTCAAAATGTTACTAGGAATAATCTAGTACGGTTATCTCGCATAAAATGTTATTTATTATATCATTTTATCGTTTCACCAAGGTACCTTTTCCATGCCAGACACATCCCATCACACATACACATATACATGAGTTCATACATATACATACATCTTTCCTTTATTATACTGTAGTATATTATAGTATAGTTATAGTACGTTTAACGTATTAGTCAAGTCTACCAACATGGTAGAAATACGGTTCTATCAAAGTGTTACTCTCAACCCCATTTCCCCCACTTTACTTCACTTCTCTTCTCTTCTCTCCTCTCCCCACCACCACTACCACCATCATCGTCTTTCTTTTCTTTTTTCTTTTTTTTTTTTGCTTCTTGTCTAAGGTTAAATCATCGTCGCGTAAAAAATTCCACAACTCGATCGATCAAACTTCTCTCAACGATTATTTTTCCAACCTATTATTATTCTACATATTTGTACGTGTGTGTGTGTGTGTGTGTGTGTGTATGCATAACATATAAAAAATTAACGAGTCCATAAATCGATTTTCATCGATAATCCCGTGTCCGAGTTTTATTATAGAAAATAATCGCGAGAAATGAATTTGTATGACCAATTATAAAACTTTCATAAAATCTAGAAATAAAATAATCAAAATATCAAATTCCTGCATAAGTAACGTAACCTATAAATTTAGTAACATTTTAATGGCCGCTCAAACAACATATGTGTCATAACCAGAACAATCGCAAGTTATTGACTATTATTTATTTATAACTATATAAATAAAATTCAATTTGTTGTTAAATTAATTGATGTTAATTTTGTCGTAAATTTAATTTACATTTTTTTAAAATTAATTCTTTCAAAATATTACCGAAACCCTAGCGACGTTGGACTACGTAGAATTACGTAGGACTACGTAGAATTACGTAGGACTACGTAGTCGTGCGGCCATTAAAAGTGTTAATCAAAAGAACAATTTTCTTAAACAAAATCATCAAAAAATATCTAAAAAAAAAAAAAACATTGTTTAAATATTGAATTAAAATTAATAACAAATTTTATCCTCAAACAAATTTCAATGAAGTTTGATGGGGTGATGGGTTTTTAACAATTCTCTTGACTAAGAACATTTAACATATTTACATTTATAATGAGAAAATATGAGATAAATCGGATTTCTCATGATCATGGAAGCATTAAATCCAATAATGATTCATACTTAAAGTATATATACATATATATATATATATACTATATATACGTGAAACGTTTCGAGTAGGAGCCATGGTTGTTAGGGGTTTTAAGTAAATAACTAAGTATGCATTAGTTTGTTTGTGTGTGCAAGTGCATGCGTATGTGTATGTATATGTGTATGTTCTTGTATACATCTTGGTTAACAATAACTAGAGTGAATTGCCGACTTCAGTTTCTAACATACATTCTAATTCGGTTTTAAGCCTTGGAACGTGACTTATACTACCAACGTTATCTTATGCGAACGACTTAGAATGTCGTAAACGTCGGATGAGTAACTACTCCAAACTACAATGGAAATTCACAACCATATATATACCTACTTACTTACTTACTTACTTACTTACACATTGATAAGAAAACATAAATGCACAATTGCAAACATGACGATGTTTTTTCCCAACCCTCCCTATCGTAGATTTCAAGTAACACGTAACACTTTTTATTTTATTTTATTAAAATATATAATCTGTACAATACTTTCATGTATTCTAGGTACACTGTATACATTGCTGTTACAGTTAGATCTCATACTATTGAGGATTGGATTGGAAAAATATCAAATTGCAATCATATCTGAGTTGTTTCAAAAGTTTCCTGACACTAGGAGGACAATCCAATGGATTATCATTACTAAACAATGATTTAAAAACAACCTGTATTACATTTTTTAATTGATTGATCATCACATATCAAAAAAGTCAGTGAAAGACTGAATAATATTAGAATTTAATGTTAAACATTAATATTCTGGACATAAACCTGAACAAACCATGTGAATCTTGACATTCTTCAATTTCAATCTTTCAAGATGATAACATATATATCTATATGTATATACTTGAACGAATTCTAATATCGTCTATTGAACATCAAGAGAAAAATCTTGAACCAAAGGTAAAAGAAAAAAGAAAGAGGGTTGCTACTAGCACCCGTTACTGAAGGATGCACCACCACCATTCCTATAGTAATATCTTACACTAGAAAGAAAGAAGCATGATCCCTATCATCGATTTCTTCTCAACCTAGCGTAAATTATTCTCTCTCAGACAATATCTCTCATATATTCGAAGAATATCTTTCTTACTTTGGAAAAGAAAAATACAAAAAAAAAAAAAAATTCTTCTTCAATATTTGAATATTAACTTTTGACCTAATCAAATAGATCATCTTCATTTTCATATTTTCTTTGAATAAAACATTAAGTCAAATATTAATTCGGTAGGTCAATATGATTAATTATTTATTATTACAAAATAAAATATATCATTAAACAAATGAACTTTATTATATATACAAAGTCTCGGGCAATCTAGTGTTAAGATATTTTATCAACATAACCTAAACATTATTATATATACTATTATATTATTTTATATACATTAACTATTATACAGGGTTATATTAGGTTATATACAGTACCTAAACATTATTGATACTTTATATATCAAATACTATCAAAGAACAAACTCTCAAAAGTTTGGAACACCTTAACAATAGCATAAAAAGTGCAAAATGGTAACTAACTAGCTAGCTAAGAAGCTAAACATCGTACAATTGATATTTTATCAATATAACCTAAACATTCTACAATTGACCCTTTATATATCAAATACTATCAAAGAACAAAGTGTCAAAAGATTGAGACACCTTTTCAATAGGACAAAAAGTGCAAAATGATAGTTACCTAGGTAGCTAACTAAACATTGTACAATTGATATTTTATATATCAAATACTCCCAAAGAAACGAAGTCAAAAGGTTGGGACACCTTGGCAATAGGATAGAAAGAGCAAAATGGTAGCTGGTAGGTAAGTTGGTAGATGGGTAAGCTATGATCAAAGAAAATTCCATCTAAAATGTAGCTACTTTGAAGAAGCAAATTGCTCTTGAAGACTCTTCCCCTCTCCCTCAACCTCACCTCTTTCTCCACCGTTTTGCCCAACATTCAACTCAACTCGAGCATAGAGCAAAAACAACATTTAGGAATCGATGAGAGTCAAATGTCGATGAGGAAAGTGAAATAACTCTGCTAGAAACTTTAAAGGAAGAAAAATATCTAGAAAATGTGTAAGAGAGACACAGAGACAGAGAGACAGGCTAACTGACAAAGATAGAAAAAGAAGAAGAAGAAGAGAAGGTAATGGAAGGAAGGAGGAGTGGGGTGGGGGATGGTTAGGGGGTTGGATTGAAGGAAGGAAGAGGAAGAGGAAGAGAAACTGGTGGTGGGTCGATAGTGGTTCCGCTAATTGCACCCCGAATTACGTCTAATTGACGGCCAGACGCTTCATCAGCGCTGTTGGATAGCGTCGAAGCAGAAGACAAGGTTGTGGGTTCGTCTCTGTGTGAGAAGGACTCACATGAACGATAAAGGGTATCACTTGGCAGATAGAGAAAGAGAAAGATATAATAGATGATAAAGTGACAGAGATAGAAAGAGATAAAAAGGGCCAGGGAACAAGAAGAGGAAAACGGGGAAGGTTAAGGGGTAAGGGGTGGATGGTTGCAAAAAGAGGGGTCACAAGGGAAAACGTTGAGGATGGATAGAACGATGAGTTAGGACAAAGGGAAAATGCACAGAGGGTTGGTTGGTTGGTTGGTTGGTTGGTTGTACGTCGTGCGGTTCTGACGAAGTCTGGACGGGAAAAGTCGTTGGTTTTGCGATTATTCATCATTCGTTCCTAGTTTTGCCGGTTTCGGTTTTGGTTCTATTCCTCGTTCCCATTCGTTTCGTTTCGTTTCGTTTTCGTTCGTACGGTTCTCTTTTTTTTCTTTTCTTTTTTTCTTTTTCTTTTTTGATTCGTCGGACAAACGAAACCAGAGCAAAGATTTTCACAAGCTGCATCAGCGAATCGTGTATTTTTCTTTTTTTTTTTAAAGCTAGCAAAGATTACTATTACTACTACCATTTTGTACAGTTTTTGAAGTAAAAAGAAAAAGCTTGAAATAGTATTGGTTTTAAAACCTAACCTTAATTCGATATTTAGTTAGGAACGATTAGGAATTGGATTTAATTTACTTTTGATAGAATTAAAGTAATTGTTAATGTGAATGTAAATTAAAATTGGTGTAAGTGGAAAGGGTAGGTTCTTAATGGGGGTTAATATTATTCTTTAAAGTCCAAAAATTCATTGTTATTCTTTTGTTTTTTTTTTCATTATTATCTTCTTTTTTAAATTTTAGGAAAAGATTTGTCAATTAGTCGTCAAAATTAATCGTAATACAAATTGCAACAAATTATTAAACCATTTAGTATCTTTGTTTTAATTTTATTTTTTATTTTAATTCTTGCAATAGGTGTAGAGCTTTGTTTCCGCCATTTTTTCATAAGCCATCTGTAGGAAAATAATGGAAACAAAGTTATACACCTAATAGTGTATTATAATTAATTGTGTGTTCTCTGTTTTTAAAACCAAAAAATTCAATTAAAAATAATTATCTAATTTTTGTCACAACTTAACTATCTCTAATAAATTCAAGAAGATAAAAAAAAGAAAAAAAAGATATAAGAATAAAATAAAATGAAAAGTGATTAAGTACGGTTTTAATTTGTCTTAAAATACCCGTTAAAGTATCTCCAAAGTATTTTATTTACCCTCAATAAAAAAAAAGAAAGAGAACAAATGAAAAAAAAAAAAATAGATAAAAACAAAGAATACTATAAAGAAGACAATAGAATGTTAAAAGATAGAACACGTGAAGATGAAGATGACAAAAAAAAAAAAAAAAGTAAAATAAAATGAAGAAAGAAAAAGAAAGAATTGCTTGTTTCGCGCATCCTCTTCCAGTTTATTCCCTTTGACCACAGTTAACGACCTCAAGGGACGATAAAGAAAAAGAAGAAGAAAAGGACAAGGAGGATGAAGAGGAGGTGGTGGAGGAGGAGGAGAAGGAGGAGGAGGATGAGGAGGTGGAGGACTGGAAAGCAAGCAGTTGCCTTTCTCGTTTCTTCTATTCCTCTGTTTCATTCTTCAACATTCTTTACCGTACAAGAAACTGGATTAGATATGTGGATATAAAACTCGATTCTCTTCTCTTCTCACAGAGAACAGAAGGAAAAAAAAAGCTAGGGGAAAGTGGGGGAGGAAGAGGTGGAAAAGAAAAAAAATTTCTTTTTGTTTTAAAAGAGAGAGAGAGGGAAGGAATTTTATATTACGTGAGAGGGGTTAGTCACATCTTTGAGGAAAAATTATTTCGTTGGGTTGAAAAGTTTTGAACTTAACCTAGAAACAATAGTCTTCTTCTTTTTTGTAGCGGGAGAGGGTCAGTTCGATTAAATTTATATATTTTTCTAACCTTAAATCAAAGTATTTATGAAATCCAAATATTAAATGTTTCACGATCCTTTTTAATTTTGATTTATTTTCATTAAAAGAGAAGAAAAGTTAATTAAATCAAACCGAATGTTCTTGTAACCGTGAAAATCTTGAAAAAAAAAAGAAAGGACATTTGCTTAAATGCACAGAATAGAAAGAGAAAGAGAAAGAGAAATTAAAGCAAACGAAAACAAAAATTAGTTGAAAATAAAAAGAACAAGTTTTTTACTTGAAAACAAAAAAGCAACTGAAGATATAATCTTGAAACGAAGGAACCAAATGATACGGAAAATTTCAAGGACGAGTGAGTGTTTACCACGTGAAACGTATTATTACGGTTCACAAATTTAAACCTGTGTATATATATATATATGTGTGTGTGTGTTCTATTCTAGAAAAGTATACGAAAGAAAAACCAAACAAAAATAAAAGCAAAAATTAAAGAATCGAATCGCAATGACAGAACATTCCCCCATCCCCTTTCCTTCCCTCCTCGCCCCCTCCTCACCCCCCTCCCAACCCCTCCCCTTTGGGGGTAGAAACAAATTAATGACGCAATTAGTAAATTTAAACGCAATGTTGGGTTAAATGGGTTCGTTCATTCGTTCATTTTCGTTCATTCGTGAACCCAAAAACGATTTTATAAATTGTGTTATGCTATTTAGCAATAAATATTAACAAATTATTATAAATAAAAATTGTTAATGAAACAAATTTAATTATTGATATAAATTTAGATATTAGTTCGTTTATCATAAAATTCAACAAATGAAACAAGGAATTTCTAAGTCACTGCATTGACGTAGAATAAAATTGAACCCTGACGCAACCCCTTTACTTCCTCCCCCCCTCCCTTCCTCCCACCCCTTCCTCAAGTAAATTTCCAAGAGAGAATCGTAATTTCGTTTTAGCGGATGTTTGATTTCGTGTTCTTTTCGATGTTACTTTTTGTTTGTTTCTTTAGGTAAGAACGTTTCTCGTAACGAACCAATCAAATTACGGTTGGATATCGAAGGTTCCTAATTTTTTGTTGGATAAAATACTAGTCGTGGTTTTTTGAAATGAAAACATCTTTACAATGGGAGTGATTTGAAAAAAGCGACCGAAAATCCATGGTAACGGGCAAACGAAACGATGAAACGGTTACGGTACTAAAAAGAGAACTGCATTCGTCTAATTCTCTCGGAAAATTTGTTTTTCGAAGGTTTCACTTGTAACACGTGTGATCTGCACACATGTTTTTTTTTTTTTTTTCTTTTCTGATGGGCAAGATTTGTTCTAATTTTGTATTCATTTTTGACAGTGAAGGATTAAACGTGTATTATTTATATAACTAGAAATAACAAGGTAAAATTTGTAATACCTAGTTCTAATTAACATGAGAGTAGTAATAATAATAATAATAATAATAATAATAATAATAATAATAGTAGTAGTAGTAGTAGTAGTAATAGAAGTAGAGTTGGTACTTGATTTATTATGCTATTTCAAAACGTTAACCCAGGAGTATAATTATCCTGCGACGCGTTTATTCGAAATGTTCTTGTTGATCCCTGAAATGTTGTTCAAAATATTACGAATTCACTCATACTAATAACAATATCTGAATATAACGGATATATTATTTAATATAATTTCTCTACCTATATATATATATATATATGTATATAATATTCGATAAAATTTATACCTTCCGGGAGAATTCTCTGAGAGAATGACACGGTAATATTATTAAATTCACATTTATTCTATTCACTGAATGATATATAATGATAAATACGAACCTTACACCTGTTCAAAACATTTAAACGTTCAAATATGTTAACATGATATACATATATATGTATATAGTTGTTAATCGAATATAATAATATAAAAAAAAAAAATTAATATACGTATATAAAAGAAAATACATAATTAATGTGTCGATAATTATCAACACGACTCACAATCGGTGGATTAATTAATATTACAAAAAATGTATACATATATATATTTATAATAATAATAATAATAATTAGTTTAGAGTGTGTACAATAAAAAAAAAATTTTTTAAAGTAATCTTACTTTGTTTATTATTTTTATTTTTTTTATAATTGTTTATCCAATGAATTGTATTTTTCTTTGTTTTCTCTTTTTAATAAAATATTTTCATTTACATTTACCTCAAAATTTAAATAATAAATAATTTAATATTAATTAAATAAAAATAATTAACATTAATTTGATATTAATTAAATTAAATAAAAACTATTAAACTATTAACATTAAATACTAAGTTCATTTAACACTTGTGAACTCTTGTTCCAAGTATTTAATAAATAATCTATATGTTAACCATAAAAACCATAGTATTTATATCGATAATATCAAACTTACTAGTCAACTAGTAATAAAAAAGTAAAAAAAAAATAAAAATATATTACAAATAAAAATGAAAGTTTTCTTTTATAAGTTTTAATCAATCTTGACTATCATTTAAATGGATACCTAGTCACGTTCTTCTTATCAGGTGATAATGTTCTCATTTTCTATGGGATTATTATAAACCATATGAAACTTGTTACACGTGTATCTTCATTCCACACACTCACACACATACACACATGTATAATGAAGTAAGACAGACAGACAGACAGACACGAAAGAACGTTTACTTTGAAGAAGAAGAAAAAATAGAAGGTGGATGAAAAAATGAAGAAGAAAGGAAGGTGAATGATGATGAACATGAACACAAAAAAGAAAAAGAAGAAGAAGAACAAAAAAATAAAGAGAAACTAGAATACATTGGAAAGATCGTTCACGTAGATATATCGGACAGATGTCGTGTTCAGTACGTAAATGTTGAAACCGAATGACAGAAGAGAAATGAGAACGAAAATGAGGGATGGAACTTTTAATACTAGACTAAGGTATGTTTATTTGAGTATGTGTGTGATTTCTGATTTATATATATGTTCAATATTGTAGCACAGATGTGCCTGAAACTTTTCTATGTCAACAATTATTTATAAAAAATTTAGATTAATTATATTATTAACAAAATTACATTAAAAAAGATTCTTATAGTTCAAAATATAATTGCTATTAATATATATATATATATACATATATATATATATTTAATTATATACACACAGTGTATTATTTATACTAATATATAAATATATATATTATATTGTAATTAATATTAATAAAAATTCTATTACAAAATATAATTGTTATTAATATATATAATTATATATACAATATAATATATTATACATGAAACTTTCAATATACTAGACTAAGATATGTTTTTTGTGTGTATGTGTGTGTTTTTTGACGTATATATATATTCAATATTGTAGCATAAATGTGCCTGAAACTTTTCTATGTCATAAATTATTTATAAAATATTTAGATTATTTATATTATTATTACAAAAAATAATTACAGTACAAAATATAATTGGTATTAATATAATTACATATACAATATAATATATATTACAATGAATAAATTTAAAAAAAAAAAATAACTACGTAAATTAAATATATAGTTATATTATATTTATTATAATATACATATATAATTTAAGTAGGATGGATAATTTATTCAAATCTTCTCGTTTCCGGTTGACGTTCATTTCTGAAAGCACGGAAACAACGAATCTGGTCCACGATTTTGCGTTTAGTGGCTATGCACATTCCATACACATGTGGATCTACATACCAACACTGTATATATACATATATAGATTCAAAGTTTAGAGAAAGGGACAAAATGAAGAGAATCAGGCAAAGGGTGTTGGTAAGGGGGTATAGTTGAGGAGGGGAATGAATAAGAGAATGGAAAACTTAGAAACGAGCATACACCACTACTACCACCAACCCTTTCTTCCCTTTTATAGTCCCAACGGTACATCCCATGGAATTTCACATATACCTCACGCTAACATTACTAACTAAGTATGCTTTCGTGACCGTTCGATAATCCAAGGTTTGTCAACGTAAGTGAAACGATCTGGATCAATGTTTAAGCTAGGAATTTGCTCTCTGTGTATATGTATGTCTGTGTATTTGTATATGTATGTTCTACAAGTTCGAGGGATTTTCGTCTGATTGTCTTTGAAACGTAAGAAGACTTTATTATCCTATTGTTGGTACTAGTATTATTATAAGTATAGTTTTTTTTTTATAACTGTGTTTGAAAGAATTGACTTGGTTTTTTTATGGGGTACTATTATCGAATGATTTAATTGGTTTTTCTTTTCTGGAAATGAATAGAATTGTCTTTCTATCTTTCTTTTGTTCATTTTGTCTTTTTTTAAACGTTGAATAGTGTTATTATCATAAAGAAATTAATTAGTTTTGATTGGAAGGTAAAAGAAGGTAGTAATTAATGTTCAAAGAAAAATTGTAGCTGTTGCTTTTTGTAATATAATAATTAATCTAAATTTTTTATAATTAATTTATGACGTAGAAAAGTTTCAGGCACATGCGTGCTACAATATTAAATATACATATACGTCAAAAAACACACACATACACACAAAAAACATATCTTAGTCTAGTATTGAAAAAGTTCCATATATAATATATTATATTGTATATATTATAATAACAATTATATTTTGTAATACAATTTTTATGAATATTAATTACAATATAATATATTATTTATTATAATATATATGTATATTGTATATATAATTATAAATAAATAATTAAATATAATTATATATTAATCAATAAATTAACACAAAAAACGAATCATGAATCCTATTATACAGTGAAATCAAAAAATAATAATTAATTAACGAATATCGTTCAGTTTCATTTTTTTTTTTTTACAGTATTCACATATTACAGTGAAATAAACCGAGAAAGAATAATTTTAATTAACTAGTTGATATGAAAAAAAAAATACAGAATAATAATAATATGAATGTACAATGCATGGGAAAGTATTAGGTGTAAATATGTATGTTAAATTAAAAACAATGCATAAAAATGTAGTTACTTATAAATATATATATATATATATATATATATATATATATATATATATATATATATATATGAATATTTCATATATGCAGTACGTTGCACTCTGAAGTGGTGGAGCAAACCTGGTTAAGGAGCATGCGTACGTTTGGGTATTCCGGAAGTTGCATAAGTAATTCTAATGCGACAGGAATGTGCATAGACACAAAGAACTTGACCCTTTACGAAATATTCTAATTCCACTTCTTCCTATTCTTCTAATTTCATTTATTTATTAATTCATTGTTCCCTTTTTATCCGACAGTTTCATCATCCAACCGACACACACACAAATTTATAATCAAATAATTCTCACAAATGAATTAAAACATGAAGTCAAAGTTGAATAAATTGAAGAAGAAAAAAAAAATAAAATACAATAAAACAAGACACATTAACCGGTTCGAACGAGGAGTACTAGAAAAGGTATAGGTTGGGTGTAGGTTGAGGAAGGGCGGAGGGGGTAGAAAAGGGTGAGGAAAAAAAGAACCAAAAAACTGGAAGAAGAAGAAGAAGTGGGGGGGGGAATGGAATGGAAGTGGAAGAGAACGATTTTCTCAACACGGAATTCGCTAAACTGCATTTTTCCGCGACTAACGAGCTTTTTCGCAGGTACTTGGCCCTATGCACACTTACACACTTACATACACACGTATATATCATACAGACACGGTTGAAATGCGACGCTGGTTTTATGGAGGGCTCCCATTTCACGGAGTTACCAAGTACAAAGGGCATCTCTCTCTCTTTCTCTCTCTCTTTCTCTCTTTTTTCTTTCTCTTTCTCTTACACTTTTATGTTTTTCTCATTTCTTCTTCTTCTTCTTCTTCTTCTTCTTCTTCTTCTTCATCTCTCTCATTTCTTTTTATACTCTTTCCTATTCTAACACTACGTAAGTAGTAAAGTACTTACTTAAGTTGTAAGTAACACACACACACACACACATATACACACACATAAGGTTCCGTTTCAAGTATTAAACGTTTCAAAGCTGTAGAAATGTTCTCGAATATACAGCAATGCGGGTGTTTCACGCGTCTTTAATGAACGACAATGTCTAAAACATATAGGACCTATGTGCATGCATGCATGCATGCATGCATGTACGTATATGCAAGTATGTATTCATGCATTCATGCATATACGTTCACGTATATATATATATATATATTAAATGTGTATATATTAAATGGAACTGTATTTAATATGGAAACTCTGTACACAATATATCTCGACAAGTAAACAATGCAAAACTATCAAATAATCATATTAACATGTACGAGCTTTTTGTTGTAAAATAAATGGTAGAATTCAATGGTAGAAACATTGTTTTATGTATTGTAGTTTCAAAATATATATTGTTTGTATATGTATATGTATGTAAGTGTTAGTGTTTTTTAATGGGCTAGTTGGATAGGTTAGAAATTTGCTACTCTTTTAAATATATCGAATAATATTCATTATTTTGTAATTTTGTAATGTGTGTGTGTGTGTGTGTGTGTTTTTTTTAATTCTTTTTTTAAATGTTTATATATAAAAACAAGTTTTTTGTGTTTTATATTTCGTGTGGAATTATTTGACTAACTTTACAGTTGTTTTTTGGATGCTGTTTATCCACCATATTGGATTTTATATGCTAGTTTCGCCATTTTCAATTGGTTGAAATTATTTTGGAAACTTTTTGTTATAATTTTGAGATACACACTTGAACTTTTGCAAAATCAACTTTAAATAACTAAAATTTAAGTGAAATTTAATTTAAAACAATTTTAATCAGGTGTTTAATATTAAATACAGTTTTATGGTTATTATATATGGTTATGCAGTTTTATGGTACATTTATAGGTTATATGGAATAATATTTTGAATAAATAATGGAACCAATCTCTTAACAAAATTATAACTGAAGATTATTGTTTAAAAATGTAAAAAAAGAAATGATTGTAAATCAATATTAATGAAATTAATAATTATAGACAAATTGTAATACTTTTCTTATCTCGATAAATTACTTATAGGACACCGTATATAAGTTACAGTGCAGATGTGCAAGTTGCGATAACTCGATTTTCTAAAAACCACCAGGTTCCATTAATTATACCCTTCAGCGAGCGAAGTCTCGTGATATCGCTGACTCTTGTAACTATTTTTTTGTCAGACCACCCTCACGACCTCACAAGGATAAAGGACAAGAAATAAAGAGGAAAGAAATAGAAAAAAGAAAAAAAACCAGAAGAGAGAGAGAGAGAGAGAGATGAGAGAATGAGTGAGAGATTTATCGTTGAAAATTTAACTGGAAACTATCATCTATCAAGAACTAGTATTAAATCTACAGATTACGAGGGTGAGGGTGGGGAAAAGATTAGAAATGTTTCTAACAGATATGAGATAAATATAATGAAAGTGATTTATAAGATAAGAATTTTATGAAAATTATTAAAACATTAATAAAAATATGACGAAAGAAAATACGTAAAATCCAAAAACAACCCCATCTGAAAAAATTGGAAGAAATCCAATTAGAATTGAGGATTATTTAAAATGTGTATGACGTTATTTTGAGTTAAGACAACAATAAGAATATTAAATAAATTAATTATTATTAACACAAATTTAGTTAATAAATAATAATATTAATTATTATTATTATTAATTGTGGCATTAGGAACTGGAAAGTTCATTGATGCAAATACTAAGTCACACTAGTATTCCTTGTAATAAATAGTTAAATAATTAAATAAATAAATAAATAAAATTAACACAAATTTAACCAATAAATAATTAAATAAATAATTAAATAAATAAATAAATAAACAAGGATGAAATATATGACAGAAAATGTTAAAGTAAACGAAAAAGGATAGAAATAAATAATAGAAATGGTGGGAGGTAAAAAGGGGTAAAAAAGTCAAGGTGTATATGGTAAAAAAAAAAAAAAAATTAGAAAAGTGAAAAAAAAATGGAAGAAGAAAAAAGAAAAGAAAAGAAGGCATAAAAAGTATAAGAGTAGTAAGGTCTGAGTGGGCTGCACACACCACCGTCGGCACTCGCGGTGTACTCCTATAGTGCCACTTGTTTCCATCCCTTTCCCATACCTTCCTTATATACCAAACGAGTGAACAAGAAAAAGAAAGGGAAGTGGATGAGGGGAATGAAGAAAAAAAAGAAGAAGAAGAAGAAAGAAAGAAGAAGAAGAAGAAGAGGAGTAGCTTACGAGAGACGATCTCTCGTCTCGAGTATTCACTGCAACTGCAACTACTACTACTACTACTACTGCTACTACTACAATTATAGTGCAAAGAAGAAGACACAACTGTGAAAACGTGCCCAGTGGCAGGTACTCTCTCTTTTTCTTGGATATCATACTGAATGATAGTAGTAGGAAGTCGTCACCAAGAGCCGACTATTACTTTTCGACCTTTATTCGAGACTCCTAGCCCGTAAAAGGACCGGAAACTTCAAGAGTTTCCTCTCCCTCTCTTATTTTTATTATTATTATGATTATTATTATTATTTACTTTAGTTTTAAAATGAATCTTAACGAGATTATATATAATATGATCAAGTGCTACTTTACTTTTTATATTTTATTTTTATTTTGTTTCATTCATCCTATTTTTTATTTTATTTTATTATTAAACCTCTCGTATAGGATTTTAGGTTAGGACATGATTTCTTTCAATATTTTTCGAATTATGAAAGAAATCAAGGCTCACGTGGGCAGGGTCGCATCCCTGAAGTAAACCCTGTTTGTTAGAATTTCAAACAGTGTCTACCCGCTACCCGTAAAACCTTGAAAAATCTGTTCTATGTATTTTAGAATCATTGGAACTTAGTTGTCAGCAATATGGCGTCGTTGAAAATCATTGCAACCTAGTCAAATTGTGTACTAAACACATCGTATTATTATTTTATTAATAATAAAAGTTAGAATTTCAAACAGTGTCTACCCACTACCCTTAAGGGGACCTTCTACTCTGCGATTTTAAAAAAATTTTTTTTTTTTTTTTACATTTTCCGAATGTATATATACGTAGAAATATTGTATTAAAATTTCAAAAAGATCCGATGTCTCTAACTACATTTTTTTGCTGCCAGAACGTAACTACCTCGGACCGCTTTCCTGAGCGTTCGGCGCGCACGGACGACTCTTATCTTGTTCAATCC
>NW_015149021.1:453313-545531 GCF_001465965.1 Polistes dominula | reverse complement strand
CCCTTAAAACCTTGAAAAATCTGTTCTATGTAATTTAAAATCATTTGGACTCGGTTGTCAGCAACATGGCGTCGTTGGAACTTATTGCAACCTAGTCAAATTATGTACTAAACATCGTATTATTATTTTATTAATGTAATCTTGAATAACAGGATTGTTTTTTTTGTGCAAAATAGTTTTATCTGTTAATAAACCAATTAGTAAGAAATACAGGAAGAAACAAATATTATTAATTAACCAATGAAACTTCCTGTTATCTTTAGATTCGTTTACCATTCATCTTTATTGATTAAAACGTCACTTGTATAACTTTATTCGTTATACAATATTCTATTATAGATATCAGATAACACAAACAAAGAGTGAAATTTTGAATATTAAAGTAAAAAACTTATTGCAAAAATATAAAAAATCATACCACATAAATAAAATATATAAAAATGTCTGATTACGTTTGATATTAAAAATGAAGTTAAGAAAAAAGAAAAAACAAGACAGTTATTTAAGAACGATTAAAACAAGTTTTACGCAATAATCTCATAGAGAAAAATTGTTTTTCCTCTTAGCACCCCCTCTCCATTCCCTTTACTCATTAACTGCATAATATATACTTTAAAAGACATATATAAAATCGCATAATCGTTTTAAAATCTGTCGATCTGGCGTGGTTTTAATAGGATCGTTAATAACGTTGCTCGTAAAAGTCATCAGGTTGGTTTGGTTGATTTGGTTGGTTGGTTGGTTGAATAGTTGAATAGTAGTAGCTCAGTTCTCGTAGCTTGCAAGCAAGCAACCCAACCAACCAAGACCTTCTATTGCCAAGAGCCAATATATTCCGCAAGCGAATTCGTTGCAATTCTAATCGATAGAAGGGCACATGTATATTCTAACAGGGAACCAGTAAAATGTGCCTAGGGACTCACCACTAGGGGTACTCTATCATTGGATAGATTCCTTGGGAAACTGGTAGTCGTCAGACGATCAATATACATATATAGGATTCACAACACGTGTTATACGATTCCAATTCGATAAGACAAACGTGTAAATTAAGTACGACGACTTGCTTACTATTCACTTCAAATGATGAGTAGAAGTATTGTGACTTTGTGATCAAACTGATTACCAATCTTGTTAAAGGAATGTGAGTCTAATTGATTCCGAGTAATGACCAATTTTCAATAGGCTACTCTCATTGTTCTTATTTTGGTGTTACTGTAAATTAAACTTATTTTTGATGTTATTGAGATTATGTTCACGTTTTCATCCTTATACTCTGATGATAATTTGTATTATATTTAATTAGATGTAATTATTGTGATATGGTAGTCTACTTAGTCTTCTAATTTTGGTGTTACAACTAAATCAAACTTATTTTTGAAGTTATTGAGGTCATGTTACACATTATTTATCGTTGTTATTACAACGAAAACAACAGATGTTTCTCAAAGTTTAACATGTGACCTACCAACGAACAAACTAATTTCAAAAAATCTGATAAATCAATTTCTGAATCATTTCAACATGTGTATGAAAGACTTTACGTTCACAAACTGAATAACTAAGACCAAAGTTAGAATATAGTTCAAGGTAATATACGAAACAAACTACTACTATTACAATCTTTATAACAAAAATGACAAAGTTTACATCAAATTCAAGCTTATATCGAAATTACAACAAGAGGAATAACTTTGTAAAAATATTTAAAATAAATATGAATAAATATTGTATATAATTTATAACTTATAACAAACAATTATGTTTAAAAAAGATCAGAAGAAATAAAACATAAAGTTAGTACCCTATCTATCTACGAAGGACAACATGAACTAGTAGTCAACTAATCGAAGATCTTAAACACGTACGATCGAAGTTGATCGACCGGATAAATTTACCTTTACATTGAGATACCAATCGTTCGAAGTTAGAAAACCTAAGGTAACGATTCGTTCCGATCATTTAACGCGTTACATACAAGCACACACATTCACACACACACACACACACGTACATAAAACACGACAAACGATCTTACCTTCCAACTATCAGAAAAAAAAAGTCAAAACTTTATTGAAGAATATAATTTTCACTTAATGCATAAAATAAACAAACTTAAAATATCGTCTTCTTCTTCTTCTTCTTAATTTTCATTTAATCTTTTATCTTTCTCTATCTTATTCATCTTGTAATTTTAATTTTTCTATTTTAATTGTAAAAGGATGATTTTCTATCACATTGGTACTTAGATTTCATGCAAACAAACTTGAGTAAAATTGTTCACGTTAATGGTAACTGTATGCTTGATACAATCGATGAGTTTCCAATTCACGTTTAGGAATCTACATTCCACCGTACTATACCGTACCCGTATCCGTACCGTACCGTACAGTACCGGATCCTATGTTCGAACAACGTAAACCCTAGCCAGCTTGATTAACGGTCGAAGACGATAAAAGCATTTTCCGAACTACCAACGTTCGCTTCCTGACTTATTGCTCTTCTATGCTCTTGCATTTATTCACGTTACCAGACACACACACACACACACACACACACACAAATACACACATATATATATACATATATTTTCTTCTTTTTCTTTCTCTCTTTCTCTTTATCTTTCTCTTTATCTTCTGTTAGCAACGAAATGAAATTCTACAGCAGTAACATACGTTCTTCCCATAGTTTTCAGCTTTTCCATGAAAACTCTGGAGAAAGAACGATGTTTTTTATTACTTTTTTTTTTTTTTTTTTTTATTAACAAAAAGTAGTTTTATACTTGTTTGCAAATATTAATGCAAACCAACCCCTAGCCTTTTTATTATCTTTTTTTTTTATACACCTAACTTTATGCATGTAACGAATGCAAACACGTATGAATATATATATATATGTATGTATATGTGGGGTTGTATGCATGTATTTACGTATTTATGTGTAAAAAATAAAAACTGGCAAGTGTATTTTGTTTAAAAAAAGGTTCAACATTGAAAAAGAAGAAGAGGAAGAAGAATAATAACAAAAAAATCCTAGGATTGTTTGAACATTTTAACATTTTCATTCACATTTCATTTAATTCATATATTTAATGTTATTATAATTAATATATTTTTAATTAAAATGTTTAATTAAATAATATTTAATATTATTAAATATTAATATAATTAAGTATATTAAATAAATAAATTATACAAATATATATCTATATAAACAAATAAATATTTGTTCTTAGTACAATCTTTTTTTTTTTTTTTGTTACACTCATATTCTATTTACTATTTGTTTTCAACGTTATTTCAGTTGTTTACAGTTGACTGTAATATGCTCCACGTAGTAGTAGTAATAATACAATCGTAAATTATTTTAAATGGAGTTTCCAATTAAAACTAATTAAATCCGCCTACTTTATCCAAACGTGTAGTAGTAGCATCGATAATTTCACTTTAACAAGAAGAGACGTCATTTAATTAACCACTTTTCTACTCTCTCTCTCTCTCTCTCTTTCTCTTTTTCTCTCTTTATATGGGTACTTGCTTTCTATGGTGTTATCCAAAGAAGAACTCGTATAGAACAAGTGTTGTCATTACTTACATCGTAATACTTTAACTTGTTAACATATACTTTAGTTTATTTTCGTCCAATGAAAGTACAATCTTATTACTAGTCATTTTATTTTATTACTAGATATTTTTAATAAACATTAAACATTAAAGTAATTGAAACATTAAATTTCAACATTTTTCTTTTTATTTATCGTAATATTATTAATAATTAAAATATTAGATGTTGATTATTTTCATTATTATCTTAGTATTGTTTATTTTACAGTAATGCTACTTTTAAAAACTTTTAGTAACTTTGATTAGCTTTTATTTGTTCCCACCTAACCTCAAAACCCTTTCTAATTGTATTCCTAATAAATATCAATTGTTTTAACTGTAATTATTATATTTCGTTTATTAATATACACATTGAAACACTTGCTAATTGGAAAACACTCACTCTTGAAAGTTTCAACGAAGTAAACACAAAGAAAAATTAAACAAAATATAAACAATCTAATCTTTATTATAATTTCCTTAATGTCTTTAATTTCTATCCCTTCAAAAGGTTTGGTCATCGTTAGAAAACCCAACGTAAAACCTAAGATATAAAAAAATAGAAACTAAAAACAAAATAACAATAACAAACAAAAAGCTAATCGTCTTATCGTTATTTTTGTTTGTTTGTTTGTTTGTTTTTTGTGACTAGCAGGAATTTGTAAAAAAAAGAAAAAAGAATAAGGGTAAAACAAACAGAAGAAAAAGAAAAAAAGAAAAGCCAAAAGTGTTAACAAAAGCAAAGCTCACGTTCGCGTGCATTTTGGATTTAAACGACTCGTTAAGTCGAAGGGGTAGGAGGGAAATCTGAATTGTTGAATAAACGATACGCTTATCGTTTATTTTCCTATTAATAATTCTCCCCCATTCAGCCCCACCCCAACCACTGCTACTACCACCACCATTACCATCATCAAATTCCACCCATACCAACCCCCTCTCCTTTTTCTCTCTCTTTTTCTGTGTGGTTCGAACGGCACACGAGAAGCTTTTATTATCGACGCCATTGTTCCAATGCGATTGCGGAAAATATACGTTGCGGAAGAATAATGGATAAAGCAGTTATTGACACACGGTTATTGCAAGATTTACAAATAAACAGGTAAAAAACGTTAAACACAAAACAACAAAATAAAAAAATTAAAAAAAAACCCCGTACAACATCGACCAAACACGTTTGGACCATCCTGGTGTTTTTTTTTTCTTTTCTTTTCTTTTCTTTTTTTTTTTTTGGACGATTATACGCGAACGTTGCCAAATTCAACAACCCTTCAATCACATAAAAAACCTTATGCTAATTCTATTCCTTTTTTTACTTTTTTTTTTTTAACTCGAGGATGCTGTATATATCTTTATGTATAAAAATTCAGTATCAAAATATGTTTGTCCACTAAAAATTCAGAAATTACTGAACCAATCTTAATGAATTTTTATTTTATTTTACATGTGCTTGTTCAACTTAAAATATGGGATACTTTTGATTGAGATTATTTGATATTTTTTATTACTAATTTATGGATTTATTATTTGGTGGTTATCTAGGTCTCTAAGTACTGTAAGTTTTCAGGTTATGTAGGTGGCGTTGTATTACAATTCAATTATTTCGATATACATACAACATAACCTTACATTTTATTATTTTATGTATTCCATTCTCTAATCGTAGTATTATTTTATAATTTATTCAATAGTTTAGAATTATATTAAATAAACAATTTATAACAACCATCCTAGTAACCAAAATAAAGTTTTACCATTAGCCCTCTAACCCACTACTTATCTCAAAATTGATATCAATAAATAACCAACAATAAATAAAAAGAAAAAAGCTTTTTCACTTATCTTGGGCTAGCAGTGTAATAAAAGGGCGTGAAAAGTTCGAAAACAAAAAAAAAAAAAAGAAGAAAGATAAAAACAATTCCATTTTCTTCAACAATACCACCCACGTTACCACACTAAATTCTTTCTACAACATACACGCATAAACACACATATACACACACATCTATATACATTTCTGTAAATGTATACGTCTATACCAAACTATCCATCTCTTTCATTCGTTAACAGTAGCAGCTGGGGCAAGAGTTAACAGTATAACCCAGACAACGTGTATAAGGTGGATACAAGTGGGGTTAGGTGGAGGTGAAAGAGGAGGATGAGGGAATAGGAAGGGGGTATGTATGTTACGAGATAATATACACGCGATACATGCGTCTACGGAGGCAACCAAGCAAGCCTGTAATTCGTAGTAGCGTGAAAACGTACTATACTATACAATACTACTATATAGGGTCTAACTGAGTTACGATCCTGGCTGGTCGCACGTTCAGGTGGAACTGTTGAGCTACCTTACGAAACATCCTCAAACCACAAGCCTATACATCCTTCTCTCTCATTCCCAGTATCCTCCTCTATGAGTATTAAATCTGACAAGGAAGAGGAGGCTGTGCAAAACAAGATCCCACCAGGTGTGTTTCCTATGAGAGAATGTAAAAAGAAAGGAAACGAGTACTATACTTCCCCCACCTCTCTCCCATGTTCCTCTTCATTCCCTGATACCACCTCCCTCACGGGAAAATCTAACCGAACCAACTCAGCAACCCCCTACAACTGACCCAACCAACCAACCAACCAACCAACCAACCCAACCGACCCAACTAACCAACCCTCTTCTTCCTAGAGTCGCATTGGAGGATTTAACGATAGTTATCGTTGAGATTTCGATGCCTCGTTTCCGTGTAGGGTGAAATTTATTGCACTACGGTCCACACGATATTGCACACCGTTACCCTTCACCTCCTACACCTCTTCCTCCTCTACCCTGTTGTTGCCTAACCGATCGTCCTACCCTACCCTTCTCTTCTCTTTCCTAGTCCTGGTTCCCCTATTTCCACCCTCTTCCCTTCAGCATCTCTACAACGACCTAGATTCGTTTCCAACCAGATGGCCTATGTCCCGAACCTACTGTCCATCTACGTATATTGTGTACGTACTACACGTACCAATCTAACTAACTATATATGTATGTATGTATGTATGTGTACGTATATGTATTACTTTACTATGTATGAACTTATTTCCTACTAGCTAACTATAGTACATAACATCGAACGTGATCGATCAATTTCTCATGCCACAGTTTCTATCATTCTCTCTTTCTATCTGTCTGTTTGTCTTTCTCTCTGTGTGTATTTATGTTCGTATGTGTGTACGTATGTCTGATATGTATGAGTGATATGTATGTATGATTGTTTGTTTGTAGGTAACATTTATATTCATTGTTTCTACACATTGTGTTATTATTTTATATGAACTAGTTTGAGTACCCTGACACAACCCTGACGCAAACCTGCCTGCCTGCCTGTCTGTCTGTCTGTTCTGTATGCAGGTATATTCGTATGTGTGTTGGTACCATTTATATTTCTTTTTATTAATAATTATTCAATCTACTCTCTCTGTTTGTGTATTTCTATTTACATGAAAACAAATAAACTATTTGTACTGTATATCGATTTTGAATATTTTACACGAGTATGCATTCCTTTTGTTTTGTTTTTATTTTTTTATTGTATTTATTCACGTATGTATTATTAATTTTGGAGAAAAAAAATAAATCGTTTTGTGAATTTTTAAAGATCACATTCTATAGTTTTATTGTTTTATTTTTTTATTTTTTTTTTTGAAAGTAGTTTGTAATTCTAAGTCAATATGAATGAATAAAAATTTAAGGGTCAATTGGTCAGTTATATTACGTCAGATTATTCGTTAACAATTAATTTGAAATAATTTTCATGATATTCTGAAAAATATTACAAATTGTTAAATAATAATGTTAATTATTATTATATAAAATTCATTTAAACCACAAAAATTAAACACAAATCTGTTGTTTATTTGTCCAATTACGATTCGTTGATCTTTTCTATTTAAGTTTTCCAAAAAACAAACAAAAATGGAAGAAGTAATAATAAAAAAAAATAAAAGAAGACAAAGAAGAAGAAGAAGAGGAAGAGGAAGAAGAATAGAAAAAAAAGGGTTGATGAAAGGATTGGATGGCACCTAGACTTATTCTACGAGTACAGAAAAGGTTAGGGGGTTGAAATTCGATTGAACGACTCTACGACCGACATTGGAATTCGACGCTTTATTGCCTTCGATGTGAATCCCGAAGCCACCACCACCACCACCACCACTACCCCCTACTACCCCCTACCACCCCGTTAGAATTCTTTTTTGGATTATTGGATTTTTAAGCGAGTTCTCTAGTGTCGAGGAGGTTAGGGGTGAAAAGGGTGAGAGGGTGAAAGCTTCGACCGTTTCGCACGTACCTTTGGACAGTTTTCTCTTGGAAAAGTCACGAATAAGGGACACACACCCTCCTCCCCCACACACACACACACACATACATACAGACATTTACCTACCAACTACAATGCACGGGGAAACTCGAATCTGAGAATAAGGGGTGAGAATGGGGGGTGCGAGTGATGGGGATGATAAGGGGTGGTTGTGCATAGTCGAACGAGAGTGCTATTTCCTATTTCTCTAACTGTAAATTCAAACCACCCAATCACCCCATTTCACCCCTTACCCCCACCCCCAACTAACCCCACTCTACGTTTCTCTAACTCAAAGTTCGATAGATCGAATATGGAAAATGTATTCGAGTTTCTCATCGAATGCTAAAAGCAAATTGTGATTTACAATCAAGTAACGAATGATTACGTAGGAAAATGATTAGAAAAAAAAAAAAATGATTTAGGGGTTGTAAAAATTATAATTGATTTTTATACGTGAAATTGATGATATTTACTACGTGTGTAGAAAATTGATTTGATAAGAAGAAAGAAATAAAATAAAATAAAATAAATCAAATCAAAAGAAAATCATTTGAAATTGTCCAATTATATTTAATCGTTTAAATTGATGATAGAAAGAAGTGCAAGCAGGACACATGTACGATTGAAGAACATAAACGATAATAATGGTAAAGGTTGTGGTATTGATCAGTTGGTACAGTTAGTAGAGAACGATTTGAAAAGAATAATGCACGTGTTCTATTTCAAACGACATATTTTTCAAAAGACTACGGTTATGAAAATACGACGAGGAAAAGGAAACCATCGTAATGGTTTCCTCTGCCATGAAAAAGAACGTTCAACCAACTAAAATATCTATATATATATATATATCAATATATATGTATATATCAATACCAAAGAGAAAAATCAAACAACTAAAGTGTAATTGCAATAAATATTACTGTTACATATAATATTTTAATATGAATATATATATATATATATATATATATATAAATGAAGTAAAACTATTTAAAAAAAATAAATCAATTGGAATTTAAATGCAAGTTGTTTTAGGTAACCTAATTTTTACATCAATCTTTGATATGTATATGTATATTATATTTAAATATTATATTATTATATTTAATTATAATTAAATTTATTATCGAATATATATTATTATTTTATTATTTTATTAAATATTAAGTTTATAGTATAATATATAATAAAAAAATAAAATTAATTATAATATAATATAATTAAAAAATTATAATTATAATATTATTTATTATTTAACGCACATATAGTTATATTAATTTTATATATTTATTATATTATTCAATTATAATTAAATATATAATCTAATATTATTATTTTATTAAATAATAAATTTATATAATTATTTTTTATAATATAATATAATAAAAAAATATAAATTATATTATAAAAAAAAATATAATATATTATATTAATAAAATATAAATATAAATAAACTGTAAATTAACTATATTAAAAAAAAAAATAAATCTACATTTAAATAATATACTTTAAAAGATAGCAATTATTTTGTTTATTTTAATGTATTCCTAACTCGATCGACATAAAATCTGAAACATTGAAGATAAAACATTTTATTGATCGATTATATCTAAATTATACTTTTCTTCCTCCTATCATCTATCAAGAAGATAAAAAGATACTTTATTTCAAAGTAAAGATAAATGAGATGGGGAGACTCTAAACATTTAAAAGTAAAGATCGTATTAAGATCGTAAACTTTAAAAGACGAACGCGCCAGTCAAAAAAAAAAAAAAAAAAAAAAGAAAATAAAAAAAAAATCTTCCAAACTCATTTCGTCGCCTTTAATCTCGTTTCTTTTTTCTTTCCACTTCCTCCTCCTCCTATTCCTCTCATCCTCATCCTCATCCTCCTTATCCTCTTCCTCTTTCACCAACTCAACCCATTCCTCACTTTCTCATACACATTTAATACAAGCATATGTATATATATATATATATATATATACAGAGTTATTCAAAAAGTGGATGATGTAAAATTTAAAGCTGATCTTTTATCAGTTAATTAACTAACAACATACATCATTCACATGCAATGATTATAATTCAATGATTAATAAAAGAACAAAGTTGGTTATGTCATATTTTAACCTGAAAAAAAAAAACCTGAAAAAAAATCTGGATAAAAAGTGAAATAATTGAATTATAATACAACACCATCTATTGAAAACTTACAGTACTTAAAGACTTAGATAACCTATAAGTAATCAATCCTTAAATTAACAATAAACAAATACATATTATTTTATTAATATATTTTATTGTATTTATTATTATTTTATTGATAATATATAATTATATTTCAAATCATTTGTCATTTTTCTAATATAATAAATTTTGAAAGCAACCCTGTATAACTAAAAATAATATAAATCCTCAAATAATATTAATAATGGTAATATAAATCCTAAATAATCCTTAAATTAGTAATAAAAAATAAATAATAATATATTAAATAAAATAAAATCATTTATAATTCCTAATTAATAAATTTTAGAATAACCCTGTATAACTAAAATTAATATAAATCCTTAAATAACCAATAAAAAATAAATAAATATATTAATAAAATAAAACCATTTATAATTTCTAATTAATAAATTTTGAAATAACCCTGTATAATTAAAAGTAATATAAAATAATCCACATATATTCCTCCAAAAGTAATTTCAAAGCATCCTTTAGCAGACGTCTACTATGATGAACAACATGACACAAAACAAGTAGAATATTCTAATTACAACTGTTACTATTCCCAATGATGATTATGATGATGATTATGATGATGAAGAAGATGAGATGAAAGATGCTGATTGTTTTGTATATTACTGACACCATGATATTTCTGACACTATAATATTTGGTTACCATACATAACCTAACATACTTTACTCAAATAAAATGTCTCTGACACCAAACGAATGAACAACACAGATTGGATTAACCTTTGAGTTGTCTGTCAATTCTACTTTCTCACTTTTAATCTTTCTTTTAACAAAACATTTCTCTATCAATCTCAGTTTTTGTCTCAAGCCCAATCCCACCCACAGCCCCACCTAAAGAAATTCATAAAACGTTTAGAATATTTCAACAAGACGTTCCTTGGAATTAAACAGATTCCAAGGGAGTGTAAAACGAGGTCTGGCAATGGGGTGGTTTGTTGCAAACGTTGCCATTGTAATCCACCAACACACATATTTTGGTTTATTCCAGCTTACGTTTTATCCTTGTGAAAGTAGATGTAAAACTAGAACTAGAAGAAGAAGAAGAAGAAGAAGATAAAGTAACAGAAATGGGAGAAGGAAGAACTGGCAACTGCTGTTACTGCTGTTCCTGTTCCTGCTGCTGCTGTTGATGCTGCTGTTGCTGGTACTCTGTACCTTTCAAGGTAAAATTTGCGAGAAGGAAGTACGTGCTCTTATACTTGCTCGACGAAAGTGCCATAGTGCAATTTCACAGCCGTCGCATTTCAGGCATGAAAGAAGAAGAACAAGAAGAAGAAGAAGAAGAAAAAAAAAAGAGGAAGAGGAAGAGGAAATAGGAGGTGCAGGAAAAATGCATTCTTTCCACTTGCCACCCACTCCCTAACCTAACCTCTTTTTTTTTACTCTTTTTTTACTCTCCATATCATCCCCACTCCAATTTCCCTCACTCCTATCCTACCCCCACTCTTAAATCCAACCTATTCGTTGAAAAATCCTCTAACCCACGTTGTTCCTGATTTTCTATGGTAAATTGGAAAACGAGATAACGAATATTTATCGATCGTTTTATTTCAAATTTGATTGAATGCACAGAGGAAGAGAAGGATTAAAAAATTATGCTCGTAAAAACAACAATAATAACAATAACAAAACTGGGCATTGGAAAAAAAGGAAAACCAAAACAACGAGTTGTACAACTGATAAATTGGTCAAAGTTATTTCTCTCTATTAATTTATAATAATTATCCATTTTTTTTGGGTTTCCCTATTAGTCGCCTTTTACGACAAGCAGGGATTACTGAGGGGGTATTCTTCCCCGCCACCCCCACGGGGAATTTATAATTATTATGTTACGTTATATATTTATTTTTATTAATATATTTATAATATAATAATATATTATAGAAATTATTTTTAATTTTTATTTTTAACTATTAATATTAAATATAATATAAATATTATATTTATATAAATTTATATATTTTCTTATTAATACAAAAGATTACAACAATTATATTTATTTATATTCATCTGCAGAATGATACCAAAAACAATGAACAAAAAAACCAAATGACAAATCCTTTCTATCCCTTACACCTATTCCTATTTTCCACAAACATCCAAACAACCCACACACACACACATACACAGATCCATATACAAATACCATCCTTTGCTATCACCTAACACAATTCGATATAGATAGATAGCAAGCAGAAATCACAGAATCATGTTCCAAACGAATCAATGCTACCAATGTTAGGTATTCATGAAAACACACAGATAAAACGAAAGAGTATACGAGGATCGATTTCAAATCAAATAGGGGAAAAAAAAAAAAAAAGAATTGAAACCTCCTATTATATTTGACTTTGGCTTCGGTTTACGTAAAGGGCTTTGGTGGCAGGGTGAGAAGAGGAGGTGGTGTTGGATGCAAGTGTGAGTGTGTTCAAAAGGGGAAGAAGGGAGTTGGATATCAACGATTTCAAAAAAGGGAGATTCGTTTGAAAAATAAAAGACAAACACATGCACACACACACACACACACACACACACACACACATACACAGGACAAGGTTTTCGTCACGCTACACCAAAATCCAATAAAATCGGGTTTTAACAATAAGAAGAACTCGTATGACGAGAAGACTAACGTACTTCAAGTTAATTCGTTCCGCTCGTCTGTTCTCATACAAAATGCACACCTGTGTATACCTATATATACATAAAGAAATAAAGAAAGAAAGAAATAGATTTATACAGGTATCGATATAAAGGTTCCAAGGTTCCAAGTATTTTTTCATAATCTGTGAACAAGAGATTCAATCTTTTTTTTCTTTTTTAATTAAATCACTTTGATTTGTTTGGATTTAAAGTTAAAATAGAAAATTGTATAAGGGTTGGTGTTAATGGGTAAACGATAAATAGGGTGAAGTACAGGTAAATCTTCTTTTTTTTTTTTAATTAAACCCATTTGGTTTGTTATATTTAAAGTTAGAATGAAAATTATGTGTGAGTAGAGGTAGGGTTTGTTCAATGGGCTGAAGTACAGTTTGATATTTTAGATTTAAAGTTAAAATTACAATTATATAGGGGTAGGGGTAAATAGGTAAATAGGGTGAAGTACAGGTAAATCTATCTTTTTAATTAGTAGGGTTTTTTAATTATTGGTAGAGGTAGGGTTTGTTAAATGGGATGAAGTACAGATAAATCTTGTTTTAATTAAATCAATGTAATTTGTTATATTTAAAGTTAGAATGAAAATTATATGGGGGTTGTTAAATGGGGTTAGGTGAAGTATACAAGTAAGTGTCATTGTTTCCTAATTATTACACTCACATATGTAAATGTATGTTACCATGGTAGCTGAAATTTCTGAAGAAAGTGTAATCGGTGTTAAATGACGCAAAATTCAGAACAATTGGATTCCCCAGGATTTCTTAGTTTTCCTTTTTGAAAACTCTATTACTTTAGGTATTCCCTATGGTGTCTGTCTTTCTCTCCGCATCGTAACTTTCCCGTAAAACGACTTCAAATCTAATTTCTACTATCACCAATACTAATATCAAAGCTAGTATCTTCTACTACTATTACTAGCAGTAGAGTCATATTACTATCCTTGTTACAATTACTTGTTATTACTTGTAACAAGTTATTAACTACTATTATTATTATTATTAGTATTATTATTATTATTATTATTCTCTGGAGTAACTACTCACGTAGTAAAACGTGATTGGTCTGAATAAAAAATAATCAAATGAAGGAAGAATGAAAATAAGAATAAAAGGAAGAAGATATTAAAACTGTTGAGCAGACATATGAAGAATGAAAAGACCAGAACTCAACCCAACCTAACTCAACTCAACCTACTAAGTTAATACAACATAAAAAGTGATCTAAGGTTAATAAAACAAAAAGGAAGAAACATATTAAGTTAGAAACTAAGTCATTGCTGATTTTACAAAGCCACCCATCAACAAAATCCACAATCATTTACTTGTCAACCCAATACTATTTCTTTTAACTAAAACAAAGAAATAAGAAATAAAAAGAAGAAGAAGAAGATATCAAAACTGTTGAGCAGACATATGAAGAATGAAAGGACCAGAACTCAACCAAATCAAACCCAACTCAACCCAACCTAACTGAACTCAACCCAAGCAAGCAAGGAGCCATCAGGAAGGATAACTCCATCGGTCGTTGAAGGGAGTAGTAGTAGTACAGTCTCTTTTTAGGTTCTCCGAAGGAGGATAAAGCGTAAAGCCGAGGCCAGGTAAGCCACACGTAGAAAAGAGACAATAAGAAATCGCAGGAGAACACCTGCTCCAAGTCTTTGAAGACTAACCCCCTCCTCTGCCTCCTCACTCTACTCTTCATACCTTCAAAAGGATCTACAAACTTCTTCTTCTTCTTCCTCTTCTTTTTTTATTTTCTATTTTTTCGTTTTTTTGCAACGTTTTGAAACGAACGACCCTTCTATACATATATATGTATATATCTCTTTCCTTTTCTATCTACAAAGGTTCTGAAGCTTTAACAGACTGGAAGAGACGATAGAAGGGGAATGAGGGGTGAAGATGAGGAAAAGAAGATGAGGGAAAGGGAGAATAGGTAGTCCTTACTTTTACTTTTATTCCTTTCATCTCTTTCTGTATGTTTGATTTTTATTTTTGGGGATTCTTTTTATCTTTCTCTGTAAGGCACTTTCTATCATTTCTTTCTCTTTCTCTTTCTCATCATTCTGTTACTTTATTCTTTTTGTATTACTCTTTTTATTCTAACTTTTACAATAAATATATATATCTGTTCTTTAACTCTCACTTTTACAATCTCTTTTAACTTTTACTTCTTTCTAATTTTTATTATCTATATCTTTCTATCTTTATATTTATCTTTAACTCTTATATGTTTTTTTCTAATTTTTAATACTTTCAACTCATACATTCAGTAACTAACTCATCTTTACTATAAACTATAACTACAACTAACTTTTATACTATATTTTGTTAACTCTTAATCTTTCTAATTCTTATACCCCCTCTCTCTCTCTATCTTTCTCTTTAAAACTTGTACTTACTTTCTCTAACTTTATATTTTTCCTTTCATATTTCTACTTTTACTCACTCACTCACTCACTCTCTCTCTCTCTCTCTCTCTTTCTTAAATCTTCTCTTTTTGATAATTTTTTTCTCTGTCTATCACCCACTAAATCCCACTCTTTCTATCTCTCTCTCACTCTGTCATTCTCTCTCTCTCTCTGTCTCTCTCTTCTTCCCTGTTCCAATCTTTCCTTCTTCCTACACCTTTCTACCTTCCTACCTTTCTATACCTTCCTTCCATCCCGAAACAGCTTCGTTAAAACGGTCGATGTAGCTAGCCGACTGTTACCAGAAGACCCGTAAAATCAGTCGGCCAGGTTGCCAGGACGACCTACTACTACCTTACCTTACCATTTATCCTTACCATTTATCCTTACTATTTATCCTTACCGTTTATTCTAACCTTAGACGTCAAATCTTAAGATTCTACAGATCCTGATCAAGAATCAACAAACATTCTTAACAAACGAATGAATCAACAGACTAGAACCTTTACTCAGCAGTCATTTACTCATTCATACATTCATTCACACATTCATTCATTTACTCATCCATTCATTCATACATTCATTTACTCATCCATTCATTCATACATTCATTTACTCATCCATTCATTCATACATTCATTCATTTACTAACTTACTCACTGACTAATTCATACGTTCACTAACTCGTTTGTTGTTTTACTCAATTACTCACTCATTCATTGATTCACTCACTTACTCACTCATTCAGTCAATCACTTACTCACTTACTCACTTAATCATTTATACTTTCACTAACTCGTTGGTTGTTTTACTCAATTAATCACTCATTCATTCATTAATTCACTCACTTACTCACTTACTCACTCACTGCTCGTGTGTTTTACTTAATAAATCACTCACTCATTACTCGTGTGTTTTACTTAATAATCGTTTTACTCAATTAATCACTCATTCTTTCATTCATTCATTCATTCATTCACTCACTCACTCACTTACTTACTTACTCACTTATTCACTAACTCGTTTGTTTTACTTAATTACTCACTAACTTATTCAGTCAATCACTTACTTACTCATTCACTCACTCACTCACTCACTCACTCACTCACTTACTTACTTACTTACTCACTCATTCATTCACTAACTCGTTTGTTTTATTAATTACTCACTAACTTATTCAGTCAATAACTCACTCACTTACTAACTCTTTCATTCATTCATTTATTCACGTACTCACTCACTACTCGTATGTTTTACTCAATTAATCACTAACTCACTCACTATTCGTGTGTTTTACTAACTTACTCACTCACTCATTCATTCAATCACTTACTCATTCACTCACTCATTCATTCACTTACGATCTCAACAAGTTAAGAACCCGATGATATCCTTCCACGAGTTTACCAAGAGCAATCCACTTAACGTTATCGCTTTCAATTTCAATTCTTTTATTATTATTTCTTTTTTTTTCTTTTCTATTCTTTTCTTTTCTTTTCTCTTTTTATCTAAACTCACATTCGAGCCGATTCATTCCCATCCTTCATCCCCTCTCCTCCTACTTCCCATTTCTCTTCCTCCTATTATATCGTAAAAGATATACGTACATATATATACATACATATATATATATATATATATATATGTAAAATATTGTGAATACTCAGTTCGTGTGGGTGGAATGGCTTGAAATGAAATATTCACCAACGTTCTTTTATAACCGATCGAAACTCCTACATCCATCTATTCCCCTCATCCCTCCTCATACCTCCCCCTTACCCTATCTCTCTCTCTCTCTCTATTTTTATCTTTCTTTTGCATTGACGAATATAAACAAAAAAAAAAAAAGATAAAAAATTATACGATAATCCTCCAAGACTTCCAATAATAATAATGATAATGATAATGATAATGAATTTGAGTAAAAAAATCATTTGGAAAGATTGAAAAATGTGTCTGACAATGAGTTGTCTGAGTTGTCTGAGAGAAAAAGAGAAAGAGAAAGAGAAAGAGAGAGAGAGAGAGAGAGAGAGAATGAAATGGTTGAAATGTTGAATGTGAGAGTGAAATGTCAGTGTGAGATGAGTTTAAATAAATCGTTTTTTTTTTTTATATAATCTCAAGATGGAAAGTAAGAAAATCGTAAATTAACGTCAACGATGATAAGAAGAACATCACGAAGAATATCAAAGTAGTTGAATTTTCCACCTAAATTTTCCTTCTCGTCGATTTTAATAATAAAGAAGAAGAAGAAGAAGAAGAAGAAGAAGAATAAAAAGAATAAAAGGAAGAATAAGAAGAAGAAGAAGAAGAAAAAGAATAAGGTTGAATGTCACATCTTTCGAACGAGATCAAATTGGAATGAGTCCAAACACTTAAGACGCATTAAGGGCACGCCCTATAAGCCAACGTCGGGGATTAGAAAAATCTGCAACTTTAAAATTAGACTCGATTTGCATATACTGCCAAATCTTATTCGATCAGACAATTTTTCAAAAAAAAAAACTTGAGAAAGGAAAAAAAGAAGAATGGAAAAAGAGAGAGAGAAGATAAAATGAATGATAGAAAGAGAGAAGGAGGGAGAGAAAGGATAAAAGTACAGGGAAGAATAGAAAGAGAGAAAGAGAGGATAAAATGAAAGACAGAAACAGAGATAGAAAGAAAGWGAGAGAGAGGATGAAATGAAAGATAGAAAAAAATGAGAAGATGATTTTCTATCCCTACCAGAAAGAAGAGGATGATGGGTAAGGGCGTATCCGACATATTTGACGTTGTATTGGACAATTATTAACTTCGAAAATAATCTTCCAGAACACTTGTCCTGCTAATGAGACTACGTGAAAATGAAAATAGAAATAGAAATAGAAATCAAATAAAAATAAAAATAATAGTATTGGAGAACTGGATTTGTTCGAATTACATGGCAAGTGTTAACTGTAGTGTAAATTGTTGTTAATATGCTTTTCAAACAAAAATTCCCAATAACAAGGGTATGAGGGAGATTCTAATAATTGTTTCGATTATTTTATTTCTATCTTTTACTTTAATAAAAAAAAAAAAAAAAATGAATCCCTCTCTTATTACTATAAAAATACAGATACAGATGATAGATAATGAATCCAATAGTAAACGAAAATGGAATACACAATTCTTAAAGTTTTAAATAGAATTTGAACAAAAATAAAAATAAAAAGAAAAGGAGTGAAATAAAGGATTGGAAGATTTGATCAGGTAACCATTACCTTGATTTCTTTTTTTTTTTTGGGCAAGTAAACCATATTTAAATACAGATATAGATGATAGATAATGAATCCAATCATAAACAAAAATGGAATACACAATTCTTACAGTTTTAAATAGAATTTGAACAAAAATAAAAAGAAAAGGAGTGAAAGAAAGGATTGGAAGTTTTGATCAGGTAACCATTACCTTGATTTCTTTTTTTTTTTTTGGGCAAGTAAACCATATTTAAATACTGATATAGATAAAAGATAATGGACACAATCTTAAACGAAAGTAGAATACAATTCTTAAAGTTTTAAATAGAATTCGAATAAAAGAAGAGATGAAAGTAAAGATTTGAATTTTTGGTCAGGTAATCTATCACCTTGATTTCTCATTTTTTTTATTGCAAGTAAACTATATTCTAAATTTTAAAAATGTACCCCCTAATCACCCCCTATTTCTAACATGCCAGATAATTAACAGATTTTCATACTGAACATGTGTGTCCACACTGAACTTGGATTTACGTGGTCATTTTGTTTGTTTATTGATTGAATGATTTAAAGAAACGATTAGTAAAATAAAAATAAACAAATTTTTAATAAAATTGATACATACACACACACATATGTGTATACCCACGCAGGCAGATTTATATATAAATATTACGTAAACAGTAAGATTTGATCTGTAGGGATCAAGAGTATCAAGTTCTCTGGTTCTTCCGTTGATTCCATCTAAAGTAATTTGAACGTGTGGTCGGAAACAATAGAAAGAGAAAGAGAGAGAAATAGACAGAGAGAGAGAGAGAGAGAGAGAGAGAGAGAAGCTCACTTGTTAAACCTGACTTTGGAAGTGAAAGTTTAGTGCAAGGTGGACGGGTTATCGTTTGGTTGAGAGCAATAAAGACCTGGGTTTGGGATTATTACGTATGCCTTATACGTTCCATCCAAAATGATACTTCACAATATTTACATTTTTTTTTTTTTTTTTTTTTATGTACCAGTATGTACTACTATCATCCTTTATATTTACATTCACATTGTACATGCACTATTCATAGAAATAACACTATTAACAACAACAATATCAACAACAACAACAACGACAGCAGCATTAATAATACTAAATTATTAATGTGTGATACAAAATATATATTATATAATATAATATAATATAATAAATAATAATACTACATTAATAATAATAAAAAATATATATAATAATATAATAGGCTCTTATATACGAATTAACGCCATCGGAGCAAAAATTCCGCTAATGCGCCAATAAAGAGCAACCTTGTTGTTTGCACAGAGCGTTTCGTCAGGGTTTCATCAGGATTGCGTCAGGGTTTCGTCAGGGTTGGGTCAAGGTTTCGTCAAGGTTTTTGTCATTTGTCGTAACAATTTAAGGTGTAGATTGGCGCATTAGCGAAATTTTGCTGCACTGACGTTAATACGTAAGTACTGTATAATATAATAAATAACAATATTACATTAATAACAATAATAATAAAAAGTAAAAACAATAGTAACAGTAAATAGTAAAAAATGACAACATCTAGTATTCAAATAATATATTGATTGGTTTAGAAAGTAATGTAATTTTTGCCTGATTAAACTAAAGGCATTGGTTGATAAAACCTGACTCGTAAAAAATATTTCAAACAAAAAGTGTGGGTACGAATTACAACGTTAGAAGAAAAAAAAAAAACATAAGTTGGGTCGTTTAATGAGAAGAGAAAATATTAAAGAAAAAAACGAAATTACCATCACCACTACCACCACCATAATTGCCACCATCATCATTATCATTACCATTAACACTGGAATAACGAAAAAATAAAAAAACAGGTAGAAAAATGTTAAAAGAACGCACAGAATGAAAGTAACCGGTCATATACTCTCTTTCTCTCTCTCTCTCTCTCGAGTGCAAAACGGCAAATAAATCCTGATAAAGTTAGGTAGAAAAAAAAACAGAAAATAAAACCCATGATAAATCTCAGTGCAACCCCCATGTCCCCCTTGCCCTTCTTGAGTTCCCCCTTTCCTCTTCTTGAATTCCCCTTTCTCATACAGTTTTTCTTGTTTTCCTTGTATATATCTTCCCCCTTCTACCTTTCTCTCTCTCGAGATGGTCTTACAAGAAAAAGGAAAGGGGTTAGGAAGGGGTATAGGGGATTGAAGAAAAGGAAAAGTATGAAAACGCTTTTGTAGAAGTATAGTTAGAGTTGCTTTACAAGGTAGATCATCATTTATTTATGTCACGCACGCGACCAACCAACCAACCAACCAAACAACCAACCCGTCATCGTTCACCTTTTCATTCGAACAAAATAAAAAAAGGGAGTAAAAGATACAGAAAAAGAAATAAAATAGAATAGGAGGAAAAGTAGAACAAAAAAAAACAACATATACTTAAAGGGATGCAAAAAGTTTTTAACGAGAAATAAATCGAAATTCTATTGCCACCTTATTATATATATATATATATGTAAATAATACAAGTACAAAAACATATATCTAATATACAAAATAAGAAAAGAAAATATATATAAATATATAATATAAAATAATATAAAATACGGTATTCTTACGTATTAACGCCATTGCAGCAAAAATTCCGCTAATTCGCCAATAAAGAGCAATCTTGTTGTTCGCATACAACAACCTTGTTGTTTGCACACAGCAACCGTCAGGGTTGCGTCACGGTTTCGTCAGGGTTTCAACAGGGTTTCGTCAAGGTTTTGTCAGGGTTTTTGTCATTTGTCGCAACAATTTAAGGTATAGATTGGCGCATTAGTGGAATTTTGCTATGGTGGCGTTAATACGTAATCACCTAAAATACTATAAAATACTATAAAATAAAATAAAATAAAATATATATATAACAACATCTAGTTACYATTCATAGTAATAGTAATAGTATACATTAATAGTTTGTATCATAATATTAGTAACACCATTAGTATTTAGTATCATTCGTATTTAATGTACTTTTTCGATGATGTTTTCATATATACATATATTTGAATGTGTGTATGTGTATGTATTAACAAATATACATTTATGTACTCATAGAGTAGAATATATTGGAACATATTTGCTTGTTGGGATGAGGATGAGGATGAGGATTGGGATGGGGATGGGAATTGGGGGATTGGGGATGGGGATGAGAAGAAATGCATATGTGTTGAATATGACGATACATGTGATAGATAAAATGCATAATATTTGATGTTGAAAGCAATTCTGGCTGGAGTCCCATTTAAACTGGGGCCAACAAATTGGGTGAAAATAAATGCAGAAATACTTTGATTCGTTTTGACTATTCACGTCATTTCCTATATTATATACATCTGAAGAAATCCAGAAAAAAAATCTTTAATAAATATAATAATAAAATCTTGGATAACTATCAAACTTGTCAAAATTATTATTCAAAATTTAATACATTTTAGAATGATTCCTTTAAAAAAAAAAAAAAAAACATCTAATGCTATCTTTAAATGAATCCAAAAATTGTATGCAATATTAAAACATAAAATTGATCGATCTAATATATACAAAATAACAACATAAAATGTATATAAAATAATATAAAATAATATAAATAATATAATATAAAAAATATAAAAAAATAAATACGAATTAGCATGAATTAAAATTACAAAAACCAAAAACAACATTACATCTTCTTTCTTGTCTTATTGTCAATCTAATGCATCGATAAAATAACAACAACAAAATAAAATGATAAAAGAAGAGAGGACATAAGGGGACCTAAGGGGAGGAGGAGGAGGAGGGGAGGGGGTGGGGGGTTTAAGAAAGATATTTTCTCTTTTTCTTTCTCTCTTTCTGATGCGAACACGACGACGTTCCACGAATCTTTTAAAACGAGCTCGTGGTACACACGAAGTCATCTTCTTATCGAGCCCTCCCCGACCCCACATCTCCCCTGTTTCTCCCTTCTCCTCCCACACACACACACACACACATACATATATAGTTTTTTTATCTTTCTCTTTTTAACACGAAAACGCAAACGCAAACGCAAACGCAAACGTAAAAGCAAAAGCGACGAAAACGAGAACTTGTACCCGTTCGTTGCTTTCTCAATCTTCCTCTACTACTACGACTACTAAAACTACTACTACTATTGATACTTTTTCTTATTTTTATTCTCTTCTTCTTCTTATTCTTCTTTTTCTTCCTTCCTCCTCTTTTCACCTCCCACAGGGCATCTTTTCCAAGAGATAAAAACGAAGTCTTTGGACGCTTGCTTGCGTAAAACTCTAAAACCCGATCGGTGGTTCTCTGTTTTCCCATATACCCACACAATCACACACACAGACAGACACAGTCACACCCATAGACTCAGACAGATACAGTCACATCCACAGACACAAACAGATACAGTCACATACACAGATACAAACAAACACGGCCACATCTGCAGACTCAGACAGACACAGTCAAACCCACAGACAAAGACAGACACAAGTCACAGACACAAACATAGACAAAAGTACTTTATATACATATATGTATAGTTCAGTAAGAGAAGTAAGAGAAGTAAGAGAAGTAATAGTAGTGGTGTGATAGTTATAGTAATAGTAATAGTTGTAGTAGTAGTAGTAGTGGGGGTAGGGGTAGGAGTAGGGGAAGGAACTTAAAATTTCTCAAGGAAACTTCGATTTAATCCCGAGCAATCGAGTTTCTTGATTACAAACTCCTACCCAGTTTCGTAGAAAGCTACGGTTAAAAGTTTCAAGGAGACTAGTGTGAAAAAGATAGAAAAAAAGATGGTAACAGAAGATGAAGAAGATGAAGATGAAAAAGACAAAAAAAGAAAAACAAAAAAAAAATCAAATAAAACTAAAAGACAATACATTAACTCTTTCGCTACTACGAACCACTATAGTGGCCCTCCACAAAATACCACTGAGATACTACAGGCCACTATAATGGTTCTCTATAAAATACCACGTATTTTACATGTGACAAACATATGCACAGTTCACATCAAATATTTCAGTAGGGACATGTAATTTTAGTATTTTGTTTCTTTCAATTAAAAACTGTTAATATCATCAACAAAATTACTGAAAAATACTGAAAAATAAAGTATAGTTTCGATACTGCACGTATTAACAGAACATACAGTAAAAGTAGAGCTTCAAAAAACACACTTGTAATAAAAGGGTTAAAAAGGATTGTTGAAAGAAAAATAAAAAGGAAGTAGAATGCATATTATGCACCATCGATTACGATAAATGTGATGGATGTGTAAATGTGCCAAAAGAAATACTATGCTCCAAATGTTTTATATCTATATATGTATATATATATACATATGCACATGTATTTCTTATTTTATGTATTATATACAACACCGTTATACTTTATACATATACACATTTATATAAGAAAAATCTCTATAGTGGCTTTTCTTTAGAAAACGAATCAAGCAAGCAAGCAAGCAAGCAAGAAAGCAAGCTTCTGAAATAAGAGCAAAGGATAGAAAGGAGAACGGGAAATGGTGAGAAAGATAAACGTACAACTGTAGCCAACTTTCCCACGGAAGAACTTAAAAAAAAAAAGAAAAAGAAAATAAAAAGAATAAAAAGAATAAAAAGAATTAGAAGACATGAAATTAAGCTACAAATTTCTTATCCCACGTACATTTGATGACGTGCAGTCTTCATGTATGTGTCTGTGTATGTTGTAAGTACAATTGTTAAATAAAAAAAAGAAAAAGAATAAAAAGAATTAAAAGACACGAAATTAAGGTACAAATTTCCTATCCCACGTTTGATGTGTGCAGTCTGCATGTGAGTCTGCATGTAAGTCTGCATGTAAGTCTGCATGTAAGTCTGCATATGAGTCTGCATGTGAATCTGCATGTGAATCTGCATGTGAGTCTGCATATGAGTTTGCATGTAAGTCTGCATGTGAATCTGCATGTGANAGTCTGCATGTGAATCTGCATGTGAATCTGCATGTGAGTCTGCATATGAGTTTGCATGTAAGTCTGCATGTGAATCTGCATGTGAGTTTGCATGATGTAAGTCTGCATGTGAATCTGCATGTGAGTTTGCATGATGTAAGTCTGCATGTGANTGTAAGTCTGCATGTGAATCTGCATGTGAGTTTGCATGATGTAAGTCTGCATGTGAATCTGCATGTGAGTTTGCATGATGTAAGTCTGCATGTGAGTTTGCATGATGTAAGTCTGCATGTGAGTCTGCATGTGAGTTTGCATGTGTGTGTATAAAAAAGAACAAGAAAAAGGGTTGAAGATATACGTCAGTTTCAAACAGGATGAAAAGTTAATAGAAAAGTTTTAATCATTGTGGATAACGAAGCAAGTTAAAACGTTAAATGACTTCCCACCCATAAACATTATTTTGTGAACATAGAAAAGAAGTTTGGTTCGAGGGTTCTTTTTCTCTTTTTCTTTTTTCTTTTTTTTTTGTTTGCAATCGTCACAAGTGAAGAAAAACAAGTAAAACCAACGAAGTATTCTACCAAATGGTTCAGATGCATGTTGGTTCATCTTATGGGAAACATAAATAATTTTATACTGAATACGATACGATACTAATGATGATAATGATGATAATATTATATAAATGAATTGATAACATTATTTATTATTTATTATTTTTTTTTTTTGTTTAATTGGAGTCACAGGAAATTTGTAATATTTTTAATTGAATTCTAATGTCAAACGTATAAGAGAATAATCAAATAAATATACATGTATATATGATAATATTAAATTATGATAATTATTAATGAACATTATAATGATATTCAATGAATATAATTATTATAAATGAAAAATGTATTCAATTATTGAAAATTATTAGCTTGATTCAATAAATATTCATTTTATCCGATAATTTAAATGGCAATCCCATTAGTTTTCTTTCAATGTATTCTTTTCTTTTCTTTTTTTTTTTTTGTAATTATTTTTTCAATCGATTAACCTATATATATTTATAGTCTCGAATTAAACTATTTCTTTTATTGTAATTCAACTAAAAATATTAAACGTAATAATTTCAAAAAAAAAAACATACGAAGTTCGAAACGTAGGAAAATCCATTAATTTTGTTTTTTTAACTTTTGTTCCTCTCTTGCTCTCTTATTGGATTAAAATTTACATTAACCAACCTAACCAACATTTAACATTTTTAATTGAAACTAAATATTTGCATGAACATAATTTCTAAACACTTCAAACAACAACTTTGTAAATATTCGACTATCGATAATACAAGAATTTAATTAACATTGAGTTTTAAGTTAATTAACATTGAGTTTTAAATAAAGTGTTTTAAAGAGGTTTAACCCTTTGAGTGATGAATACTTTTACTTAAAATATTTTCTACAAACAGTATTGTTTATTATTAACTAAATTTTAATAAATCAAGTTTTAGTTTTTATAAATATAATTCAATTGATTAATATAAACAAACATAATTCATGCATCGATAAACAACTCTGATAATTTTTATCAAACACATATATGCGTCTATAGCACTGAAAGGGTTAAAAAAAAATAAAAAACAATTAAATCTACCAAAAGAGAAAGAGAATACAATTATCTCATAATTTGGAAATCTATTCCGAATTTAAAATTAACCTAAAAAAGGAATAATATCTCGTAGAGTTGATTTACAAAAATTGTTCTTTCTTCTTCTAATCCCAAATAAAAAAAAAAAATAAAACAAAGTGAAAATGTAGGAAAAAAAAAAAATAGCTGTGAGTGAGTATGATGAACATATATATATATGTATATGTATAAAGTGAGCAAACACAAGAGAAGGATGTTTAAGGAAGTACACCTAATATTTTACCTTCCGTGGTACCGAATCTCTATTTTCTCTTGGAAATGGTGAAGGTTAACGAGAAAAAAATGCGAAGTACCTCCTCTCGTCTATGAAACGAGTATCATCTCTCTCTCTCTTTCTCTCTCATTCTCACACACTCTCATTATCTTTCTCTCGTACATTTGTAAAAGGTGGTAGTAATAGGAGTGAACAATTTTTCACGAGAAAAAAAATCAAGCGTTTAGAAACGTTGCTTCGTTTTCGTTTTATTCTCTCTCTCTCTCTCTCTCTCTCTCACACACACACACACACACACGTTTTTTAACAAAATGAAAATGGAACAAAATATATAATAAAAAAATAAAAAAGATGATTGAAGTTTAAAACAGCGCGTGCCGGTGACATGACGGTGGTGCCCTTTTCTTCCTTCCGGAACGATCAAAGATGATGCGTGTGCTAAGTTCTTTGGATGACTCATGAAAAAAGGAAGGAGTTACATGAGTATGTGTAAAATACTAATACACATACATATACACACTTAAACATATACTGAGGAAGACAAATACACGCGTGTTAACAGTCATGTTGTGTAAGAAAGGTGCGTATGAATGTGAATATGTGTGTACGTGGATTCTGGTCGGCAGGAACAAGCCGAAGAGGAAAAGGAGTAAAACAAGAAGAAGAAGAAGGGAAAGGGAAAGGGAAAGAGAAAAAGAGAAGGGGAATTAAAAAAAGAAGAAAAAAGATCAAAGAAGAAGAAGAAGAAGAAGAGGAGAAGGAGGAGAGGAACAAGAACGGTGATCACGCGCGAACCGGACGCGTGTAAATACACAGGTATGTATGTATGTACATACATTTACTTATTTACTTAAGTATGTATATGAAAAGAAGAAGAAGAAGAAGAAGAAGAAGGACGCAAGAAACCAGTAGAAAGAGATAGAAATGGATTACGAGGCAAGACAGGGTGCAAGTAACATCGAACTAACCAGAAAAATATCACCACTTGGATTTTCTATCTCTACTTGTCTATGTATGTGTATGTTAGATAAAGAAAGATAAAGATTTAAAATAAGAATAAGAGATAAAAAGATAAAGATAATGGTAGATGGTTGGTTGGTTGGTTGGTTGGTTGGTTGCTTACTTGCAGAAAGTATTTATTTCCGTCTGACGATTAGATTCACTAAAAAGTGATATAAATGGTGAGAGAGATGGTAAAAAGGGTCTTTCCAACTGACACTGTTAGCTGGGTGAGGGTTTCAGGGTGAAATGGGGGTAGGTGGGGAGGTGGGGAGGTAGGTAGGTGGGGGAGTATCGATCTTTTCAAACTCTCAAGGAAGAAAATTATTCTCGTCTTATCCTCTTCTTCTTCTTATTCTTATTCTTCTTCTTATTCGACTAATTCCTCGTTATCGGACGACTTTAAAACTATTTCATTTTCTTCATAAATCTTTTCTCAAATATATTATTAAGTTGATGCAAAAGTAATACCGAGTAAGAGGAAGGGGAAGGAAAAGGGATAGGGATTTTTTTTTTCTTTTATTTTATTTTTTTTTATTTTATTCTACTGCGATTAGGTACTTATCGAATTTATTAATGGCTGTAATGTAATTTTCGTTTAAGGATAATTTAATTATGAATTATATGTGAAATTATTGAGAAATCGAATAAATTGTTATTTTCGTTCCCCACCATTTGTCGAAAATTCAAATCAATATTAAAAAATAAATTTCAAAAAGAAATGTATAATTAAATTGAAAATACTAATATAGATTTCAAATGATAAAAAAAAATTGAAAAGAAAACACGTGTTAATTATAATGTCATTTATTTTATTATAATTTATATTTATTATATTGAAAAATAAAATATGAATATGAAAATAATTTTATTATATAATTTCATTTAAATATATTATTTATTTCGAAATTTATTTCTTATAATTTAACATTGAAATCACACACATTTTGAAATATAAATTTAAAGTACTAACACATTTCAAATGATAAAAAAAAATTGAAAAAAGAACACGTGTTAATTATAATGTCATTTATTTTATTATAATTTATATTTATTATATTAAAATAAAATGAATATTATATATTAAATAATTTTATTATATAATTTGATTTAAATATATTATTTATTTCGAAATTTATTTCTTACAATTTAACGTTGAAATCATTTTGAAATATTTCACGGTAGTAGTAAAGTAAATGGTGTCGTTACTACGTATGTCAAATTATTCTTAATATTTTAAATGAAAAAATTCAATGTGATGATTGTTATCATTACGATATTAAACATTTACACATACCAGATAAAAAAAAAAAAGATTGTTGATAACGCGATTAATTATTGATTAATTTAATTATTGATTAATAATACAAATTTGATTGAATTTTGAGGTTAATAAACGACGTTTACTTTCAATCTAATAAAACAAATGAAATATTTAAACTAATCACAAATTATTCTGATGAATGTTAATGTTAATCATTAAAAATTAATCCTTCATGTTTTGTTTTTTCTTGGAAATAAATTGAAACAATTTCTCAGTTTCTTTCATTTAGTGAGTAAAAAAGCAATTCATTCGTGTGAGCTAAAATTGGAGGATTTCCGGTGTCGTCATACTTTGAGAATAAAAAATACAAAGGATGAAAGATCATTATAACTAGAAAATTCACCCAAATTAAAGTAAGAAAAAAAAACATTTTACTACGAAATCATTTTATTAATCAACTAAGATTCTACGAATATTCAGACGAAAAATAAAAGAAAAGAATATCCGCCATTATACGCAAACGACGTACGAGATCAGCGTAAGAAAACGAAAATGCAGATACTGTTAGTTTTAACGATGCATTCCAAAAAAAAAAAAAGAAAAAAAAACAATATGAAAATTAAAATACAGAAAACAGTAAAGAAACATTATCCCAAAAACAATTTTCCATTAAACACCATGAAATGGTTGTTGGGGGTGGGTGTCTTACTTTTCAATAAAAACTAAAAAACAAAACCAAATAGAAACTTAACAACAACAACAACAAAATGGGATACAATCTAATAACAAAGTTCAACATAACCTATAACAATGAATTAAATATAAATATAATATATAAAAATATTATATCTTATTCTTAATATATATATATATATATATATATATATATATAAATTACGTGTGACGTTGTTTGTCCGCAATGAACTCCTAAACTACTGAACCGATTTTCATCAAATTTTGCATACTTTGTGCAGTTTCATTCAACTTGAAAGATAGGATAGTTTATATTTCAATTTATAATTGCAATATTATTTTATTCTCTGTTAGTTCGATAAGATTCTAACATGATGGTGGTATAAGGTAATTCGTTAACTGGATTGAGTAATAATTAACAAAATAATTCATAGTAAGAGTTCAACATAAAAAAAAAAAACACTAAGAAAACAAATTGTCCATTAAACACCACGAAGTGTTTGTTAATAGGTGTGTGTATTACATTCTAACCAAAACTAAGAAACAAAACCAAATAGAACTCTAACAACAGAACAAAAAGGAGTACAATCAAAGTAGTTATTATTAGAAATAGAAAAAGATAGTAAATAATCGAAACATATCAAGGATACAAAAGAATACAACCAAACGAAATAAAGAAAGAAAGAGAGAGAGAGAGAAAAAGAAAGAAAGATAAAAAGAAAGAAGGTAGCCCTTGGTCCCCCTTTCCCGTCATCTTCTCATAGTTCTACAACATCGTCATAGTCCATCGTCATAGACCGTCGTATAACTGCTGTGAGAGTCCTGAAGAAGAATGCTAGCCATCTGGCAGAGAGAACACACTGTGATTCCCTCTCTCTCTCTCTCTCTCTTTCTCTCTTTCAAAGTATGAGAGACCCGACCTCTCGTCCACACGTTTTGCTTGGTGGCGCCTACCCCCACAAATTCTTCCCTTTTTTTACATTAAATAGAAAGAGAGAAAGAAATAAAGAAAGAATAAAAAAAAAACCTAACAACAACAACAACAACAAGAACGAAAAGAAGGGGAAATGAACAGACAGAGAAAAAGAACCAAAGGACAAGTTACACGAATACGAGAAGGGTGGGGTGAGGGGGTTCTAGGGGAAGAAGAAAAAAACAGAAAGATAAAGTATCCAAAAAGTATGATGGGGAAGAGATGAAAGAGAGGGGGTGGGGTGGGGTGGGGTAGCGAATTGAAGGGTGGTGATGAGGGGGACATGAGGGGGGATGGAGAGAGGAGGGAGGGGGAGGGGTCGAAACGATCGAAACTGGTCTTTCCCACGCAAAATTCAGAACACATACTCGTCTTACTAATACATTTTTACACATCCAAATATTTGTAAAAAATATTATACACATGCATAACATTAATATCTAATAAAGGAACCAAAAATATAAAGAATTGTGTGAGAGAATAATTCGTAAAAAAAAAAAAAAAAAAACATTTGATTGAAATAAGGGTGAAAGAAAACATCTTGTAATGATGTGTAGGGGGATTTTAATTCTTATGGTATAATTCGAAATAGGATAAGAAGATTATTAAAGGGTTAAGGAGAGAGAGATAGTAAAAACATACACGAGTGTATGTATGTGTTGACGCGAGTGTGTATGTGTGTGTGTGTGTGTGTGTGTGAAACGCACGTGCCTTGTTGAAACTACGTAATCCGTTATCAGAGGCGCCGATCAAACGTCAGAGAGACATCCCGTGTGTTTCTCTTATGTTAAGTTCCATAGAAACGAACGCGACATACATAATAAAATAGTAAATGCATATACGTGTGCATATGTGTATATATATATATACGTATATGTAATTAGGAGATAAGCAATTCATGGTAAGAAGACTAAATAAAAAGAGAAAAATAATTGGAAGTAATAGGAGTGGTGGTATTTAAGAAAATAATTAATAATAGTAATAGTAATAATGGTAACAATAAAGATAAATAATTAATATTAATAGTAGGTAATAGTAGGTAATAATAGAAGAGTCAAAGTTTTCTTTGATCACTCGGCTTATAAAACATACGACATTTGAAATATTTATAATTATTTAAATACCGTTTTATTGGTGTATTACTTTTTAGTTATTTTTTTCTTTTTTTGCTTAATAATTCCCTAGAAGAACCTATTTACTTTTTGATATAATATATAAAATTATTAATATTTATTTATTAATTAAACATAACTTTATTAATATATATTACACTGTATATTACCTGTATTTTATTTTATTCTAAATAAATCTCTAAATAAAAATAAATGCATTTTTTGGTAATGCATATAAACCTACATATATATATATACATACACACACCTTTCCCCCTTATCCACCATACAGGGAGGAAAAGGGGGACAAAATAAATCTTATCAAAATAAATCAAATAAAAAGATTGAAATATTAATATTGTTTGAATTTGTATATCTCACCGGCAACGATGACAAAGAGGAACAATATCCAAGTATCCATGAGTGTGCCGGCACGTAAACGTAATTGGAAGCTGCTCCAAGGTGGTGGTAGCAGCGACGACGACGACGGTGGCTGAGGATTGACGAAAAGGTGGAGATTATGGTGGTGGCAATGCCGGTGGCTAAGCCGGTGGTGCTGAAGGGAGAAGAGGATGATTCCACATCAGGCACGCGGACGCATGGTAAATCGTGGCGTGCGTCGAATCCAATGACTTTAACGTCGTTGACTAATAATAATAATAATAATAATTGATGCACTTTGTATTTTGTATTTTTTAATTCACGAACAAGACAGTCTGAGTTTGACAGTTTGAAATATCCAAAGAGGATGTTATATATATATATATGTGTGTGTGTGTGTATATACGTCTTTCTCTTTCTATTTCTCACATCGTTTCTTTAAAGACTCCCCCCACCCCAACCAATGTTATCTGTAAACCGGGTAAAGGGGAGTATATAGGATATATCTTCCTTTTTTCTTCTTCTTCGTCTTCTTTTTATTATCCTCCTGGTTCTTCTTCTTATTCTTATTCCTCTTATTCTTCGTCCTTCTAGTTGGCTACCAGTATCAAACACGTCCTACCTTTTCACACACGAGAAGAGACAGATAGGTGGTAGATGTTACGTTATAAAGAAACAACACGATTTTATTACTCCCGATAAATGATCACTAAAAAAAAAAAAATAATTAGAGAAATATATATAAGGATTTTAATAGATAAATAGATAAAATAAAGAATGATAATAAAATGTGATTTAATACTTTTTTATATATATATCTTTTTTAGTTATTTTATTTTTTCTTTGAATATGTCTATGAACGAACGAACGAATGAACGAACGAAGGAACGAGAGGAATCTCGAGGTGGCACACTGGCTCTCTCTCGAGTGACGGCACGGCGCGCTTATAAGCGACCACCGTCGTGCTCTCACCGTCGCGTTACCCGGAGTATTGACCGACTCCGTTCTTTCGTTTCTCGTGACGCTCGGAGGGCGGCGGCGGCGACGCCGACGACGACGACGACGACGACGGCGACGACGACGACCACCACGACGACGACGACGACGACGACGACGACGACGACGACGACGATGATGATGACNGGGCGGCGGCGGCGACGCCGACGACGACGACGACGACGACGGCGACGACGACGACCACCACGACGACGACGACGACGACGACGACGGCGACGACGACGACGACGGCGACGGCACAAGAGGAAGAGGAGGAAAAGGAAACGCGCGCACTATACGAGAAAAAGACCGACGACGTTAACCCCACGAGCGAGGAAGAGAGACTGACTAATCTGAAAGAGTGGGGATGCCCGCACTGAAGACCCGAGTTGCGCGCGCATCTCACTGAATGCGCGCAACCAATCCCGTACGCTACTCCAAATCGAATAGAAATCAAAGTGTTCAGCGCGGTTTTATGCGCGCGCAATCACGCATGCGTACTTCCATATGTCACCTATCACGCATGCGCACCTCTATACGCCGCCAACCACGACGACACCCGTCAAAGTGAATGAGCCTTTGCCTACCTACCTTTTCTCTTCTTTCTTTCTTTTTTTTATAAACCTTTTCCATTTTCTTTTAACATTTTATTCTATCATCTTTTTCTCTTATATTTATATACATATATATATATATATGTATATTATTTATATGATCTTTTCTTTCCTTATCCTATCATTACTTTTTCTCTTCTTCTCGTTCATAGTTATCTTTCTTTTATTATTCTTTTCTGTTTATCGGATAAGAATACCAATTGTCCGTTTTTATTTAAAAAAAAAAAAAAATACATACATTTTTACATTGAAAATCATTTATAAACAAACACGAATAATTTTCTAACGTTCGAACGTTTTCCCATCATTCGATTTTCGTATGTACGACCATCGTTAAAATAAAAAACTATCCCAATTTGTATGCAAAGCAGAGATTTTAAATTGAAGACAAAGGGAGATAAAAATAAGCAACGAGGGGGGAGGTGGATTGGAGGGGGTGGACGGGGGGTGGGGGTGGTTAAGCGAGATTCGTTTGAAACTTTAAATGAGAATGATTTATTTTAATTGTCGCGTCTAATAATTCGTAATATTCTGCAAAGTATTTAAAAGTAAATGAAAAACTTTGTTGTTGTTGTTGTTGTTCACAGTCGAAGGTGGATGAGATGGATTGATGATTTTTGTACGAATAAATAAAAGAATCGAGAAAGTATCGAGTGTTTTGTAAACCTGAAGCCAAATTTTCGTTTAAGATCGTCTGGTTGAATTAAACGATGGATATACGATGGTTCGATTATATCTGATTATAAGAGGGACCCCCGACGTCTACCAATAGTGGAATGGACAGGTTGGGTATAAGGCTAATAGGTGCTACGGGTATCGAAGATTCTCATTAGACCATCGATCCATAGAAAGAAAAAGAAATAAGGAGACGAGAGGAGAGTGGGGGGGATATTAGAATGCGATCAAGAGAATCGTATTCTTACCTTTTCTGAATTATTTATATTAACTTAGGTATATATATATATGTATATGTATATGTATTTCTAACACAATGGAACTGGTAGACGCAGAACGAATAACAACGCAACCTAACGGATTTTAGATTTAGTCGGGGACCATTGCATTATTGTTATCGACACGTTGAAAATTGACTTGAATCAAATTAGACTTTCTTCTCTCTGGTCCAACAACCTTAATATCAAAATCTAATCACGTATCAATTCGTCATTCATATTAAATCGAAATCACGATTAATAATACACTTTGTGATTTGATTTGATTTGATTATTATTATTATTATTTGTTATTTATTTTAATAGATTGATTTAATTAAATTGTACGTTGAATAGAAAATAAATCAAAAAAAAAAAACAAAAAATAGATGTATTGATTGTAACGTTAGAAAAAATATTAGGTCAAATAGTTCGAGTTAATAGAAAGTATAACGGAATGTCTGATCTCTCATATCCAAAAATAGGAAACCCTTGGAAACAACGAGTTACTCTCGACGTAGTCTCTTCTCTGTTTAGAACTTTATTTTAAAAACTATTATTAACCTACTAGAAAACTGTATCTTTTTTTTTATTTTTATTTGTTATCTTTTCACGTTGCTAAATTTTCTCTTTGATGAAGCAACGAAAAAAATGTTATTTTTAACAGTAGCATATATATAGAAACGTATTATGTGCAATTTTATTTGATGTCGGTGTCTGTCTCACACATTTGCAAAAATCATAAACGTATTCTATAAATCCTTTGTGGATACATTACCACATATATATTTACAGTTATATTTATTATTTAATTTGAAAGAAATTATATTTCATATCCAATATATTCATATGTGTGATCACTCTTTTCAAATATATATAAATATAAATAAAAGCATCGTAAACATTTCAAAAAATATTCAAAAATAAGTGGACCATTCACCCCCTCCTAAAAGTTCTAATTCGTTGTAAACTTTTTACAAAGTTTTCCATTTGAAAATTTACAATTTGTAAAACGATCGATCACAACCACTGTTAAACGTAACTTTGATTCCTGTGTCCCCTTTCCTTCCATTAATTTCAAATTACATTTGGTATTTTCACTTAAGCATGACAGAAAAATGCAACAGTGAGTTTGTTTAACGCGTTGATAGTTTAAACGTATTGCAAACATATAAATACCACAATTTAATTAAATTGCTATTTGTTACCATTTCAATTCAACCCTTTTCTATTCTTGTATTTTTCATTTTTTGGGAATTTAAATTTACATTTGTTGTTACTTTTTCGTACAAACACCAAGAGAATGTTTCGAAACAAAAGGGGGAAGGGGAAGGGGAAGGGGGAGCGGGGTAAACAACCTTAAAACTCGTAGTTCAATCAACGTAGACAAACTTTCAAACTTTATTACCTTTTAAATGTTTTTATTATTATTTTCATAGTTTCAATTTAGAAATAAAAGTCAAAGTCAAAAGTTTTCATACGTCAATCCCCCATCCCCCAACGTTTCAACCCCAATTTATTTTTCGCGGTCATCGATTAATACAAAAAAAAAAAAAAGAAAGAAACATGTGTGCAGATCACACGTGTTAAAAGTGAAATCTTCACAAAAATTAAGTTTCGAGAGAATGAGACGGAATACTAAATATCTGCTGTAGGATAATTGCATTCTCTTCTTATTTAGTGAAACGCGACCGTTTCATTGTCTCCCACCGTTCCGTTACATAGCCGCCTACCGCTCCGTTACACTTTTTTCAAATCACATTCATTCTAAAGAAGTTGTCACTTGAAAAAAAAAAAAAAAGAAAAGAAAAAAAGGAAAATATCACGAATAGAATTTAATATTCAGTTGAAGGGGCGAAAGAAATTATGAAATTTTTCGACAAGTTAATACACGCGATATTGCGATATTAAAATTTGCACAAAATACGTCAGGAAATAAAAAATTAATATTAATTATATCAAAGAGAACTCATATATACATCTAAATTATACTTTCAAACTGTAATCTGTGTGATATTATTTTAATTATTCATTAACTTTCATTTTGTTTCACATTCAAAACCTACGCAAATTATATTTGCAAGAAATGAAAATTAAAAATCTTACAAAAAAAAAAAAAAAACAGAAATAAATCGCAGATTTTATTCGAGAGATCTCGATAACTCGAGATGCACATCTTAATCTTCATCTTCATCTTCATCTTTTTATCTCATTGGAATAAAGAAACGAAAGAGGTGAGGATCTTTTGAAGAGATAAGAAGTTCAGTGTTGGAAGATCGTTTCAAGTTTACGAGAGATGTTTCGGTATTCGTATAAACGATCTCGATGTTATAAACAGGGTTGGTGAAGGGATGGGCGGATAGAGGGGGGAAGGGACGAATCGTATATACGCACGCGACCCTCTCGTAACTGGGCCTTTTTTTTTTTTTACAAACGTGTAACACCGCCCGCGGGGCTCTTTTGTTCAACTAGCACATTTTATTAGCTCTCGTCCCCATGTTTCGCGAGTACCTTAAAACCCTCCACATACACACACACAGACACACAGATAATCTTCCCTTTACTCCATCTTTCATCTATTTCACTCATACATATGTAAATACATACACACATGCATATAATTCGCGCGGCACTTTCGAATGCACCGCACCGAATTTTGAAACGACAAAAGGATTTTCGATGATCGACCGTAAACCATTTGAAGAAGGGTGATCGAAATGGGGAAGGGATGAAGGGTAGTAGATGTGGATGATGTGTGGGGAGGAAAAGGGAAAAACGTTGTTCTTTTCTTTTTTTTTTTTTGTTATCTTTCTCAGAGGGAGAATGAAACGAATTACATGAAACGAATTTTCCCTTTTTTTCCGAAATAAATCAACGTAACACGTGTAACTATTTTTAATAGTTGTGTTTTTTTTTTTGAGAAATGAAATGTTATAATTAATTATTATTTTAACAAATGTGATCGTTTTTTCAAGTGAACAAATTTCTTTAGAATGGGTGTGATTTGAAAAAAATGTAACGGAGCGGTAGGCGGCTATGTAACGGAGCGGTGAGAGGATATGTAACGGCCTTAACAAAAAATTGTTTATTAAAAATATTATTACATTAAATGCTAGTTTTTTTTTACTATATATATATATATATATGTTTGTGCGTGTGTATTATTTAAAGTTAAAGCAAATGCAACGAATTATAAGTTTAATGGTTGATGATATTTCTAAAAATAGAAATAAAAATTATAAAAATTATAAAAATACAAATTGTATAATAAATAATAATAATAATATAATAAAAGTATTGTAATAAATAATATAAAATAAATAATAAAATAAATATAAAATAATAATATAAAAAGCGCAAACATACATAACACACATATATAATAAATATTAATAATAATAATAATATATAATAAAAATATTATTCTATTAAATGTCCTTTCTTTTGATATACATTTTAATTTACTTCACACACATATATATATGTTGTTAAAACTAAGATAAATGTAATGATTAATAATGTTTGATAATATTTCTAAAAAAAAAAAACAAAGAAAAGGAATATAAAAGTTTCTATAAATACATTGTAGAAAATAAAATGAACAAAAATAATAAGCTTCTTTCATCAAGATATTAAAAATGTATAGTTATTAGACTTACGGTGTTAAAGCTCTGACGTTGGTTATAAGCGCGAAGAATTACCTTAAGGAAAAAGGAACTGTTTCCGTGGTGCGCCATTTAAGAAAGTGATTAACGTTAGCGTCTTGCACGCAAACGAGATTTCATTGTAGTCAACTCTAAGAAAAATAATAAAACTAAAAGTAAAAATAAAAATAAAAATTAAAAAAAAATAAAAATAAAAATAAAAATACAAAGAACTAAAATACAACAACATTTATCTCACATATTTTTCGAATTAACATCAACGTTGAAACATTCTGTTCCTCTCTCTCTCTCCCTCTCTCTCTTTCTAATATTCTTTTTTTATTTTAATTCTATATTATTGTTGTTATCTTCTTTTTATTTCTCGTTTTATATTTAATAATCTTTGTTCTATTTAAATAGAAAAGAAACAAAATTCTAATTCGTACAGTGGATTAACTTTGTAACGAAATCAATCGATGGGAACCATCAACCAACAGCAGCAGCAGCAGCAGCAGAAGCAGCAGAGGCAGAAGCAAAACTGGATTCGACATGGAACAGAATCGTGAATAGTATGACAATAGTATGATTTGCGAGATCGTACCGTACCAACCTACGTAATAATACCCACGGTTATGGTCTCTGTCTATCTCTATACCACCCTCGATATCCCTTTGTCCCTTTTGCAAAGGGTCATGAACTTTGAGTGATTATACTCTGCAGATATCTACTACTATTGCTTCTGCTTCTGCTACTGATGATCATCATGATGATGATAATGATAATGATGATGATGATGATGATGATGTTCTGCTTAACTTTGAAATTGCTTAGATTATTATTATTATTATTATTTAATATTAAACTAGTAGAGAGAGCTTTGATATAAATTAATCTTAAATCCAAGTAATGAACAACTTCAATTCAAGATTGTAATTTTAGAAATGATTTTATATATGATATAATTTATTATTTAATAATATTATTAGTTATTATTATGTATTATATATATATATATTTGTGTTATTAAATAAGATTTGATAAATTATTTGTGTCATTGATAGATTGTTATTATTAATATTATTAAAATTTTAAATCCAAATAACTTTAATTCAAGATTGTAATTTTAAGAAATAACTTTGAACATAATATTATTAATATTATATAAATAAAATTATATATTAATTAATAAAATAATTTATATTTGTAGCATTAATTAAGATTTGATAAATTATTTATATCATTGGTGGATTATTATTATTATTAATATTATTAAAATATTAAATCCAAGTAATGAACAACATCAATTCAAGATTGTAATTTTAAGAAATAACTTTGAACATAATATAATTAATAATTTAATAGTATTATTAATATTATATAAATAAAATTATATATTAACTAATAAAATAATTTATATTTGTATCTCTTTAAATAAGATTTGATAAATTATTAATATCATTGATAAATAATTATTATTACAATAATATTATTAAAATATTAAATCCAAATAACTTCAATTCAAGATTGTAATTTTAGAAATGATTTTCAACATAATATAATTAATTATTTAATAATATTATTAATCATTATTATTATCATCATTATGTACTTTTATCAAATATTTCAAAATAATATTGTTGAAATTAAAAACAAGGATTGAAATATAAAAAATGAAATAAAATAACAAAAAAAAAAAATTGATGATTCGTAGCGATGGTTTGTGATGTGTTTTTAACAAAACACGTTTAAAATTTATTTTTATAATTAATTTGTAAGTGAGATTAATTCATACAATTGCAATTGCACAATTATTATTAATGGACACTTTCGTAACACAAACATACACACACACGCACACCATACGTAATTATTATTTATTTCTTTCTTGCAATGGTTTAACAAAAAATTAAATATACACAGCATACATGTCGGTCAATATTTTTAGTATATAAGTTAACTATATATATATATATATATATATATGTGTGTACGTATGTGTAATTATAATTATCATGAGATGAACATATGATTTATTATTATTATTATTAATTTTTATTCTTCTTCTTGGTATTTATGTTTTTTCAAAATATAGATTTGTTTTTTTATTTTGCAACTATTTATAGGACACAAAATTTACTTAGTAACAAAAATGTTACTTTGAACTCCACTTTCCTCTCTCGTCGTTGTTATTTATTAATTAGTCAATACATCCTTAATTAAAACGTATTTAATTATTTTATACATGTGCGTTTTATATATATATATCGTCTCATTTAATATTCTTCATGATTATTTTTTACAATCTTGAAACACAAACTCCATTGAAATCATTGTACATGAAAAACAAGGATACATTTCTATTAGATGATTCGAAAAGTCGTTTTGTTATTTTGCTGATACAACAAATGGCCATTAAGTTGATACAAATCGACAAATAGTAGACACATGAGATCAATCGAAAGAATTTAATTGATCAAATTCAATTATTTATAATCACTTAATAACAAATTTCAGTTTAACCTCGATGCACAAATTATTATCTTCATTTGAACAAAAGAAAAACAAAACGAAAGGAAACTTTCGAATTTTGACTTTACGAATCATCTAATAGATCAAAATTCCTAGTCAAAACACGTACTATAGTTCTCATCGTCCACTTTCTTATCAATTTATTATCAAGATTGTTAAATATATTATTTCTTAATTAAAAAAAAAAGAAAAAGAAATAAAAAACATAAAAGAGTTTGTTTGTTTTTTTATTCGATATATCGATCGTAAGAGGAATGAACGAACAAATGTGTGTGTTAGTCATAGAGATACTGAGATATTATTATGGTGTTAGTACATTGACCTCTCTCACACACACATACAAAACAATTTCAAAATAACATATATATATATATCATAATTTCATTTTTAATCATCGTTTTACCTATTTTTTTTTTTTATATATTTTTATGTTCGTTTGTTTGTTTGTTTGGTTCTCTCTATTAAACTGCTTATAATTTTTTGTTAATTTTTTGTTAATTTTTTGTTTCCTTTGTTTAATTTTTTTTTATTATTATTATTATTATTATTATTCTTCGCGTGACTCGCATGTTGTGTTTATCACAATGATTCAATATTAATATTGACTATTTCATAAAACGTTTGAACTCCTAAAAGCGTTTTAACGAGCTAAGCAATTGCTTTGCTTATTCTTTCCTTTTCTTATCTTTTCTTTTCTTTTCTTTTCTTTTTTTATTACATTTTGTTCATCATCTATCATTTTCTATCTTTATAACTATCGTTTTATCTAACATTTTATTCTCATATTCTCACATATTTACGTTTAACATTTCAATCGATCAACATCGAACCATGTCATCGAACATACACACATTTCCACCTTCTCCCTTCAACCACCCACTCACCCCCATCATCACCACCCACATCTTTCACCACCTCCACCTACACTCCATTTTATTTTTATTTTTATTTTTCTTTCTTCTTTCTTCTTTCTTCTCATCGTCGTATAATTCTCCTACACCTCTTTCGTTTTCTTTATTACCCCTATTTCTCTGTCATGGACGGCGATATAAAACGTAGCGATTATTTACGGGTTTACATTATAAAGATGTATGTATGTATGTATGTATTTATGTATGTATATATGTGTGGGTGTTTTAATATATATGTGTGAAATCGTTTTGAGGAACGCTAATTCCTTAGAATCTAACAAAAACAAAAACAAAAACAAAATAACCCAATTTTATTTACGAACACGCGATATGCGATTATTGTTACTGTTTCTTTTTTTTTTTTTTCTTTTCAATCTTATTTATCATTATTGTTATTATTATTAGTAGTAGTAGTAGTAGTATTTTTAATTTTATTAAATAGTAGTTTGAAAATAGTTGAAACATCAATCCAACTAAAAAATCCTCCTACTCTGCTAAAAATTCCTCTTCACTTCCTTCATTTTTCTTTTCATTTTTTATTTATTTTTTTTTACTTTTTACTTTTTACATTTTCTTGTTCTTCATTTATATTTAACTTTTCGTATTCTATTTCCCTCGAGTTATTTTTTTCTTTTCGTTATTTCTATTTATTATCTTTCTCGGTTTATATTTATATCTTTGTCATTAATACACACGTCGTTACTTATTTATTTATGGAAAAGGAAAATAAATTCTTAGGTAAACACTTAACACATGATAATTATCATTTTTTAAAGTTATAATGAATAATAATAAAAATAATAATTGCAATATTATAATATTCACATACAATTGTAATCATAATTATAATTCAACATTTCTAAGCGTTGGATTAAAATGTTAATTACTTTCTTTTTTGTTAAATATCTTTTCTTTCTTTTTCTTATTCTTTTTCTTTCTCTTTTTTCAAATCAAATTTAATCTAACCATACAGTTTATTAGTTTATTGAATGAACTCAAGGTTATCTTATTATGGGGTCATTTCAAAAATTCACCCTACTATCGAGTGACTTAATTCATTTCCCCGCCCCCCCGTTCCAAAAAAAAAAAGATATCTTATCTTAAATATATATAAATTACGTGTCACGTTGTTTGTCCGCAATGAACTCCTAAATTACTGAACCGATTTTAATCAAATTTTGCACATTGCGTGCAGTTTTATCCAACTTAAAAGATAGGATAGTTTATATCTCAATTTATAATCGATATAAGGTAATTCGTTGATTTAAAGAGACGTATGTATCGGACTGATCGTGAGTCACAGTTACAATCAGTCCGTAACGGGGCACCCCTAATCAAATATAATAATTCATTGTAATATTTTTCGATAAAATCGAATAAACAAAGTATTATTTTAATGATAATAATTATCATTGAGTTTGTCCATTTTCAATTAATTCAAATATATTTGAGGAAAGATTTAATTCGATGGTCCTTTCTTTTTATTTCTTTTTTTTTGTTTTTTTAATTTTTTATGACGTAGATGTACACGTGTATCCTTTTGTTTTTTTTTTTTCATTTTTTTTAGATTTTTTTATTTTCTTTTTTAATAGCAAAAAGCACACACATTGCACGCCTATAACAAACATACACAGCACAGACAGACAGACAGACAGACAGACAAACAGACTGACAAGGACAGATGCAAACGTTATTATTCACGTTATTTCTTCATTCTAAGTGTGAAAAATGTTTATAAATAATTAACAATTTAATTGAAACTTTCCAAATACATATACATGTGTTGTAACATGTATATATGTGTATAATTAATTTAAAAAATGAATAATTTTCGTTTAAAACAAAACAAAAATATTAAAACTCGTTGTTTTTTCGTTATTGTTTAACGTGAATTCACATACATCCTTCAATCAATTCGTTTTTTTTTTTATATTTTTCTTTTGTTTGTTTAATAGAAATTACTTTCAAATATATATATGCATATATATAATGCAATGCATATTGCAATGCATAATGCATAATGCATAATGATGATAAGCATGATTATAATTAAATCGCAATGAAAAATGTTATTGCGATTGTTGATAAATAAAATGATTTATTTATTATTATTATTTATTATTATTTATTATTATTATTTATTATATCATTCGTGATTTCTTTTAACTCTTTGGGGCACAAGTGTCCCACCACCCTTTTTGATACACCATTAATGCACAATGGGACATTTTTAATCCCACCCACTTTGAAATATTATTGCAATAGTTAAAAAAAAACATGCTCAAGATAAGATTATATTTGCGTCTTATTTATGCAAAATAATTAATTATTAACACGTTTTTTTCTTTTTATGTTTTTACATTATATTACATTGTATAAGATTTTTTATTAATAAAAAAAAATATAACCAATTTGGTTTAATTTGAAAACTTAAATCAAATTTCTCTATGCAACATAGGGGAGGGGGCTATTTTTTTTTTTGAAATTCTATGCCCGCAAAGAGTTAATGGATTTTTCTTTTCTTTTTTTTTGTTTTTTTTTTTTATGATTCTTTTTTAATATGTGTAAACAATTACTTTATACAACGACGACGACGTTGCACGATTTATTTTATTCGTTAGATTCGAAATGAATCCTTTTTTTTGTTTATTCTTCATTGTTTTCTTTTTTCTTTTCTTTTTGTATTTAACATTTAACATTAAGTTTTACTTACAAATGCATATATTTGTAATATTTTCTTATATGTGTATATATATTCTACATTTATATTTGTTTAATTAATTATAATATTTATAATATATATATTTGTTTATTTTTATTTCTTTCTTTTGCAATTAAATGCTAATATAGGCCATGGCATTTTCTTATCATATAAAAAACGACTGATATATCGACCATCATAAAAAATTAATTAAAAAAAAAAAAAAAAGAAAAACGATGATTTTAAGTAAACCTCGAGAAAAAAAGAATCATATTTTTATGATAAATAAATTATTTTAAAAATTATTCATTATTTTGTTATAAAAGTAAATCATATGTTTCAACGTTTGACAAATTTTTCTATAAATTTATTTGTTAACTGAATAAAAAAAAAAATGAATTGTAAATATATATATATATATATATATATATATATCGTTGCATAAAAAAAAAAAAAAAAAAAAAAAACTGAAATAATTTAATTAAAACAATATTAATTACAAAAAAAAACAATATCAGATATATTTTTAGCAATAAAATGAGTTATCTTCCAACATAATGTTTTGTTACAGAATGTACTTTAGTCAAATCTAACTATTTTTTTCTTTTTTGTTATAAATAATAATTATAATTTATATCTATGTAATTATTGCATTTATTAAAAATGCAAGAGATTATTTGTTTTGTTTTGTTTTTTTTTTCCCCCATATTTTTTGTTTTTCTATGTACATAATATTATCAATTTTACAGAAAAGTTAATTGTTTTTATAACATTTAACATAAAAACATTGAACATATATATATAATAATTAATTATTATTATTATTGGTACTTACGTATTAACGCCATAGCAGCAAAAATTCCGCTAATGCGCCAATAATGAGCAATCTTGTTGTTCACACACAACAACCTTGTTGTTTGCACACAGCAACTGTCAGAGTTTCGTCAGGGTTTCGTCAGGGTTTCGTCAGGGTCTCGTCAAGGTCTCGTCAGGGTTTCGTCAGGGTTTCATCAAGATTGCGTCAGGGTTTCATCAGGGTTTCGTCAGGGTTTCATCAAGATTGCGTCAGGGTTTCACCAAGATTGCGTCAGGGTTTCATCAAGATTGCGTTATGGTTTCGTCAGGGTTTTGTCAGGGTCTCGTCAGGGTCTCATCAGGGTTTTGTCAGGTTTGCGTCAGGGTTTCGTCAGGGTTTTGTCAGGGTATCATCAGGGTTATGGCGACAGCATCAGATAAAGGAAAATAGAGACTGTTTTAAATTTAAGTTAAATTCTATATCGGCCTATTTTCCACCGAAGTCCAATTGACTATTTTTCATAAATAAAATGTTTGGAATTTTCAAAGTGTTTTGATTTAAAATCAAGTTTTTTAGTCTATAATTTGTCGCAAGAATTTTAAGCTTAGATTGGTGCATTATCGGAATTTTGTTGAATTGGTGTTAATTCATAAATACCTTAATTATATTTTCTAGTGAAATATTATAAATCTATAGTGTGCACATTGTAAAAAGCGGAACATCTCATCACTGGATATTTATAAATGAACGTAATTTACGATTTATTATATACACATATTAATTATAATTAAAATAATAATAATAATAATAATAATAATAATAATACTAATAATAATAATACAGTAATAATAATAGCAAAAGTATATACGCGGACACATATATAAAATTCATTGAAAAATATTTGAATGTAGAAACATTAAGGCCACAGTAGTTGATAATATATATATATATATATACTTTAGATAAAGAAACTTATCTTTTTTATTTTTATTATCTTTTTTTTTCTTTTTTTTCTTTTTTTATTCTTATATTTCATTTTTTTTTTTTTTTTTAATTATCACTAATAATAATACTAATAATAATAATACTAATGAAAATTAATTTCTCTTTCCATTTTCTGTCCATTATCTTTTATGTTAGAAGATCAATCAAAAATCGAAATAACGTAATTAAAATAATTGTTGTTTAATAAAAAAAGGACAAACTAAATACGCTTAAAGCTAGAGAACTTTCGACAGCCATTTAAAAATATGAGCTTAGTCGACATATATATATAAAATTATTATAGTCATTTTATGACAAGTTTGTTTTTTTTTTCTCTCTTTTTTTTTTTTTTTTTTTTTTACAAGGAGAAGTTATAAAAACCCTTCCCTATAATTATGCAATAAAAAACGTTCAATTCCGTGTTACATTATCGATGGTAGAAAATTGATGTGTATGGAAGAATGAAGACCCCGCCCGCCCCCGCCCCCTCCTCCATAAGTCTCTTCTCGTATTTTACACAGAAGATTAAAATGACCAATATTTTCATGTAATTTCATTTTTCAATAGTTTCTAAAATCAATGCAGAATTCAATGAGAGACGAAAGTGATTTACAACTATGCCATATTTCTTTTTTTGAGTCAGTGTCAGATATCCCAGTCAGATATCACATCATAAAACTCATCATAATGTTGAAGAAGCATTGATCGATAATACAACAAACAGACTAAAATACATATACATATATATACATATAGTACTGCGAATATTAAATACAAAATTGAATACGTATTATCGGTGATTAAAACTAATTCAGCTTTTAGTGGCATATTTTTTGTTTGTTTGTTTGTTTTGTTTATGATTAAAGTGTGTGCTTAAAATATTATTAGGTAACAAAACCTTGACTCCTTTTGCAATAATATTACCATGAATACTTAAAGAACATTGCACTTTCCAGTACGTCTTCGTTTTCGACGATTTTTTTCCAATTCAGCTGGTGGTTGATTTCTAATTATTCGTACAACCTAAAGAATCATTCAACATTTATCTTGATACTTGATTATATTATTACTGATCTTTTGTTAATTAATTATAAATCTCACAATTTTTGTTCTGACCAATTTCATAATAAATAATGTACATGCAATAATTAAAATAATATAAAACAATATTATCATTCTATTTCTAAATAATATTATACCTACTTCATGAAACGCATCGTCCACATTTAAAGGTGGATCTTTGGCAGATGTTTCAATATAAGGAATACCCAAACGTTGTGCCAATTCACGTCCCTGTTCTTCTGTTACTTTTCTTAAATGTACTAAATCAACTTTATTGGCAACAAGAAGCATCGGATAAACATCTCTGTCTTTAACTCTAAGAATTTGTGTATGAAAATTGACAATATTTTCATACGATTGTTTATCGGTTACAGAATATACCAATAAAAATCCGTCACCCTTCCTCATGTATTGTTCACGCATTGCACTAAACTCTTCCTGGCCTGCTGTATCTAGCACTAGCAGATACAACAAAAATACAGGGTTTTTTTTCTTTTTTTTTTATACTTTACTTATCAAATTCTAATCACAATTACTTCTACCTAATTTGATTCTACTCTGATTTTAGCCCTTTCGCGGCGAACATGTGCTCGGTGCTCGACTATGGACACTTCCTCTCAGCGAACAGCGCCATTTAGCACTCGACTATGGACACTTCCTCTGAACGAACAGCGCCTTATGGCGCCGTGAATTTGATTTACGAACGTTATGATGCGTACCGTGTCGTCCGTACAAACAACCACTATCGCATTGGCTGCTGAGAGAGAGCATTTCATTTTTAAGCGCTTCGCCGCGAAAGGGTTAAGTTTGTAACATTGGAATTAAGCTTTACATTTACTAATCATCAAAGAAATACATTACAATATAAATTATTGAGTTAAATGAAAGATATATTTACCATCTAGAATACACCATTGATTATCCACTTCGGTATGTTGAATGTAACTGTCCTCGATGGTAGGATCATAGTCGGTGACAAATAATTTTTGAAAGAACTGTATGGTCAATGCACTTTTTCCAACTCCTCCATCTCCAACCACGACCAATTTGAAAGTCTTAAGGTTGTCATTATTAGGAGGTCGTGTCATACCGCCTCTGAATCTCCCACCCCCACCCCCACTGTTCTGCCTACGTCTGCCTATCCTGACAATTCTTCTAATATTATCTTGCCAGTCCTTTTGCACACAAATTCAACTAATATTGTTTTCCAATGAAAATTCCTGAAATAAATCAAAAGTAAAAACATGTCAGAACAATTTTGTTTTATAATCAACACATTGTCACTGCTAAATGATACTTAAAGACAATTCATTTTATTTGTAGGAAAATAATGCACCTTTTTTATTTACAACAACAGAAATATTCAACGATTATTGATAAAAATGTGAAAGGTTATGTTTTAAATATTAAAAATGATTTCTCACCTTACATGATCTGCCACTCCTGTGTGTCGTGCTGCCAGCTGTTAGATATTTTCTAGTATGCGCAACCCTTCAAGATATATATGTGTACAAAGTTCACATGTATATGTGTGCGTACATAAATGCGTCAATGTTCACATGTACATGAATCCTACAAAATTACACGTGTATATATATATATATATATATATAAATAATATCTATTTTATTATGTATATTCATTGTTTAAAACAATATCATTAATTTATACACAATATTATTTTTCTAACCTATATGAAATAGAAAATATACTAACCTAATGCACTTTGAACTGTTTAGTTGATCAAGATTATTCTTAATTTTTATTAATCGTTTGTTAAAATTGTTGATTAAAAAATATTGTAATAAATTGTTGAAAAATAAATAAATGATAATATATATGTTAATTATAAAAACTTTCAATATATAAACTAATCAATGTAGTCTATCACTGAGATTGATAACATCACTACGTACAACTAGTGAAAATAAATTCACTAGTTTCATTCCTAGATAATATTTTCTACAATCAAGCTAAGAGAAATAACCAATCACAAGCGTTGAATAGAAATTGATGTTTATTATTAATTTCTTAAGTTTAATTTCATTGGTTGGTTACACTGTCAATCTAGTACCGCGTCTTTCTAACTATTCAGTAGAAATTATAGGTTAGGGAATATAATAAAGTTGCGGTTTTTAGTGTATGTGTGTACATAAATAAAGAAAACAATTAAAGAATATAATTTTTTAAAAAGAAATATTAAAAATTAACTATATAATAGTGATATGCATGATTATATTGTAAGTATTACATAATTTTATGTTATAAAAACAAAATAATATAAATCTTAACCTATCAAAGTTATAACTTATACTTTATAGTATAAACATATCATGAGATTATGTTATTTTGATAAAAATAATATTCATTTTATTCCTTATTTCAGTTAGAATAATTTCTAAGTACATTTTATTATCTACAACACATAACAACCATGGACGCTGACCTATATGATGAATTTGGTAATTACATTGGACCGGACTTAGCATCAGAAAGTGAAGATGAAACCGAATATGGAAATGTTGGAGATGATGCAGAAGACAGGGAACGTTCTGATGAGGAGATGGAAGATGACAAAGATGAATCTAGAGATAATGCAGAACAAGGTTTATCTACAGCTGTTGTTTTACACGAAGATAAAAGATATTATCCTAGTGCATTAGAAGTGTATGGTCCAGAGGTAATATTATTATTATTTACAAATATACATTTATTTTGTACATTTTTATATGAATTTTGTTTGTTATTTAATAGGTTGAAACTCTCGTACAAGAAGAAGATGCACAACCATTAGATAAACCTTTGATAGAACCTACTAGGAAACCTAAATTTCAAATAAAACAACAACAATTACCAGAGACAACTTATAGCATTGAATTTTTAGCTGACATGATGGATGCACCTCATTTAATTAGAAACGTCGTATTACTTGGACATTTGCATCATGGAAAAACTACTTTGGTTGATTGTCTTATACGACAAACGCATCCTTATATACACAGTGTTACAGATGAAAAACCTTTGAGGTAATATAACATTTATGAAGATTAATTCATTGGAATTTATATTAAAATTTGAATTTATTTAGGTATACGGATACTTTGTTTACTGAACAACAACGTGGAGTATCAACAAAAGCAACACCCGTTACTCTGCTTTTACAAGATGTTAAATCAAAATCATATTTGTTAAATGTATTTGATACACCAGGTCATGTGAATTTTTCGGATGAAGCAACAGCTGCTATTCGTTTGTCAGATGGTGCAATACTCATCGTTGATGCAGCAGAAGGTGTTATGCTTAATACAGAACGTTTATTAAAGCATGCATTACAAGAAAAATTAGCATTAACCGTATGCATCAACAAAATAGATCGTCTTGTTTTGGAATTAAAATTACCACCTTTAGACGCGTATTATAAATTACGACACATCATTGAAGAAATCAATGGTTTAATTGCATTATATTCAGATTCTGAAAATACAGCTTTCGTTTCACCAGCTATTGGAAATGTATGTTTCGCCAGTTCTGAATATAACGTCTGTTTTACTCTTAAATCCTTTGCTGCTCTTTATGCCAAAAGTTATCCATCACTTAATACAAATGAATTTGCAAAAAGATTATGGGGAGATATATACTTTAATTCAAAAACACGAAAGTTTACTAAAAAACCTCCACATAATACAGCTCAACGTAGTTTTATTGAATTCATATTGGAACCACTGTATAAAATATTTGCACAAGTTGTTGGGGATGTCGATACAACTTTACCTGATGGTTAGTATATTAAATCATTTGAATTACATAATTATATATAAATTTATTCACTGACTTTTTATTTACAGTTCTGAGCGAATTAGGAATTCGATTGACGTCAGAAGAAATGAAAATGAATATTAGACCACTATTACGTTTGGTGTGTACACGTTTTTTGGGAGACATGTGTGGTTTAGTCGACATGTGTGTTATGCACGTTCCTAGTCCACAAGCACATGCACCAATAAAAGTTCAGCATGTTTATACAGGTCCTATAGATTCTCCTCTTGCACAGGATATGGTTAACTGTGACCCTGAGGTAAGTTTGATTTGTTTTAAATATACCTAAGATACTTAATTATTTTTAAATGATTTTGATTTTGATTTTCAGGGAAGATTAATGATTCATAGTACAAAAATGTATCCAACAGAAGACTGCACGTTATTCGTTGTCTTAGGGAGAGTAATGTCAGGAACACTTGAAGCAGGTCAACGTGTACGAGTTTTAGGAGAAGCATATTCAAGAACTGATGAAGAAGATTCACGAGTGTTAACTGTTGGCCGATTATGGATAAGTGAAGCACGTTATTCAATTGAATTGAGTCGTGTACCTGCAGGAAATTGGGTACTCATAGAAGGAATTGATAGGCCGATAGTAAAAACCAGTACAATTACCGATCTCAACAATACAGACGATCTACATATCTTCCGACCATTGAAATTTAATACCCAAAGTGTTATTAAAATTGCTGTTGAACCAGTCAATCCATCAGAACTTCCCAAAATGTTGGACGGTTTAAGAAAAGTGAACAAAAGTTATCCGCTACTAGGAACACGCGTTGAAGAAAGCGGTGAACACGTTGTATTGGGAACTGGTGAATTATATTTGGATTGTGCTATGCACGATTTACGTCGCATGTATTCTGAGATTGATATCAAGGTCGCTGATCCGGTTGTTGCATTTGCTGAAACTGTAGTTGAAACCAGTTCTCTCAAATGTTTCGCGGAAACTCCGAATAAGAGAAACAAATTGACGATGATCGCTGAACCACTTGAAAGAGGTCTTGCGGAAGACATCGAAGCTGAACACGTTAAAATTACTTGGAACAAGTAAGTCAATTACAGAATGTTTAATAATTAATGAATACTATTAAAATTCGATCAATTATTATGTTAATAGAAAAAAATTGGGAGAGTTTTTCCAAACAAAGTACGATTGGGATTTGTTAGCCGCAAGAAGTATATGGGCCTTTGGACCAGATGCAACAGGTCCTAACATTTTGGTAGACGATACTTTGCCATCCGAAGTGGACAAGAGTTTGTTGAGCAGTGCTCGTGATGCTATTATTCAAGGATTTCAATGGGGTACACGTGAAGGACCACTTTGCGAGGAGCCCATTCGAAACGTCAAATTTAAAATATTAGATGCTGTAATAGCTCAAGAACCATTGCATCGAGGTGGTACGTAATTGTTATTATTATTATGATTATTCTTTTTCATTGTCACTTTTAAGATTATATGAAACAATTGCAGTGCTGTATGAAAACAAATTTTGCTAACCAGTCAACGTGTTAATCTATTTGTTCTTTTTTTCTTTGTTTATTTATTGTAATCAGGTGGTCAAATTATTCCAACCGCTAGGAGAGTCGCGTATTCGGCTTTTTTGATGGCCACACCGAGATTAATGGAACCTTATTTCTTTGTCGAAGTTCAAGCACCTGCCGATTGTGTGTCCGCCGTTTATACTGTTTTAGCAAAACGTCGAGGTCACGTTACTCAAGATGCTCCTGTTCCAGGAAGTCCATTGTATACAATTAAAGCTTTCATTCCTGCAATCGATAGTTTTGGTTTTGAAACAGATTTAAGAACGCATACTCAAGGCCAAGCATTCTGTTTGTCCGTTTTTCATCACTGGCAAATTGTACCGGGTGATCCATTGGATAAAACTATTACCATTAGACCATTAGAACCACAACCTGCTACACATTTAGCTAGAGAATTCATGTTGAAGACACGTAGACGTAAAGGTCTCTCTGAAGATGTTTCCATCAATAAATTCTTCGACGATCCTATGTTGTTGGAATTAGCCCGACAAGACGTACTATTAAATTATCCGTTATAATTTATGATTAATTAGGTTTATCATCATTTGTACAAATTGATACAATTAAAGAAAATAATAATAATAATAATAATAAAACAATACACTTTTCCACATCCGACATATATCTTTTTACGTTTAATTTTCGTCAACTCTTTATATTTATTAAATTATTTTTTAAGTTCATTATATAAATCCTTCATTACAGAAAAACAAATCGAGTTTTTTTTTTGTTAATTTGTTAATACTAAACACGCATAGAATATATTTTTTTTTTCATCGTCAATGTTTCTAACAGATGAATAATGAAATATCTAAAGTTCGCGTAACTATCCACCTCTCGCCATTATTATTTGTTGGAAAAAAAAAAAAAGTAGAAAAAGTTAAAGATCTACTTTTTTCCTCATAAAATATTTCAATGCAACTATATATAAGTTATATTTAAACTATCCTTCTCAAATTGTTTTCGATCGATCCGTCTAGGAGGAGGTGATGGTTGCGACTTAAAGTTACGGTTCAATATCGAACTCTCGTTTTATTTCGATCCTATCAAAAGAAAGAGGATTTAAACCACGATTTAATATCATCTTTATACTTATAGAAGATTATTATCGAAGTCAATAGAAGTGTTTTTGTTAAGCAATCGTAATTATCTCGAATTCTTTCAGACGACCTTACCAACACATGTTTATACATTTTTTATGCATGCATGTGAAGAATATACGCGGAACAAATACCTACGAGAATATATATATATATATACTTTGTTTACTTTAAAATGACACATTTATCTATGCATAGATGTGTACGTATAATACAAACGTAATGTATTTATGTATATGTGTAATATTTGAGTGTGTTGAGCGTATTCGCAAAAGACCCCATATTGTATCCGTAGGCGTCGACGTAATCGACCAACTTCGGCTCCACTCGAGAATTCTCGGCAATGCGAACAACATGGCGTCTTTTTTACCAAATTCTACCTACAAAATGCTCATTATTTTCAATTATCTCAAACGTAGACTCTTCTTGGAATGTTTTTACCAATTCCACGATTATCCTTACAAAATCCAATCATGATATTCGATAATTTAGCATTTCCTCTTAAGAATAAAGCATGGCTAGCGTGAAAATGTCTGACATGAAATGAACAATCAACGGCGTGCCGTTGTATCGAGTCAGAAACTGCGTCATATTTTCCTTGTATTTGTTCCATTAATTGATTGAGTATTTTAACGTAATACGTTCTCAAATGTTACTTAGATTAATGAACAATGAATTGTTGAAAACAATAAGACATTACGCGAATTAAGTCTACAAATTATTGTTCATTGTTTAATCCCAAAAATCAAAAGGGCCATTGGAATTTGGACATTATGTTAATGATGTAGAATAGTTTCGATGATTTATCTTCAACGATGCGTCTTCCAACGGCACGTTTGAATGATTCAACCTAATTTATTCAAACGACCATAGGATACACATTTGCCATTTGGTCAACACGTGCAACTGGTCAGCTTTTGTATTTGTGTATACACAATTATATACAGCTAGACAGTATTCTTTTTAGTTTCCTTTCCCCCGTAATTGTTATTACATTATTTAATTACATTCAAGTCTTATATAAGTCAAAGAAACATATACTTCAACCTTACTCTTCGATCTCTTACGCAAATTCCGTTTATCGATTCTAGTAACAAAGTCTACCAACATTATTTTCCATTTTTGAACAAGATTATGCAATGGGCTTATCTCAAAAAGATAACAATTATTTTGTTAACGCGAACGAACAGTAAGGTTTACTATTGGAAAGAAGACGCCATTTTGTTTTTCAATATCTATTTTTCTTCCTTAATTCTAAACAATTAGGTTATGTCATTAGATACATAAGTTAACAAAAAGTATCTTTGAGTATAGCAGTATATTTCTCGCTTACGATTGACGATATTATACCTAAAATGTTAGACCAATTACAGGAAGTTGTGAAAGAACAGTTGAACGTCTCAGATGCGCAACGCGATTACGAATAGGTAAATATTACAAATATTAGCTAGATACTGGTTTTTAATGAAAGATAATTATTTCCTACAATACGCGGCAATTTATCGATGCGAAATTATAGACGTTAATGTAGCAATTTCTCGTAAGGCACCATTTTGGCCTCGGGCACGTGGAGAAATATGAAGATGAAAGAAAAAATGAATTAATTGCAGTATCGCGTATGCACAGATGTTTCATCGTCAAGTCTTCTCGAGTTTAGAATAAAATTGAGGATAGAAACATATACCTGAGCAAAAGAAAAATGAAAGTTATCGACATTTTCTTGTTCCGTCAGAAAGCTAACCTTAAAATGTAGAATCTTTTAGAAAGGATAGGAATGTAGGGACGTTGGGGATCGTTCAAAGGAAGTATTCGAGGTCAAAGAGGGTAAAAAATGTGAGGCGTTAAAGAAAGGCAAACTGGCGCTGCGCGAGTAGCCCGTCGGTGGAGCCGCAATTGCGCTGTGCGCTGTAGGCGTGTCCAGTGGGCGGGGTTAGCCGCCATTTGCAAGCTCCGGCAACGCCCATTGGAACCGCCTCTAAAAACAACGATCGAACGTGGAGTCGTGAATGCCTGAGTAGAGGTACCCTAAACGGATTACCTCGTTCCACGGCCGTCCCTTTCTGCATCTAAAGAGCAAACTATCCGCGTCGTCGCCGATCGATCGGTTCGTTCGTTCCTCGACCCCCTCGACCCCACCCCTAATCCCTTGTCCCTTCCGCCACCTCCTACCTCGCACACCATCGTTCCTATACTATTTTACCCACGTACAGTGCCAGCGGCACGGGCTTGCGCGCGCGCGCGCGCACGCTCATACCTATCTAAATACGTACACACATATACACAGAAATGCGAGTTACGTTACTAGCTCGTACTAGCCCTCGAAGCCCTGTACCCTCCATCCGTCGTTGCCCCTCATGATTCTTCCAAAGCCGCAGCACCAAGATACATGCCGTCGTGATTTTCTCTCTTATTAGACCGCTAAACTGCAACCGCTTTCCTACGTGCTATTTGGGATATCGTTGCAGGTGACTCTAACAAATATGGCGCGTTACCGTTTTCTTCTACCAAATATGTTGACAGGATTTGTATGCTTTATACCTTGCGACATTATTTACAAATGGGTTTCTGATAATAGGATGATATGATGTTTAGGAAGAAGAGGTCAAAATCAGTCTCTACTAAAGGGATCATTAAAAAATACATTCAATGGCGTCGATAACTTTCTAAGGGAGTCTTTGTAGTTGCTATATGCGAATCCTCATGGGGTGGTTATGCATGGAATGTAATAACTGGGCTCATCCTACCATGGGGGGTTACCATATTCCAAAAGTAATAATACGCCATAGGCACTGCTGTAGGTTTTCTAGCGAGAAAACGACAGATGTTTTATAAATGAGTAATCACGGTAATGTCGCGCTGTTACATTTTTTTACATTATTTGATAAAATTTTCAATTTAACTGGATGCAAACGGACACGTTGTCGGTATATTGCGTAAGCTTTTCAAATTAAACTGTACAAATCAAAGTTCGAATGTTAGATTATCACAGTCAACAGAATAAATGAGATACGATCTCCGAACTCATCAGAAGTCATACGAGCTGACGAATTATCATTGGATAGAGTTTTCCATACTACAAGACTCCTAAGTTTCTATCATCCTAAAGAATGACGGAATTGTGCGTTAGGTATCATCGCAAGTGTGTAGACCCTCGCGGTCATATGAAGAAAGTTTTCGATCTAGAGTCAAAGGAAAACGTTGCTCGTGTGTCGCTAGAAACTTAGCAACACTTTCTCGACCCACATTCCTTTGAAGAATGCGTCCAATTTCGATAACATTCAAACCCGTTAATCGATCCTATCTGTCATACATGTATTCGCATTTCGATCAAATTCGAACAGTAGACCCATACACATACGTACACTGTTTGCCATCTTATAATTGCAGTAAACTAGACCTAAGAAAGAGCAAACACGTTATCAGCAACTCAGGTTTTCAAACCCGATGGATAAACAGATAGAGCGCAAGGGGACTTGGTTTTGGCGCAAGCGTACTGATGGTCATCATCAAAGTTCCAGCGCATAAGCGCGAAACGATCTTCGGTGCAAACAGTTAAAGGAAATGGGAATATCGATTTAGCGATCTTTAGCGTTCATTAGTGAACACCAATGTGTACTATATATAGAATGGTGGACGGTTAGCTGAACTGGCATGTCGGTCATATGTAAGAGTAGTCTTTAAACAGTACCCATCGTCCATTGCAGTATCGTTAAGGTAACAAGAAAGATCGTTCTGTAATTTAGATTCCAACTGGATCGATAGATCGATCGATCTATTGGTCGATCAATCGATCGATCGGTCAGGAAACCAAGTGCTGACTAGAAAGAAGATTTAAAAGGATTAGAAAGGGAAGAAGGGAATGAACCGCGCCCACGTAGATAAATCGGTGAAAAGGCAAAGAGGTGGCGTTGTTATCGGTCGGAGGGGGACTACCCGGAGAGTGAAAAAGATAACAAAAAGAAGAGAGCAAGAGAGAGAGTGAGGAGAGAGAGAAAAGAGAGAACGACATCGAGTTAGTAGTGTTGGTCGTTGACGTTGGCGTTCGTAGACAATCGTTAATTTTCGTAGGAAGTCGGGTTTGCGAGGCGGGGTTTAGGCGGGGTCGATACGCGACCGAGCGCGTTTTCTCTTTGCTTCCGTACAGCGTCGTTCTAATCGCAGAGCCGTATCGAAAAGCGAACAGCAGACGACTATACTCGGCTAGTATTGCCGTTGCTCGGCGCCACCGCCGACGCCACTGTGTGCTCGCGATTCTCGTCCTCTCCCTGAGAAGAGTGAGTACAACTACTTTCTCGATTCTCATCGCGATATCTCGCGTATCGGCTCAACCTTTCTTTCTCTCTCTCTCCCTTCTTAGGGACTAGGATCGAGCGTTGCCAACAGATTAAACAGAGAAGAGAGGGAGGGTGGGTGGTAGGGGCTAGCCAAAGCGAGAAAAAGATAGATAGACAAATAGATAGCTAGATAAAGATAGAAAGAGAGTTGGCCAGCAGAGAGAGAGTAAACTGTGCGGGGAATAGTCAACGCACAGTATTTACCGAGGCTACACTCTTTCTCGTCTACTCTCCGCGTTGCTACGTAGATCTCACTCTGTGCCAGGAGGGGAAAGGAAGGGAAGGGAATGGGTGGGGGTTTGGGGTGATTGAGGTGGGAGGGTTGGCCGAGGGTCTGAGGGGAATTTTAGGTATAGTAGGAGGAAAATTGCGAGCGCGAGGGTTCGGTGTGCGCGCGCGCGTGAGCGCCCTTTAGCCCACCGCCACCGCCACCGCCGTCACCGTCACCGTTCACGTCGTTCGATCGTCTCCTCGGCCGGCGNCGTCGCGACGTCGACGTCGACGACGACGAGGACGAGGACGAGGACGACGAGGACGACACAAACGACGACACAGACGACGACACAGACGTGACAGGGACAAGGACAGGGGACATTACAGATTCCAGGATTAGAGTCGGTGCATTATTTAGAGTTCAGTCGACAATTGAGAAAATTTCGATCTGTCCGCCGTGAGATTTTTTAACCAATGTCGGAAGTATTTTTTCTATCGGGGCAGGAGGAATGGGGGTGTGTCGGCGGGGGGTATGACAAGGAGGAAGAAGAAGGATAATATCGTTAGTTCGTAATCTATCGGTGAGGAGAGCTCTCAGTGCTACTACTTTATTTTTTTGGAAAAAGAGAAACGTTTAAAGTCGCCAGAAGAGGAAGAAGAGATCGTGTTCACGGACAACAGAGGAGGTGATCGTCGACAGCAACGAAACAGGGACAACAACAACGAGTTGCGTTGGAAGGTAAGAAAGGATAACGATGGTGGATGGTGTTGGATGAGGAAGAGGAAGAGAAGGAGGAGTGGTGGAGAAAGAAAGGAAGGAGGAGGTGATTGCTAGGGAAAAGAAGGGAGGGAGTAAAGGCAAGCACAATACAGTAGTAGTCCTCTCTCTTCCTCTCTGTTTTCTCGGTGACGATGACGACGACGACGACAGTGACGACAGTGACGACAGTGATGGTGGCGGGTGGTGGAGTGACGATGGTGGTGGTGGCGGTGGTGGCGGAGAGCAACGTTGCCACCTCCTCTCCTCGGGTGGCGCAGCACACGCGAGAGAAGCGCCGATACGGTGACGGCAAGCGAGAAGACCGTCGTTGCCACGTCCGCCGCTCTCTTGTGCGCGCGCGCGCCCGCGCACTTCTTCTTCCCTCTTTCTCTTTTAACTCTCTTACTCTTATTCCGTTTCTACTACTCTACCTTTTGCGATGCGTTCTTCGTCCTATCTTCGAGTTCTCTCTCTCTCTCTCTCTCTCTCTCTCTGTCTTTCTCGTTTTCACTCCCGGCGCCACCTCCTCCCACTAGCCTTGTATACACCGTATAGCGTATACTCTTGGCATAATACTTAACCCACACACATACATAGATACATATATACATACATACTTATACAGAGTACAAACCAGCGTTCTCTTAGGCTGTCGTGCGTAGCACGCCTGTAACTCTCCTCGACCACGCGATATCTTCGTGGTAGTCGTGCGAGTAGCCTTCGTAAGATTATATGTGCCTTATGTTAGTATTCGTCGGTAGCGGTGTGGGATCCCGTTGCTACGCCAGTAGCGTCGACAGCGTAGACGTTGCACTCTCTCTTTCTTTCTCCCATTCGTTCTCTCTTTTACTCTTTTCTACTCGTTCACTTCTTCTTTTGCAAGAAGAGATATTGAGAGAGGGAGAGACAAAAGGAAAAAGAGAGAGAGATAAAGAGATATATAGATAAACTGTGTGCAAACCGCACCGGTCCTATTGGTGTCGCTCCTATTGGTCGAGCAACAGTAACAGTAGCAGCAGGCAGGAGAGGACGATGACGGAACGCAAAAGTGCTGAGGATCGAGGTAATCGTCAACACGCGCGCCAACGGGCACGACCACTCATGTGGCACCTACCAAATTACATATATATATATATACATTTGTTTTTTTCACAATTTCTTGTTTGCATTGGGTAGCAATTTATCCCTGAACATTTTTCATCCTTGTTTATTTCTCTTCTTCACTTCACGTGATATATTCGCAAAAGGTGCGTGCTGTAAGAGTTGGTCCGAGGGAAAAGGAGGGCTCCCCTCTTGCCCTCCAATCTCATCTCGCGTCCCTTCCTTCCTTTCCCGTTGGTTCGTGAGCACGCGCGCGCGCGCACGCGCTCTTTCTTCCTCTCTCTCTCTCTTCTTTCTCTTTTTCTTTCTTTAGAGAGAAAAAGAGAGACAGAGAGAGTGGCACTCTATCGCGCACGGCCTTGGCGGATCATTCACGAACTGGATTCGCCTTTGCGGGGATTCGAGTGTCGCTGTCCCAAGACTCTCTTACCGATCGCAGGTGGTCGACTTTCCGCAAGCATGTCTCTCTCTCTCTCTCTCTCTCTCTCTCTCTTTTTCATTTTTATGTTTTTTTTCTGTTCTCTTCTCTTCTCTTCTGCCACGTGATTCCCCCATTGGTGTTGCTGTTTCTTCATCTTTTCGATCTTTTTGGGTTGCACGGTTGTCAAAAATACACGTGGGACAAAAATAACCTATAAAATATGATGAAAAAATATTACAACAAAAAATTGGCGCAGAAGTTTACGATTAACTTGACGTATAATTGTAAATTTGTAGATAATTTTGTGTATTACATTTTCATCGTCACGGATTATTCGACTCAAAACCGGAATATATTATCTATGATCATAAATATATATTTATACATGTCTTTTTGTTAAGTAGTAACATAATAAGTTGAACTAACTATAGGAAATTTAGCGTACGGCTCTGATAAAAACTTGAGATAGTATGCTGAACGATAATACGTGACGATGAAGAGGTGGGCGCGCGCGCGTGTGAGCTCACAAGCGAGTTGGAAGGTCGTCCCAATAGAAGAAGAAGAAGAAGCAGAAGAAGAAGAAGAGTTAGCAATGTTAGAGCATTGAAGATGAAAAATGATGACGATGACGATGACGATTGACGATGACGACAAATATGCGACGGAACAATGAAAATGACAAAGTAGAAGATCGTTTCGTTGGGCAGAGTATTTGTTACGTCACTCGTAAAACACAACGCGTGCCGCAGATACCGATTCTTATTTGTGTATGTGTGTGTGTGTGTGTGTGTGTTACGTCATCCTATCCTTAGAATCCAACCCAACGACGAAGATGTACAGAGCTAGAGTTAGAAAAGACAACAGTTAACTGTGTCGTTCAATCACAAATCTTGCGTTTATTTTCAGCCATATTAAAACCTGACGATGAATTTCCTTTTTGGGAATCATCAGTTTTGATTTTTTGCAGTGTTACCTTTCTTTAGAATTGGAAATAGGTTAAACTTGAGTTACCATTTATTTACATAATTTTATAAATAATCGTGGGGAGTGAACAGGGTCAGAATTAGCATGGGGATAAAATGACAATCATGGCTACCATTTTCTAATTGATTGAATACACCTACCTAATCATTTTATTATTTTCAAATTTAGAGTACCAAACATGAATACCATAACCAATAAACCTAGTGGTCAATTTAAATCTTGGTTGGTACCGTGTCATCTATTTAAACATAACCCCAAATATTTGAAAACAAAACAAGGACAAAAACGTATTAGAAAATGAACGAGGGAATATGGGGGTATAGAAAAAAGAAGAAAAACATATAAATAAAGAAGAGAAAGAAGAGAAAGAAGAGAAAGAAAGAAAGAAGAGAAAGAAAGAAAGAAGAGAAAGCTCATCCCCTTTAAGAGATAGACCTTAAAGTTCGAACGCGTGCACGTTTTCTCTCTTCTTCGGTTTTCGTGAGAGATTTCTCTATTCTTAGCCATCCGGTGTGTCGGTGTAGGTTTCCGATCTACGCGAAAAACTTGGCGTAACGAGCGTGACGCGCGTGTGCAAGCGAGCAAACGAACGAACGAACGAACGAACGAGCTAACCAACCCAACCAACCCAACCAATCCAACCAAACGTATGAACGAATAAGAAAGAGCAAGCAAGCAAGCAAGTGTGTATAACGTCTCACGTATATATTCGTCTATCTTTTTCTATCTATTTATCTATTTCTGCCCCCCCCCACTTTTTTTCTTCATTCCCACCCCCCCACTCACAGACCTAATCCAACCCCCCACTGATATTTTGTGCAATACGCACGTATAGGTAGTTCTTAATGTATCGTCGTCAAATGTAACGCGTCAAACTTACTGTTATCCTGTTATTGGTTTATTGTATTTGAAAATATTGTCCTTTTTACTCATACCTTCCTGTTCCTTTGATCCGTTTGTTATCTCATCCACTGTATTCCATTAATTAAGTTCCTTGTTATCTGATCATTCAAAATGGTTTTTTATTAGCAAACATTTGATTGGTTATTAATACTTTAACGAAATGTATCAAGAATCAACGACACAAACTACAACTACACAACGACGACGGGGTTATCGAACTTGACCTCTTTTCCGCTTTCGCGAAAACGGTGTCGTGCCACGTGCAACGTGGAAAATTGCAGAGAAAGAAAGAGATAGATAGATAGAAAGAGAGAGAGAGAGAGAGAGATATATAAACTTGGTACGAAAAATAATGCCGGAAGTTTATGCTTATCGTATTATAGTTCATGGATATACATTTACATGTGTATGTGTGTGTGTGTGCATATATCTATAGTCGATAGTCCCAGCTTTGAAAAGTTCTATTAGCAAGCTATGGAATATATGCATATGTATATATGTGTGTTTGTATGTGTGTTTACGAGCGAACGCGTCCACGTTTTGCTGGAGGAAAACTATTGGATAGCTATGCACCGGCCGAGTTAAAATTACTGCTCGTGTGTACATATATATATATGTGTGTGTGTGTGTGTATATGTCGTTTACTCGGACGGTGGCGTTGAATCGCGAAATCGATGCCAACGCGTCTCGTTGCATTAGAATTTTCCTCGTTTTTCCTATAGAAAACCTCGCGAATCTGTTTTTTTTTGAACACCCATTAGATTTGTTGTTGTATTCTCTAAAATAAAAGTAATTTATCGAAAGATTTGTACAGAATTTATCTGACGATGAAATTATTTGTTGAGTTGCGTTAAACTGTAGGTAAACGTAATGGTGTTTGTGTGTTTATATATCTGTGTGTGTGTGTTGAATATTTTGATTAATAAAATGATCAATAGAAATCCTTGAACCCCCAAATCCTAACCTAACCCTAGTTTGTAAGACCATTAATGGGATTAATGATGAATTGATTCACCTGTTTCAGAATTAACAGAAGTCAACAACATGGAGTCCTGTGAAAAGAAACCACTGGTTAAAGATTTGAACGAACATATCGTCTGTCCACTTTGCAGGGGTTACCTCGTTGATGCTACCACCCTCACGGAGTGTTTACATTCCTGTTAGTATATTTATAATATGTATCACACTTATGCAAAATATGACCAAACATTATTTGTTTCACGATAATCCCATGAACTTGAAATGTTTCATTGTCAAAGTTAGTTAATTTGTTAACCGGGTAGTTTTATTTTTAATTATGTAGCTTTTTTTTTTTTTATTATTTATATATTTATTTATTATTATTTGTGGTTAAAATAAATGAAAGGACTATGAAATATATATATTTTTTTTTTCATTTATTTATAAATTAAGTACAAAAGTTTTTGTACGTTTAGCTTTGAAACAATACATTGGACGTCTTTATACGTCCCACCCTGGTTAACAGATTAATTTGTTAGTAAAAAAAAGGGGTCGACAAAATTTGCACAAGTCTTTTTTTTTTTTTTTGTATTTGGAGGTTAAATCCTCTTCCTACTTTTTCCAAGGATTTTGTCGCGTTCTCGATCAATATTTCCCGTCTGCCTCAACCTTTCAATTATTTAAACCGTCGAACTCGTCTCTCATTCTTTCCTTTTTTTTTTCTCTTTATCGTCTTTCTATCTAAAAATTCTGTCGAATATTATTTTATTAGACGAATCACGAGTTAAAGATTATTTCCTAGATACATTTTTTGCAATACCACCATAAGTGTCAGTATGTTTGTTCACGCGCAAAACAAGCAAGCAAGCAAGCAAAGCCCACATCACGTGTGGGCTGAGATTCGATTAGCCTATTAGAGTGGGATCGTATTTGTGGTTGGCTTTTTTTATTTGTGGGCGTTAACTGGTCATCCTAAAAATACTTCGATCAGTTTTGAAATATTATTTTGTATCTTCAAAAAATTTGCATTGCCAAAAATTGACCCCTTCATCCCTCCCCCCGCGAAAAAAAAAAAAAACTTTGTTTAATATTTTTGTATGCATCTCGTTACATGTAAAATTTAAAAATGATTTATAAAAAATATAATAGAATGAAAAAAACAAAACAAATTAAATAATTGATAAAAAAAAGAAGAAAGAAAATATTGGTACCGAAAAAATGGTACCTAGAAATATGAAATTTAGTTTGCAGAGGATGCATTGTCAGACGTTTGAGTAGCGGTGCCCGATTGTGTCCTGTGTGCAATGAATCAGCATCCCCACCACTGTTACCGGATGCACGACTTCAGAGATTGGTGTATCTGGTTGTACCGGGTTTGTATCGTTCAGAATTAGAACGCAGACGACACTTCCGTTTAGTAAATCCACAATGTCCGCCATTGCCGCAACCGTTCGGTGCATTGGAACTAACGTTGGACGATTTGGTTAGTTTGAGTCTTCGTGAGTTAACTGATACGAATAACGAAATGACAAGATCGTCAAAAATGTGTTTGGAAGATAATAATAAGGAAATTCGAGAACCAACAACGAGATACATGAAATGTTCGGCAGCCGTGACGGTCCGTCATTTGATTCGTTTGTTGACTTCTAAAAGAGGTTGGGAAGAAACTAATTCAGGAGTTAATGTCGCCAATAGGATTGAAATGAGTTGTGAGGATTACAACGGAAATGGTGATCACCGGAAACCGAGTGTTTTAGAACTGTCATGGACGTTGTTGGACTTGGCTTGTATCTTCGGTTGGAAACAGGTGAGTAAATGATGAATCTTGTTCATTTATTAATTCACAATTTTGATCATTTTCTTCCCCTACGAAAGTAAAGTGACACACGTGTGCGCACACGGGAGTGAAAAAAAATAAAAGATGGGTGGTCCTATTTTGTTTTTGGGTTACAGGAAGCACCATTGAAGTTATTTTATCGTATCGTACGAAAAGATGAGACAACAACAACAGCATCAACTTCAAAATCAAATCCTTGCAACGAAGATACGAACAAGGACAATCCTACGATGGAAAATATTCAAAGACCACCAACCCCACCACCAAGTCCTAAACCAGTTCAAGAAAATGAAGTTGAATCCCGTCGTACTTTTAATACTGGAACGGAAACGGTTCCTCATCGTGCATTGGAAAGTTCCAAAGAACGTGACAAAGAAACGAAATCAAAGAAACCACGTTGCGAGGTAACACCCGTGATGAGAGCACCGGATCCCGTTGGCATTTCATCGTCAGTCACGATGCAACAGAATAATAATAATCATGCTTCAGAGAGTTCAAGGACGAAGGAATTAGCAAGATTGGAACATCGAAAACGAAGGAAACGACGAAACAAACGAGTAATAGCGGAAATCACAACCACGCCGAGAGAGGATCTTCTTAAATTGAAGGTTAGGTTAACTCCTTGTCCACCGAGAATTACGTCCAGCAGTAGTGGTGGTCAAGCTAAAGAGAAATTATTACAAATGAGGGCCGTAAGACGAGAAAAGATCAAGGCCAGTTGTGCATTGAGTCAACAACGTTCGGTTAATTTATCGAGAGACGAAAATACTTCCAAGGAAATTCCCATGGAATCTGAAGAAACGATAGAGGATATTATAGATTGCATACCTGACGAAGTGGTACGTGTTGCGCAAAACATTTCTATTCCGCAAAATTCGCATGATGAAAAGAAATCACACGAGAAGAAAGATAATCAAAAATCATCACCCAAAGTATCGATTCGTCAGAAAGACGATACACCCAAATTGTCAATCGAAGAAGCCAAAGGAACAACAACAACAACAACTACAACAACGTTAACAACATTAACAACGACAACAACGACTACAACATCAACAGCAATCGTAGCAGCAACAGCAACAACAATTCCAATGGAACGTCCAAAGAAAGATGAAGAAATATTACGGAGGTTAGGTTTGGTTGCGATAAATGAAGCAAACGAATCATTAAGAGACAAAAGTAAACAACGGGGCCAAAATTACAACGACAAACCTAACGATTTGGATCGTGAAAAGTTAGAAAAACAATTGCGCGAGAGTAAAGCCAATCGCGTTAGAAGTTTATTAGCAGAAAAACAAATGCGTGATGCATTGAAAGGTATAATGTCGACTAAAACGAAAGAAGAAATAAATACAATAACAATAACAACAACGTCATCAACAACAACGGGTAGTACAGCAGTGTCCTGTCCAAAAAAGAAGGGTCCACCTCCGTTGGCACCTTTACGAGCGGTCAAACCTTCTTCCTCCTCCTCCTCTGGGTTCACAGTGACGAGTACAATGGTGGTGGATTCGAACAATCCAAAGTACGAGACACCTTTAGACCTGAGCAGCGGTGCCGGTGGTGGGACGACAGTTAACGACAACGTACTTGATTTGTCATCAACTTTGCAGAGTACCACCGTAGTAGGTTTTTCAACAACGTCATCAGCATCTTCCTCACCATCTTCTTCTTTTTCCTCGTCAAATTCATCATCTTCCTCTTCCTCATTATCATCATCATCATCATTATCATTATCATCTTCTTCTTCTTCTCCTACTTCATCTTCGTCTTCTCCTTCTTCTTCGTCTTCTTCGTCTTCGTCCATTTGTACACCACCTTCTTTGCCTTTACTCAGACCCCAACAAACCACCAGCACAACCACCACCACCGCCACCACCAATATGGGAAACTTCATTCGCAAAACTAAGGAAACGGAACAACGTAGAGGACAAGACACTAATCTACGAACATTATCGGACGTTGCTGTTTCACGTTTAAGCGGATGCATCAACGACAAGAATTCTTCATTGGTGGAACCACATCTACTTGGCTCTAATAGTATCGCTGCGAGCAAGGTAGCGTTACGTATACCACAACCACATCATCGGTTAACCTCCAATTATGGTATGAAAAATAAACCAAATCTTGGTATGAGACACATACCTAATCCACAAGCTGTTGTAGCTTCGCAATACAGAAATCAAAGGGCCATTTATTTCAATAGCATTTCGCAACATCCACCGTAACGATCGTCATTTGTGAATCATTTAGTCACTTAGGGGGACTTTTTATTTCATACCTAATCCTATTTTCTTCTTTTTATTACTTTTATTATTATTATTATTATTATTATTCATCCATTTTCTGTTATATTAGGGGGGACCGAGAAGTAATGGCGTCGTTACTACGCATGTCAAATTGTTTTTCTATTTTCAATCAACAAATTGATTGATGATTTTGATCGTTACGATTATTACAAAAAAATTTGCACAACAGATAGAACAAAGATTGTTGATAATGTGATTAATTTAATTTAATTATTGATTAATATAATAATAATTAAAAAAACTTGTTTGAATTTGGAGGTTAAAACGTGACATTACTTTCTGGTCAATTTAATATATATATATATATAAATAAATACCAAAAAAATGACATTCCTATAAACATTAATCATTCGCTAAACAAAAAAAAAACAAAAAAAAAAAAACTATAACTAGTAACGCTCCACTAATATATAATAATCTATAAATGTAAATGTCGCCGACAGGTGTTGTATTATCTGCAACCAAAAAAATCCTAACCTTCCCGATTAATGAAATATCAAAGATTTTTACCTAAAACTCGTATGCGATACATAACTGCCAATTAAGAAGAAACAAATAACGAAATAATGTTCATATTCTTTAACAGTGATATCGCCTAGTTGTTTTTTTTTTCCTTTGTAACAATGTGTTTCCTATTAAGCTATATATGTATATAGCATGTGTGAGTGTATGTGTGCATGATGTCTCTCTTGTGATAAAACTTAATAGAAAAAAAAAAGAAAAAAAAACATAATAACAAATGAATTTAAATTCCAAAGTCAAATGTTATTCAGTTGTTTGTTTTGTTTTGTTTTGTTGTTTTTGTTTTTGTTTTTGTTGCAAATTAACAAACATTTTTATTAACCCATTTTTCGATATTATACAGTTAACATTGTAAGATGCGTTGGTAAAATAATTTTTATATATTAAATTTTACCTAACCTATATTTTTTTTCTTTTTTTTTTTTTTTAATTGATTTTTTGAAATTATTTATAAATTGCAAGAGATATTTAAAAAACAAAAAAAAACCAACAACTATATTTCTATAAGAAACAAAGAAAAAAAGAAAAGAAACTAGAAATAATTTTCCTATGAGACGAGAACAAAACCAAAAAAAGAAAAAAAAACAACAAAACGAAAATAAAATATGTCGTATTTTGTTATGTGATATATATCTATATATATATATTAATTATTTTCGTTTGAAAAAAAAAAAAGAAAAACCAAAAAACGTAATTTATATCCATCCCCTCATCCCCTCATCCCTCAAACCCACCTGTGCACAATTACAGTTGTGCATATTTCTTCTTTATTATATCGTTTATGTTAGTTTTGAAAGAAAACCGGCATACACGCCATCTTAAAACCCGTATTATAAATTACTGTATACTCTAATTAAATAGATACATGTCTGTGTGTGTTGGTGTGTGTATGTATGTATGAATGTGAGTGTTTACGTTACGGTTTTACCCCCATTCTTTATAATAAAAAGAAAAAGAAAACAAAAAAGAACCAAATGAAAAAATGGCTAGGGGAAAACAAATTAAAGTTGATAAAGAAGAGAGAGAAAAAAAATGAAAGACAAACGAAAAACCAAAAAAGAATACAAGAAAAAAAAACAACAAATGAACAATGAAATGTTTCGTAGTAGAATAAACAAAAGAAATCAATCGTTCTTCGTGCACCTGTATGCGTGTGTGTGTGTGAGAGAGAGAGACAGAAAGAGAAAGTGAATTTATTTCTGACGATGCAGATATTATACAGTAAAACATATACATATATATATATATATATATATATAAATATAAATATACATACCGCATGTAAGTAAGTAGAAGAAGTCATAAAGAAGCAAACGGTGGTTGAACCAATGAACATAACCTAAAGGACAGCAGATGTCTCGTATCACCATAACCGCCCTTGCCATCTTTCTTTTGTTTTCTTTTGTTTTTTATTTTTTTTTTGTTTTTTTTTTTCTATCTTTAATCTTCTTTTTTTTCTTCTTCTTCTTCTTTCCTCTCATTCATCATTGTCCTTCTTTTTTTTTTTATTCTTTTTCTTTTCCCTCGTTTTCCTTTTTTTCTGTTTTTTTTTTTTTTATTTTTTCGTTTAGTCAAGTAAGTAAAGTCCCATGAAAAAGAAAAAAGAAAAATTAAAAAGAAAGAAAAAAAAAACAGGAGATGAACATGGAGAAGAACAAACTTAGAAACTTAGAATTAACTTAACCTTAAAATTAGTGAAAATCCTGTAATTCGTAGAGATGCCAAAGAACGAAAGTGAAATTGTGTGCAATGTATTAGTGCAATTTTTAATTATTTAATATTATTATAATAATAATATATACATGAAAATAAAAAAAAAAAAATAAACAAATTTATACATACATATATATATATATATACATAATTATCACGGTGTAACGGTGAATTAAAAAATAATAATAAATATAAGTAGAGACACATGTCGTTTGAATATACATATACATATATATATATCTGTAAAGAAACCCCCTCCCCCCTAAAAAAAAAAAACAAGAAACAAAGTCAAAACCAAAAAAAAAAAAAAAAGGGCAAACAATTTTTGTAAACGAAAAAGTGCTAAATGTTTTTATCTTTTTTTTTCTTTTTTTTTTTTTTGCGCAACTTTTATTATACAGTAAATTTTTGCGAAACTATGTGAATGATAAATAATTGATGTGTGTGTGTGTATGTGTGTGTGAGTGTCCAAGTTAGACAAAGAGACACTAAAGTATAGAAAAATAAAACAACTCGATACTATTGGCTATAGAAAATTCTAAAAATAAAAACCGACCCCCCACCCTCCTACCCTCTCCCTTTAACCTTCCCCCTCCCCGCCACCTACTCCCACCTTCCAATGTCTATGTCAATATCGGTAATAAATGGGGTTCGTAGTTTGTAGTGTATAAGAAAAAGTGAGAAGTTAACTATACCGATTGTATTGTGTATTATGACGATTATTATGACGATGATTATGATGATGAGTATGATGATGATGATGATGATGATGATGATGATGATGATAAGATTTTAGTGGGGCATTAAATGCTATATCAAAAATGTACGATCGTGTTTTCGTTGATCGAATAAATGAATAAAGGTTTAATCAATAAAAAAAAAGAAAAAGAAAAAAAAAACCAATTCAATGTTTTTGAAATTTTTACAGAAAACCGGCTTACCAATTCCTACAAAAAAAAAAAATAAAACAAGTAAAAAAAGAAAGATGATTTTACAGGTAATCAAGTTGAGTCAGGTTTGCATCATTTCACAACTGTTGTGAAACAGTTTTACACAGTTTTTTTGTTTTTTTTTTTTTGGTTATGTTTTATCAATTGATAAGAATTTTTCTGTATAATTTAAATAATATATTTTACAAAGATTGATAACAGTGCAAAAGTATTCAAAACGAGTATGAAATTATACAAAAATTGGCTTACCAATTCCTACGAAAAAACAAAAGAAAAGTAAAAAACGAAAGATGATTTTACAGTTAACCAAATTGCTTCAGGGTTGCATAATTTCACAATTTTTGTGAAATTAACTGTAAATATAAAAAAATAGGCTATTTTTAATACGTAATTATACATAAATTGAAGAAATTAAAGTTTTTTGGTTATGTTTTATCAATTGGTGCAAATTTTACTGTATAATTTAAATAATATATTTTACAAACATTGAAAAGAGTACAAAGTATTCAAAACGAGTATGAAATTATACAAAAATCAGCTTACCAATTCCTACAAAAAAAAAAAAATAATAAAAGAAAGATGTGGTTTTACAGTAAACCAAATTGCTTCAGGGTTGCATATTTTCACAACTGTTGTGAAATTAACTGTAAATATATAAAAATAGGCTATTTTGAATATGTGATAGTAAATGAATTGATTAGATTACAGGTTTTTTTGGTTATGTTTTATCAATTGGTACGAATTTTTATGTATAATTTAAATATAATTTATACAAAAACATTGATAAAAGTACGTAGTATTCAAAATGAGTATTAAAAAAGAAAAAAGAAAAGTGAGGTTAGGTAATATTGATTAATTACGTTTAATTGTTAAAAATTATTAACAAAATGAATAATAATTTATTTTATTAAATGAAATTCATAAAATATGTTTTTGTTTTTCATAATTTTTACTTAATTTATGAAAGATATGAGTTTGTTCGTATTAAATAAGGAAAAATGTATTTTTGTTGTAGAATTTAATCGTATAACTTTTGTCACACATTATATATATATATATATATATATATATATATACAGGAATAATAAATACATCGATCAATAGGTAAAATGTTTTCTGAATAGATACGAACGATTCATTGTCTAAAGTCGAGGTTTAACCTACGCAAATTTATGTCAAAGTTACGTAGGATGCAATACTATTATTATTATTATGCATAATTTTATTACCTAACCTATTATCCGTTGTGTAAAAGAAAAAAAAAAAAAAAGAGAACTTCAATTTCCTTTCTTTTGTAATATCAATTTACCAAAATCATTGCAAAAATATTTCAATGAATAGTTTTGCTTTGTAAATTAATTTAAAAGAAAAAAATAAAAACCAAAAAAAAAAAGCAAACAAAATGAACAGAAACAACTCTAACAGCCATTTATACAGGTCGAGAAAAAAATTGTATTTCGTAAAACAAAGATGAACAAAATGAATGCACAAAAATCAGTGCAAATTTCGATGTATAATTTTAATTGTGTAAATTAATTTATGAAAAAAAAAGAAAAAAAGTAAACAGGAAAAAACTAACAGCCATTTGTACAGGTCGAGAAAAGAATTGTTTTGTAAAAAAAAAAAGAAAAAGAAAAACAAAATGAATGCAAGTCAAAATTTGAATGAATTGGAAAAAGGAAAAAAGAAGAGATGAATGAATATCATCAATATTTTAAGGTTAGAATATTTTCTTAGAATTGGAATGATGCCAAATTGCCAAAAAGGTTTGACTATTAATATCAAATGAAATTTAGGTTACGATCTAGTTAAGTGCACTCAATAGTTCGATGTATCCATTTAAAAAAAAAAAGAAAAAAGAAAAAAATATTATAATAAATATACATGTATATATTGTATAAAATAATTTCAATCGAACAGGAATGAAAAAAAAAGCAAAATGAATTATTCTTGAGTCACGTAGTCAAGTTTGATCGAGTTTATTAGTGTGCCATTTTAAAACAACCGTTAATCGTTCTAGTTTATTTTTTATTTAAATGTTTAAATGTTTTTGTTTTCGTGAATTATAAATGACAGATCGAAATATTAATATTTATCTGTATAAATATATTTCTAAAATGATTTTAATCAAACAAGTATGAAAAAAAAGCAAAATGAATTATTCTTGAATCACGTAGTCAAGTTTGATCGAGTTTATTAGTGTGCCATTTTAAAACAACCGTTAATCGTTCTAGTTTTTTTTTTTTATTTAAATGTTTTTTTAATGAATTATAAATCACTGATTGAAATATTAATATTTTACTGTATAAATGTATGTATATATATATATATATAGAATAATACTTGAAAGTGTCTTTCAAATTGAAAGAAAAATCAGATTAACTTAAATGGGTTTGGCAGGGTGGGTAGGTTACAAAAAGAAATCTTTGAAAAAGATTCGAACCTGTATACATAAACCGGTTGGACTTCTTACTGCTAAAGGAAATCTTGAGACTTGGAAAGAAAACGTATCTATCTGTCCATCTTTTAAGGACATTTATAGATAATTAAAGGATTTAACGAAGATAAAAGATTGTGATCTGTAAAATAAACTGATATTAAATGACCGATAATTTCAAACCGACCGTTTCTTCTTATGAAATTGTATTAAATGTGGAAAATATGGATTAAGGTTTTTTTTTTTTTAAAAGGGATTCAAGTGTAAGATAAGATAAAGAAAAAAATAAAACACACATATATATATAGGTACACACACATTAAGAAACAATTAAGTTATCACAGAATTAAATGGGAGTGGGTTTGAAACAACGAGAAAATATTTTTCGATTTAGGAGTTGTATTGACTCATCATTTTTCAACCATGATTAATTCTAATAACTCTGGTAATTGTTTATAAAAAAACAAATATGTAACATAACCATGTGAAAATGAGAAAAGAAAAGAAAATCAAGTGGAATGTTTGTGTTGCACAAATTCAATTTTAATGACTTTTGTGGTTTTTGTTTTTTTTTTTTTTTTGAATACGCGGTTGAATGAGACGTGAATTTTTTAATGTTTCTAATTTATTTTAGGGATTTTTATAAAAGGTTTTTTTTTTATTATACCTGAAACATTTTATTTTCCTTTGAAATGAAGTTTAAACATGAACAACCGTCGACCATTTTTACGGTCAAAGTAAAATCACCAAATTTGTAAATCCAAATCGATTCAAACTTCTCCTACAACTTTTCTAATATACATAAATCATATAATTGTTTATAACACAAGTATAAATTATTGAAATAAAAATAATACAAGGTTGTAAAAAGAAAAGAAAAGTTGATATCCAATAATCCAATTGTTTTCTGTTCACACGGTAGGGAACACCGAATTTATGTTTGTGATCAAACTCATGGTGTTTTTCTTTAAACTGAAATTAACAAATCATTGTTAGTTACAAATTGTAAACATTTAAACATTTGTTTAAAAGAATAAATAAATTATTTATTTGAAAAACAAGATCTATTGTTTGCTATCGGAATAGCAAGTTTCAAGTTTGAACTCAACGTTGTCAAATTTTTCGTTTAGAGTCAGCACGATTTTCTTGTTTTTTTTTTTTTTTTTCTTAAAAATTAATAACATTTATCCACTTATCTTAACAATTATTATTCAATAATAATATCTAAGAGTAATAATATATATTAAAGTTAATGATAGATTATTTTACGTTGATTAAGTAAGAAACATAACCTTTGTACTTACGATCTAATGTCCACCATGTTTTTCCATTTCAATCATCCAATTACTTTTGTTTAACAATTTAAAACAGAAAATTAACATTTATAATCAATGTAAATCATATTCTTCTTATCATTCCCATTAATTTAACATAAGAACTTGATTGGTTATTTAAAAAAAAGGTTGCTTAATCCATTCGTGACCATCTTCACACCGTATGTGCAATCATACTCAACTATTATCAGTTATTTCGAGTCACGTAGTATTGGAAATAAATTTTTTTTTAAACCAATAGTATCTTCAAAGTATAAAAAAAAGAAAACAAAATTAAGAATTGTAAAAGTGGCAATATAATAAAAAAAAAAGAAAGAAAAGAAATGGCTTCTTGAACAGTGTTCGACAAAAATTGTGATCTTTGTGGTTTCGAATAGGTTAAGAAAAAAAAAAGTGGGAAAGCAAATTAATTAAATTAAAAATTGAAAAGATCAAGAAAAAAGCAAATTATTTAAGTAACCTTTAATGATTAAACGTCATCTGCAAAAAGATAGAAATAAAAGAAGGGTCTCATTATCAAAAAGATGATGACCTTTGGTTAGGTTAGGTTTCGTATCCAGCGAAGAAAAAAAAACGAAGATAGAAAGGAGACAAAGAAAAAAAGAATAAGAAGAAGAAGAAGAAGAAGAAAAGGAAAAGGTACGAGGTACGAGAAAAGGCTCGCCTACCTTCAGGAAGGTACATTAGGTGCGGGAAACGAGGAGCGAGGCCTGCGGCAGCGGGCCACGGAAACTCGATCGCTGATTGGCTGCATCCTCCCCCGGGGAAGTGCGTCGAGTTCGTATACGAACTAAAGAGGGGTAAACTAGCCCGAAGGCAAGTTAAGGTCACACGATGCGAAAAAGGGAACCTATTTCATGGTTCGTGGAATGTCTTCAGTATTTCGCATCGTGTTCATCGTACTTTTATCAAACCCCATGTTAAACCATTCCTCCTTTTTCCTTCCTCCCCCTTCTCTTCTTCTTCTTCTTCTTCTTCTTCTTCAGCCCCTTTTCTTTTTTTTTCGTGATTTTACTCCCTTTTTCTTCCAACTTCTACCCTTACTCATATTCCCTCTCTTTTTATCTTTCTGTTAGGAAAAAAAAGAAAAGACAATCTTCCTTTTCCTCTGACCCTCTTCATCCCTCGCCGCTCCCAAGCCCACCCCACCTCCCTCAAACCCTTACCCCTACTCCTAGGTTTGATTTTTTTTTTGTATTTTACTTTCTTTCTTTCTTTCTTTCTCCACTTGGTGCAGTGGCAGTGCAGCACCCCCTATGCTCAAATCCACCATACCGAGACTCCCTTCGTATATTCCACCCACACTAAATCGGTAAAAGCACGAACACATATACACATACGTCGTAGTAACGTTCTGTTAACTACTCGCACACCCCTAACGCGCCTACCGGACAATGAATAATGCACCCACGTACAGAGAGCTTCCCTCTAACTCCCACCACCACTACCAATATCTATATTATACCCAGTAGGTTGCTTGTTTCATTCTTTCTTTCTTTGGACAATTTTGTTCTTTCAAATCAGTTGATGAATACTCTATACTCACGTAAATGTTGATTGTTTTACGGTTAGTCACGTGATGATAAGTGGACTAAGTGTCTCTCGTAAGTGTGACGAATCTGTAATTACCAAATCTTTTCTTTTTTCATGAAGACAATGATTTTAGGTTAATTTTGAGATTGTTTGGGTTTGTTTGACAATTTGTTTAGGTTTTTTTTTGTTTCAAAACAATTAAAGGTTGTATGATATTATTTTTATAAAATAAAACAAAAATCTCATTGTACATGGGCGGTTTATGATGTAATATGATCTTAGGTTAATTTTGAGGTTAATTTGATAATACAATATTTAAAGGTTATGATATAAAATATAATTAGAAACTGGATATAATTCCTAGTTCAATATCAAAGTTAGACCAATGTACTATATTTGTATTTTAATTTAAATTAAACAACAGTGTATACCTAAAGAAAATTGTAAAAGAAAAAACAAAAGAACTGTGGATCTTATTTCGTAAAGATGTATATAATACGCCCACGTTGTCGGCTCGTAGTAAAGTCCAGAGAAACACGTGGAAGGTTTCTCAAAAGCGTCGTATATCGACCGATCTACCCAGCCAGCGCAGGCCCACCACCGGGAGTATTCTCTCTGGTGCTGCTTGCGGCTGGTAGGGCCGCCCACGCGTCACCTACAAACTGCTTGCTTGCTTGCTTGCTTGCTTGCTTGAGCTGTTCCATCAGGGACACGAGTGCCGCATTTCCTATAATACGAAAGAAAGAGAAAGATAATACGTACGAATGGGACATAACAATAACAATGATAAACTAGCCCCCAAACCCCTAACCCTACCCAACCCCTCTACCCAATAGAAAGAGACAGAAATGGAGAAGCAGCAAGAGATCAGAGTGACTGAATGAGAAAGTTTTAGGTAGAAGAGAATGATGACGATGACGATGAAGAAGAAAAAAAGGAAGAAGAAGAAGAAGAGCTGCCGCCCTTCCTTCATTCGCTCGTCCTTTTCTTTATGCGTGCCACGTCCTTTCGAGACACCGACGATGGGTGTCTTATGGTGGGGGTAGCCTTTCGAGGGTTTCCTCCGAGCTATGTTTAAGAGAGAAAGAGATGAAGCAACACTGCAACAGTGTTGGGCCCCCAACACATACTTTCTATGTATGTGTGTGTCTGGATTTATTAACGTTTGTATCTGTGTACGTGACTACTAGGGTGGGGACGGTATATGGGGGAAATTCTGGTACTTATACATCTCAACGAATTTATATATATATACATACACACAGAGAGAAACAGATAGATGTGCAACGGGGAACAACACAATGAGAGTTAACAGCCGTCACATTTACACAGACACACACATACACGTAGGATATATTTTTCTTTGGGCACGCCAGCAAAAGGGGAAAGTCCGCGGGGAACGATGGAAGGGGGGGCAGCTCTTAAAGTACACCCAGAGAGTGTCAGGATTGGAAGGTCGATTACCGTAGTGGGGAGAAGCTTCTAGTCGGCATAACGGTTCGGTGTAATTAAACCGGCTGTACGGCCTTTTATTGGTAACCTTCTCAAGTCCTTAGGTTCAACACGTTTACTACTACAACTTAAAAAAGAGAGAGAGAGAGAGAGACAGACAGATTTTCTTCTTTTCTTCGAAATTTTCATGAATTCTCCATTCGTCACGCATATTTTTGTTAGAATACTCGGATAGGATTACCTGCTGAGAGAAATGTCAAAGGATTAATGATGCTTCAAGGATTAGGAACCATTTTTTTGGTTATATTAGAAAGTAAAAAGAATAATTTGGATTTTTATTGTACGAATGAAGAAAAACGTGGTTGAGTTTATTGATAGATCTTTGAACCTTTTTCTTCTTTTTGGTTTTTTTTTTTTTTTTATTGTTGCATGATGTGTATAACACAATAATTTATTTAGTTTCCCAAGGTATATAAAAATACAGTAAGAAAATAAGGTAAACGTGTCAGACGTAGGTAAACCTATTTGATTTTCAAATCGTCTAGATGTTTAAAATTCGTCACACCTAACCTATAAATATTTCTTATTCAAATGAATAAAAGAAACTTACAATGTTAAACTGGGTTAAAACTGTCTATCAGTTCTGTCATTCTGTTGCACCCTTTTTCTATGCGTCCGCCATTTTGGTTCTCAATTCATTTTGTTTTCATTACTCACCCTGTGTCCCTTTGCACCATTTATTGTTGATTCTTTTATTCGTTTCGAGGATTTGTATAATTCGTTTTTGTATAATTCGAGAAAAAGAAGAAAGTCTGGCTAATTTTTTTTTTTTTTCTATACAAAGGAATTTATTTTTATTTTAAAAAAAAAGAATACCGCAAGATCAGATTTTTTGATAGAGCACGTACCGTACTTTTTATTATTTTTAAATAATGATAAAAATTCTTGTGGAAAAAAAGAAAAAAAAGAAAAATAAATAAACTTATGTATTATTTGTGAATGAGAAAATTCTTGAATGTCATTTGTACAAAAAAAAAAAGAAAAAATTCCAAAGGATCGAGAAAAGTTACCAAAAAGATTTTAGATTCCTATCTGGAGTTTTTAAATTCACAGGTAAAGAGAAAGTTTGACCAATGGGATTGGTTTTCCTAAAAAAAAAATAAATTTAAACAAGGAGTTACACGTACGAAGCTTTAAACACTTTTCTTTTTATTATTTATTATTATTATTATTATTTTAAATATTAATGTTTTGAAAATCATGCGAGTATTAAAAAATGAAAAAAATGTCTAACCTAAAAATTCTACAAATTTAGATTTTCACATCTACAAACTTTACAAATAATATTTCTAGGTTATATTTCTTTATACCGGGTGTTTTCTCGTATTATAAAATACAATTATCTATAAAATAAAAAAGAAAAAAATGTCGTACTGTCAATGGTAAAGTGTCATCAATCGAAGTAATTTTAGTTAAATTTCGAACCTTTACAAATCAGATGTTTGAGAATTGCCATAACAAATTGTATTCAACCTTTTTTACAGTGAACAATTGAAATTGGATACTATTAAGATTCACATGTTAGCTTGGTACATGTCCGAAATACTAACCTAAAAAAACAATTTCAAAAATATTCGATCTTTCACCAAAGTATTTGATTTTGACAATCCCCAATTTCGATTTTTCAGATTAACCACCCATTAAATTACACTTGACAATAAACTATGACGAATATTTGGCACTGATACATTGGTCAGTTCAAATTATTTCTTCAGAATACAAAACAATTTGTGAGAGTTTCAATGAATATGTAAAAATACGAAGAAGAAACGTAACGTAAAATACAACGACGCAAACAGACGCCCCCTTTACGAGTTGCTGCTGTGTTAAGAAGAGAGTGAAAAACGGAAGAGAAGAAGAAGAAGAAGAAAAAAAAAGGCAACGATCAAAGAGAGAGAGAGAGCGAGAAAAAAAAAAGAAGGAGAAGAAACGTACGGAGAGACATGGCGCGAAAAAGGGAGAAAGAAAAAAAGAAAGAGAAAGATAGTTGGTGTTGGGTTCTTCTAACGGCGCAAGCGCGACGTACACGGAATTAGCGAGCTGCCGCACGTGACGGAGATCTCTACGATGTTACTTGCACACGAAGGCCTTCGTCGTCGTCGTCATCGTCGTCGTCGTCGTCGTCGTCGTGTCGTCATATCATACTTCGGATCCTAAGAGATACGCTAATGTACACAGGAGTTAAATTTACAAGTTCAGGTTTCTTCTTGGTAATCATTATACTATCACAGGAATAATATCTTTGATACTTACTTTGAATCATTGTCTCTCTTTTTCATTTATTTTTGACAAAACAAATGACGGAAACTCAAAAACGAACCTTAATCTTATTATAATTCGTTGTTTTTATTTTCTTGGATTTAATTTGTTTTTTATTTCTTGATAGAAAGACATTTCTTTGATACTTTGAATCATTGTCTCTCTTTTTCATTTATTTTTGACAAAACAAATGACGGAAATTCAAAAAGGAACCTTAATCTTATTATAATTCGTTGTTTTTATTTCCTTGGATTTAATTTGTTTTTTATTTCTTGGTAGGAAGATATTTCTTTGATACTTTGAATCATTGTCTCTCTGTTTCATTTATTTTTGACAAAACAAATGACGGAAATTCAAAAACGAGCCTTAATCTTACATAATTCGTTGTTTTTATTTTCTTGAATCAATTTGGTTTTCATTTCTTGGTAGGAAGACATTATTGCATCCACAGTTTATCTAATTTGAACAACAGAAATTGATTAACATTTTTGACAAAACAAATGACGGCAATTCAAAAACGAACCCTAACTTTATATTCTTCTTTCTTTCTAAAATTAATGTTGTTTCTTACTTCTTTACAGGAAGACATTATGGTATCCATAGTTTAATCAACTTTTATTATTCAAACTGCATAATCATTTTTGATAAAACAAATGACGGCAACTCAAAAATGAACCCTAATCTCATATTCTTCGTCATTCTTACTTTCTTTAATCAATTTGTTTCTTAATTCTTGATAGGAAGACATTATGGTATCCATAATTTAATCAAATTCTGTTGTTCAAATTAGATAATCATTTTTGACGCAACCCTGACGCAACCCTAACCTTATATTCTTCGTTGTTCTTTCTTTCTAGAATCAATTTGTGTTTTACTTTCTTATAGGAAGACATTATGGCATCCACAGTTTAGTCAATTTTTGTTGTTCAAATTAGATAATCATTTTTGAGGCAACCTTGACGCAACCCTAACTTTAAATCTTGTTTCACTTCTTCCTAAGAAAACATCGTATCCATAGTTTAATCAACTTTTATTATTCAAACTGCACAATCATTTTTGAAAAAAACAAATGGCGGTAGCTCAAAAATGAACCCTAATCTTACATTCTTCATTCTTCTTTCTTTCTGGAGTCAATATTATTTTTTACTTCTTGATAAGAAGACATCGTATTCATAGTTAATCATTTGAATTCAATTTTAATGTATTTGAAGTTATGTTAATTAGGTTATGTTAATTGATTGATAGAACGGAGTCACAGATTTCGTACACATTTCTTGATTTAGTTTCACGTGTGTTAAACTCATAGGTAAACTCTACTTACTATTTGCAAACTGTAGTAGTTCAGTAGTAGCCATGATGTCAACTTAGATTTCCATATTTGATGTTATGTTATCGGTCGTGTAATTAAGTAAATACCATATGTGATGTAGGATACAAACGAACATAACTTCAAACCGAATTCTCATAGAATTCTGATACTTTGTTAATAAACATTGTAAATGTATTATTTATTAGATAAATATCGAGAGACTCTATTTGTTAAAATGATTTTTCTTTTTGATATGATTTTCACAAGATATTTCAAAGAAATTGAACAATTCAAACTATTGTACATTTTTTTTTTTTTTTAAATCCACCAATGGCGGCCCTTGACGACGATTCTTTTCATGTTCGATTTTTTATTATCCCTGGAAGCTTTGTTAATTCGTTGAAGAAAGGCGATGAAAAGAGGGGTTAGAGGGTTCTCACTTATTGTTAGGAGCTTTCACTTTATAGTAGGAACCAATTCAAAATGGCGGCCTTACCAGTTTCGGTAATACTATGCCGCATGCTAACAAAACTCTAGGATACAATTAACGCATTGATTTAGAATAACATATTGTATTAAATATATTTAACGTATCACACACACAAACACACACACACGTAACAAATACACACTAATTTTATTGATTCCTAACAAACATATTAAATTCATTGGAAATTCTCGTATGTGGTTGTTTGGTCGGTACGATGTTTCATCCATTTTTAATTTTGTATTTCATTTACAAATGTTACTTTCTTTCAATACAAATAAACCAATATACACATCGATGAAAAGTGATATTAGAAATGACAGATATACGTTTTTGCATTAGATTATCCTAATCGACGTATTTCATTTGATTTTAAAAGCAATAAAATGAAAAAACAATTAACATTAGCATAAAAATAGTTATCTTAGTCCTTAGTTAATATTTTTTTCTGCAAAGTTAATCTTCATTGACGCGTTAGAATATGAATGATTGGATTAAATTCCTAGAGTGCAATTGCTAATTACAAATATGAGATACTAATCGTTGATACTCAAGCTCGTATTTACCGCATTCGACGCGTCACTGAATATACGATTATGGTAATATCATCTATTGCGTCACGCATCGGTAGGAAACAGGTAGGGTGACTGTAAATTAATTCATTCGAATTATACAAGGTGTTTCACGCTTAAATGTATCAATCTTTAAATATGAATTATAAGACATTCAAATGATAATCAATTTTCTTCAGTGCTTATATTGAAATATCGTAAAGTTTAATGGTTAGAAGGAACGTTTTATTTATTGGATGTTAAAACTGTATAAATTGTTAAGTCAATATTTTCATGTTAATAATAATAACACTGGTTTTTTTTTTTTTTAAATATCATTCGAGATACATTCTTAACTCGTTTCAACATTTTTGTACAACAAACATCATTAGATGACATATTTGCTTTTTCATATCAATTACCACAATAATAATAATAATAATAATAATAATAATAATAACAATTAGGTGAATAAATTAATATTAGATTTGATTACGTACGAATAAATGAATTTATCAAACGAACTTTTCAAATATATATATATATATATATAATTGTACTTTTTTACATTTACTTTTGAGACACCATGTATATGATGGTTGGGTGTCCAATTGTTTACAATTGCACACATCGAACTTATTTATCCAGGCTGTCTCGCGCAAATAAAGGAAAACATTAACTCAAGATAGATCTTAAATTGATTTAACAAAATGAAAAGCAAACGTTCAGATAACAAGAATCTGATATTCGTAACAGACATAGAATTGAGGTTAAGTTTAGTACTATACAAAATACAATTACAATGGCGTCCCTTTGTCAATATTTTGCCGAGTTATGGAAAAGACCTTTTTGAACTATCGATACAAATTTAGATAACTACGTGAGTCAGAACGGATTAAAGTTAGAAACTGAACAAATAAAAAATGATTCATAAAACAAAATACATTTTGTGTTTTTATGTTTAACTTAGAAGAGGAAGAAAATGGAAAGACAAAGTCAAAAGAATTTAAAAGAACAATACAACATTGAACGAAATTGAGTACATTCAAATGAAAATAAGAAGAAGAAGAAGAAGAGGAAGAGGAAGAGGAGGAGGTTATGATTCGAGTACGCTGGCCGTTTTCTACAAAATGGCGACCACCATCCGAGAATAGAAAGAGAAGAGAAAAGAAACCAAAGGTAGAACGAACCTTACCCAAAAAGTAAGATAAGTAGAGAAAGAAAAAAGGGAAGGACAAGAGAGAGAGACAGACAGACAGAGAGGAGAGGGGAGAGGAGAGGAGGGGAGGGGAGGGAAGAAAGCAATGGAATGAGAGTTCATTGTTGGGCAGAAAGAAAAATAAGAAGATATACGAACGAATCTTCCAGAAGGTTGCTTGTAACCTTAGGAATGAAGAACTACCTAAGCCAAGTTATTGTAGGATTTCCCTAATGCATTTGAAGAGAGAGAGAGAGAGAGAGAGCAAACCAGGGTTGAAGGAGGATATGTAAGAGAAGAAGAAGAAGAAGAAGAAGAGGAGGGAGAAAAAATAAGGGGAGGGGGAAGGGTGCATTTATCCCTCCTATAGAAACCAAAGTGAAATCGTTTGGACTTGCATCCTCGTAGCTGGCAATACATGATGCCTGTGAGAAAACCAACCCAAAGAGAGAAAGAGAGGAAAGATAAAAAGGAATGAAGAAAAAAAAATAGCGACAGAGAGAGAGAGAGAGAGAGAGAGAGAGAGAGAAGTATGAGGATAGAGAAAAGGATCGTAGAAGGCAAAAGGGAGCCAGGACAGGACGTTTGCAGTGGCGAGTCTCGTTGCCGAGGGGTTTTTCTCGTATCATGGAACGAAGAGAGGGAAACGAAAGAGAGAGAAAGAGAGAGAGAGAGAGATAGTGAGAGAGAGACAAAGAGAAATAGAGAGAAACTGGTGTCGGAGAAAGGAAGAGAGAGATAGAAGAGAAGAGAAGAACCCGCTGATCGAGAGGGGTGGGGGAGATAGAAAGAGAGAGAGAGTGACAAAGAGAAAGAGAGAAAGTATGGAGGGGTGGTAAAAGAGCGGCGTTCACGAATAGAGGGGAGCTTGCGACTCGTAACCCGGCAGGAAGGCGACCCGCTCTCTCCGGTGGCTTGATAGAGAGAGGAAGAGAGGGAGAGAGGAGAGAGATAGAGAGAGAGAGAGAGAAAGAATTCATCGATGTGTTGTATGTTGGGTACGTACGATGTGGGCTTCTCGTTGTGTACGTGCTACCCAACGAACTGAAAGAGAGAGAAGGGAGACTGGGGTAGTATAAATAGGGGAGGGGAGGGTTCAGGAAGGGTCAGGGGGGTTGTATGGAAGCAGGGGAGAAAATCATGATATCCATGAGTCCAGAATGAAGAGGAAAAAAAAGAAAGGAAGCGATGGAAGCCAAAGTTCTTCTTTTGGATAGGAAGAACAGCACGGTAAGCAGAGTATATCAGAGCATAGTACAGCAAGCAAGCAAGCAAGTAAGTAAGCAAGCAAGCAAGGAAGGAAGGCAGACGAGGCGAGCAGGCATGCCGGTCGAAGGTGCGCGCGAACGCACGGCTGACGGGAGAGACGAGAGGAGAGAGTGAAAGAGAAGGGGCAGAGGGGGAGAGCAAGAAAAGAGCCAGAGAGAAAGAGAGAGAGAGAGAGACCGTATTCGAGGACGGTAGGATAAAACGAACGTTAGTTGAAAAGAGAAAGAGGAGTTGAGTGAGCGTTGGTGTGGGACAAAGAGGGGAGCCTAGCAAAGGGATGAAGGAAGGGACTCGGAGAGGGGAAAGGGCATAGCCCAGTGGAGGAGCGCTCGGCTGGCGTTCGTTGGAGAGTTAGGTTCAGTTTGGCACGAGTTCTCGTGGTGGTCGGGTCGTTTGTGTAACGTTTGCTTCTCTCCTGCCGCTGCGTGAGTTCTCACCACTGTCTCTCTTTCACTCTTTCTTTCCCTACCATATCCTACCCCAACCCCCCTCGCAACTAACCCATCCCCTATTGCTAGTATTACCACCACCACTGTCTCATCACCACCACCACTACTGCTACCACCACCACCACCACCACCACCATCACCACTACCCTACAATCTCTGGCACCCGCCGAGCAAGTCTCGATGCCTTCTTCCTCGTCCTCGTCGTCATCGTCGTCATCGTCGTTGTCGTCGTCGTCGTCGTCATCATCGTTGTTGCCGTTATCATCGTCGTTGTCGTCGTCGTTGTCCTCATCGTTATTCCTATCGCTGTTGTCCATAACAGTAGTAGTAGTAGTAGTAGTTGCAATTGTATTAGTGGACCGCCGTTTGCCGTTAGTTGTTAAAACTGCCGCGCGGTAGTACTTGGCGCTCTCGTACGGCTCTACTTTTCGTCACCGTCTCTCTCCGCGCTTGTCGTAAACCGAGAATATTCGACTCTCGTTTCTCGTATCAGAAATGGACGAGTAGACTGGATTATTATTGGAACAGTGCATAACCAAAGGAATAATTATGAACCTTCTGTACATCTAAAAGGTACGTTAGTTTCTTATTTATTTATTTTTTGATCTTCCTGTAATCATCAGTTGAGAAGGGATGTTGTGTTTCGAGAGCACACAGCTCGCTCTCTATAAGAAGACTTACAGTAGTTTTGTATATGGGTGTGTGTGTGTCTGACTATGTGTTTGTATATGTGTGTATCAGAAAGAGAGAGAGAGAGAATTAGACTTTTAACGTATGTGTGATTGATTCTCTCTACATGTGCGTCGTCAGTCTCTCTGTGTGTTAGTACATGCATTAAGAGAGAGAGACCCGCATAATGTAAGTAACCAAGTAAGTGTGTGTGTGTRTATATGTATATAACATATATATATATAATAACACAGTTGCAATAGTTGCACGCGATAACGCGCCTGCAGACGGCGGAGGCCACTCCGCGTACCGCACAAAGGAAAGTAGGAGGAGAAGGAGGAGAACATGGTAGCGATGGTGGTGGTAGTGATGATGGTAGTGGAGGTGGTGGTATAGTGGAGGTGGGACGAGACGGGACATGATTGACGCCGCGGTGGCGCACAGGAGGGGGGTTCAATGGAAATGCAATTCTTTTCCCTTTTTTTCTTTTTTTTTAATTTTATACATTTTTTTTTTACACGACATATATACACATCGTTAGAAAAGAACGCAGAGAGAGAGAGAGAGACATGGATGAAGGAGGTGGAGAATAATGAGAAGAAAGGGAGGAGGAAGAGGAGGAGGACATCGAAGAACGAACAGTGAACAGAGCACCGGTGGGGGGTGCCCCTAACTGTGCATGTAGAAAATTGTCGTAGTAGTAGACAGTAATATATATATATATATATATTATATTATATATTTATACAGGATCGAAAAAGATACATAAGCCCTCTTCTTGGCACTGTCGTATTCCTCCTCCTCTTTTTAAGTTGTTGTCGTCTTCGTCTTCTTCTTCATTGCATCGTTTCTCATGCATGTATATACTTATTTATCTCTGTTCTGTATGTATGTATGTGTATGTGTGATCTGGCGGTATTTTACGCACGCGCATAAACACTTATGCACATTTCTAACGATGATGTTAAAAGATTAAGTGTAATGGTAATGATGGCGATATTAGTAGCAACACCAGTAACAATATTAGTGTAATAATAGTAGTAATAATAATAATAATAATAATAGTAGAAGCAACAGTAGTAGTAGTAGTAGTAGTAGAGTGAGTATTGGAGAGTAGTATACAGCAAACTCGCCGGTTGAATACAAGCAACTTCGAGAGGGGAGAAGGACGGAGAGGGCGGTTCCTCCGTCTCTTTATATCTCTCTTTCTCTCTCTCTCTCTCTCTCTCTCTCTATCACTATCTCTCTCTCTTTCTCCCTTTTAAACCTGAACCCAAGAGAGAGAGAAAGTTTGTGTGTTCTTGCGCGCGCGCACACGCGAGCATTACACTAACTCACGTTCATACTGTTTGCGAGCGCCCTCGTGCGATCTATCCGTCCATCCGTCTTTATATCTTCCTCTCTCTTTCTCTTTTTCTCTTTCTCTTTCTCTCCTAATTCAGGGTTTTCCTCTTCCCCTCCTTTCCTGAATCACCCCTCTTTCTCCCCACCCTTCTTCTCTTCTTTCTCTTCTTCCCCTTCTTCTTCCGCCTTTCTCGCGCAAACGTAGTAGACACTTTTTGTATTTGCTGATTTTTTTTTTTTGCTTTTCTTTTTTGTTGTTGCTTCTTCTTTTAACGTAAACTTCTTCTTGGTTTTCTTCTTTCTTCGTTGTGTATCGTCTTCTTCCGTTCCCGTTCCGTTCCGTTTCCGTTCCTGTTCCGTTTTGTCCGAGGACAACAAATATCGTGAGAGTAAGCAAGGATGGGAATAGTGGGAATAAGGAATAAGAGAAAATTATATTGAATGGTAAAATGATAGTGGTGGGGGGTAGAAGAAGGTGGTGGTTGAAGTGGGGAGGATGAGGAGGATGATGAGGGGTGGGGGAGGGGAGGAAGGCAAGAGTTGTTTTCTTCTTTGCGTTATCAACTCGTTGCATTTCCGATCCGTACCAAAGACGATCCCCCTCTTCCCTCTCGATACCCCCCCCTTTCCACCCTTCTCGATAATGATACGTATAACACACACACAAAGTTGAATTTTAAAATGCGTACATTTATAGAACTTTTAAGCGCTCGGTGAAAGATAAATAATAATGCGCCAGTAGCGACGAGAAAACACCGAATGATAATAAGAGGAAGGAATTCAATAGCATTTTTTTTGTATAAAATTTAAGCACGATATTTTTTTCAGGTTTTTTTTTTATATATATAAAATTTACTCGCAGTTAGTTGTTTGAAATGAAATGTTGTGGTTTGTCAATATACTTTGAACATAAATATGAAAAAAAAGAAAACATAGAAGAAGAAAATGAAAATGGGGGAATAAAACTAGGGAATAAAAAGAAACTAGGGAGAGAGAGAAAGAGAGAGAGAGAGAGCGCGCAAGAAACGATCGAAGGTTTTCTGAGGCAGGTCGTAAGATTTTTCTTGGTCCTTCGAGTCGGTCGCTAGGTTACTTCGAAATTCTCGTTTTATATAGCATCATCCTCATCCTTGTTCGTCCTTGTCGTCGTCGTCGTCGTCCTCGTCGTCTTCGTCAACGTATAGGGTCGTCTCGTTCCCATCTATCTTTCCTTTTCTTTCTTTTTCATTTCTTATGGGGACGGGGAGGGGTTTAACGCTCGCATGCGTATTGAAACTACGTTTGTACGGGACGAGATGGGGGAGGTGGGGGGAAAAGAGAGATCAGGGAACAGCTGGGGGGGTCTAATCTGTAACTCGGAAAAAGGTATAAAGGGAAAAATAGTGAAAGACGACGACGAGTAGTAGTACCACGATAAGAAAACGAAATTGGATGAAAATATTCCTCGTGACAACGAAAATACATTTGTTCGAACAAACTTTGAATCATTTTCTAGAAAAATTGTCAATGATTTGAAACATAAATTACATGACAGGTTATGTTTCTTTAAATTGTAGTTGTCTCTTGAACAAAATTTTATGCCTAAAAGATTGGGGGGGTTGAAAAATCTGAAATCAAACACAAGCTTATTGTCAAATATTTTCGCACAAATTGAAAAACAAACCTGTGTTTCATATGCGAAATCATTCAACTTACGAATTCAAATAATTTGATTGGGTAGAGGGTGGTTTTGTTTGTTAATTCAGTAATTTGTTAAATGACTATCTTATCTTTGCTATAATCATCGATCATTTTCAGAGATCATCTTTGAAAGTATCCTAAAACACCGTGTTACGTATTTTATATTTATATTTTCTTTCGGGATATGTTAAAATGTGTTAAAATGCTGTACAAGATGTCCACTTTCAATTCTAAACTTCGAAAAAAAAAAAAAAAAAGAAAAAAAAAATACTTGTCGTGAGTTTTGTAATCGTTTGTGATCGAAGTCACGTCGATAGTCACTACGATTTCAGACTAAGAAAACAGCAGCCTCCTGAATAACTTCTTCGAGTAAATATAATCTAAACATTTGCTGCAAGTCCATGAAAAAGTTTTAATTTATAAAAAAAAAACACCTTACTTGTTTGTTTACATATATATTTATGTATAAATAATAATAATAATAATAAAAATCATTGGTTTCTTTTTTGTAAATTGAAAACATCATTGACAATCTTATTTGATTACAAATTTCTTTTTTTTTTATCTTTTTATCTTTTTATCTCTCTTTCTCATTCTTGTTTTCCGTTTCTTTGAAGTTACGATGGCGCACGGTTGAAAATTTCTCTTCTTTCTTACACGAAGAGTATCCTTGATATAAATAGAAGTTAAAGTTGTCGAGAACGCGTCTCTAAACGTTCTTATACATATATATATAACTATTCAAAGACGTTTTGCATGAAGGTGTGGAGAGGGGTGTGAAGAAAATGAAAGAATTTATATGACTTAGATCATTCCTTGTGTCACACATACATGCAAATATCACCCCCGATGTATTTTATTTTCAATTATCGTCAAAATTTATCAATTGCAAAATGATAATAACAAAATATAAATCAAAAGTTTTCAGTTATACGGTTCTTGTTTTGATATACGTGTTGATTTGCATTACGACACTCGGTGGAGATTTTCTGAACTATTTAATTAAATATGGCTACCGTCTGACTAATCATATGATCGAAATCAAATAATTTTCTGCGAATTTTGTGATATAAATGTTTTGTTATTTTGTTATTAAAACTATTCATTTCTGTACGTATTTTCTAAATAAACCATTATGTGTATGTTAATATTGTATAATTAAAATAATGAATGTAATTAATGTATATAATTTGGCGGGAATTTTCCGTAAGTACTACGCTAATAAATAGGTTAACTTTTATCCAATATGGTATCCTGAAATATCTGTTTATACATCAATGTACATAAAATAAACTGTAAATGAATTTATTTCGTTATAATTCCAAACCTATTTTTTGCTGTATTTTGTTGTCCCATTACCAATAGTTAAACATAAATTTTAAGTTCCAAAATTTACCTACCAAGAAATTGTAATAGCTTACAATCAGTGAGTGATGCTCCTACGATGCTCGGATCCCCAGGGTCTTAAAAAATAAAAACTAGTTTAAATTAATTTAAACAACATTTAAAAAACATTTTAAAAAAAGGATTGCACATGCCACTTCCTGGCACACCATGTGATCCTGATACAAATGAAGAAAATTTTCAAATTTTGATCAAAAAATCGATTTTGTATCAGAATCCCATGACGTTATAGGAGTTAGCAGCAGGATATCAGACAGACAATTCCAAGAATTTGGAAATTTCCAATAAACGACGTGATTTCCTAGAATCTTTCAAATATCCTCACATATAATGGGAATTGAATATTCCAATAACATGAGGTGTACACCTATAACAGGAATAATGCATTCTTAACTCCAATCATTACACCTACAATTCATTCTTCCTCTAACAAGCAACCCCCTTTCCTCAATCCCTTAATCCTCACCTTTTCATTCCCACTTTTTATCGACCTCTTGAACATTCAGCTTCCTCAACATCGAACAAAACTGGATTGCTGTTGGTTCCATCATTCTTCTCATAACGATGCACTCTCGATATTTTCTTCGATCGTAATTGTCAGGAATGTTGTATGTTACATCTAAAAAAGAAAAAGGAAAAAAAAAACGATGTAAATTAGCAACGCGTTTATATCTGACACGTGTGCATCCAAATGCAACTGGTAGCACTGGTCGGATAACGAGTAACCGCGATAAAGAATCGTGAGATACGATCAGAGATATCTGTGGGATTAATCGGTATATATATATATATATATATATGTATACAAGGGTCCTTGATATATTATAATAAAAGAAAACCCAATAAAATAATAGCTGGATTATAATTGGACATAGTTTTGACAATGAAAACGTTAAACTGTTCTAAAACAAAATGACAAAATATTTTTAATTTTTAAACGAACGATCAAACGAATGGGAAAATGAACATAACATGACACGACACATCGTCCCACCACAATAGGGGTTATACAAATACACATACACACTTACATACATGTGCTTTAGCATCAGATCGATCAGATGGGATGGGGAGGAAGAAAGAAAGAAAGAAAGAAAGAAAATGAAAAAGAACAAAATAATTCTTCGTAAAAATGTCACCACGACCATCAATTAATGGTGTACCTTAAAACAATTAACATAAATTGATTGAACAAAATTACTATAACATTGTAGAATATATATATATTTAATAAAACAAGTAAAAGAATAATACAAGTCCCCTAAAAAAAAACCTCACCAATTCAACACCCCAGAGTGTATCAATTCGAGTTGGGGTAATTGGATAGGAATCACGTGTTATTTGGAATTGAAAGAAAAGGGTTTGCCGACGACGACTTATCGCGGCTTCGGTAAAATAACGCGATATTCGATCAATAACAGGGCAGGTAGTGTATATTCGTCGGTATGCACGCTCATAAATACGCATACGAGAGGGACGTTCGATGTGGCCCTGTGTGTTGCCCTGCCCCGATGCTCGAAGCTGTGCTCTGTTCTGCTGGTGTACTGCTGCTGCTGTTGCTGCTACTGGTAGGGTGATTTGGGGTGGGGGATACCAAGGGAACTACGAACGATAGGATAAAAGTAAAAAAAAAAAAGATGAAAGTATTTTCTGAACTTGCGGACTGTCAGAGACAGAGATCCTTGATGCGGGGTTTGGGGGAAAGGGGATGGGCATAGGTCATCGCACAAATCATCAAACAACTAGTCGTCGAATAGAACCTTGTCGCACATGTCCATTCTTTTTCTCTTCTTCTTCTTTTTCTTCTTCTTCTTCTTTTACCCTTCTTCATTTTTCTTTCCTTTTTATTTGCTCTCTTTCTCTCTCACGGATTCTTTCAACACAAGAATGGCGGGGGTCTACTACCACGACGAGCGGGACACAACCAACGGGATTCTTCTAGCTACCTGAGAAACCTTCGGGAAAGTGGGTTAAGCGATTGTGTGTGTGTATGTATGTATGCATGTATGTTTGTGTGTGTGTGTGGAACACACGGGACGACACAACCGGTGCAAACCGTTCGCATGTTCACTGAGACATTAGAAATCTCTTTGCGAATCCGTATCACCCGTTAATAAAACCTATCCCTAAACAAAATGAAAGATTATCATCATCTTCATCATCTTTTTATGCATTTTTTCTTTTTTTTTCTTTTATAATTTACAATGATCTTTATCACAATCATTATTTTATATTTATCATTGGAAACTTTGCTAAGTTTGGAAAGATGCATTTACAATTGTATCATACTTTGTCTATTTTCAGTTTTATCCTTGACGAACGGTCAACAAAAGGCCTTAGGAATAAAAAAAAAAAAAAAAAA